>SRMA01026780.1:6627-121220 GCA_007224835.1 Danionella cerebrum | reverse complement strand
AGGTGCATGACGTGTCTGCGAATGCATTACTGCAGGTGGATGACATCACCAGTCTGCAGCAAGGACCACTATGGCAAGCCGTTTTATCATTTAAACATTTGACCTGACTATCCGTAAATACATTTTAAGATAGGAATAAATCTTTTGTGACTAGTACTAAAAATATTTTGACTAGGCGTAAATACATTTAGAGATATCTCCAATTATATTCCGACTAGTCGAAACTCATTTGAAGACATCCGCAAACTATTTAGAGATATCTCTAAATCATTTACGACTAGTCAAAATATATTTAGTACTAGTGACAAAAGATTTATTCCTATCTTAAAATGTATTTACGGATAGTCAGGTCAAATGTTTAAATGATAAAACGGCTTGCCATAGTGGTCCTTGCTGCAGACTGGTGATGTCATCCACCTGCAGTAATGCATTCGCAGACACGTCATGCACCTGCCCACATCATCCCCCTTTAAGTGCGCATGTGCAAAGGAAGGAGCATGCCATGTTAAGACGGACTTCTAGATTTAAACTCATACACGAGTCACATGGTTTAATATAGAAATAATTCATTTAGGAATGATTAACTTGTTAATGTACGGCACTGTGTTGCCCTGCGGTGTGAGCTGGAGATCTTCCTCACACAGGAAGACCCCTGTGACCCTGAAAGGGAATAAGCAGGTTAGAAGATTTGGGATGATTTTGAGATGATTCATGTTTTGTTATTAGGGGACTATCTGCAAAGGACCCCATTGTTTCCAGTTATTTTCTTATAATTCTCCCTCCAGTGAAGTTAATGGCTGCCCTTTGAACTGCTTGCAGGAAAATTATGAAATATGGCACATTGGCACTCTAATGACCCAATCTGAACCCTCTGACTCTAACTCTCTGAAGTATATAAAAGTAATTACCACTAATTACTTTTATGTTGATATCTTTTGAATTAATCTGTGGCTTAGTCTACCTTTATCCAATTGTCAGAATATTTATGCCAGACCCTTCGCTGACCATGAAGCAAAAAAATTCAGTTTACATTTAGTAGATGCTAAAATGACTTGCAGTTCGGGAGTACAGGTTAGGAATTCAAGTTGATTGAAAACAAAATGTGCAATATCTCTGCAATGCTTTAATATATTGAGACCAAACTTGGTGGATCATATAATAACCATGATCTGAGGTAACCTGCTCAGTTTCAGCACAGTGCCCTCTTGTGGTCAAGTGATATACAAATATTAAATAGCAAACAATCCCCAATAATTGCCATTTTGAGTGTCCTCCATAATTTTTTATTTATTTATTTATTTTTTTGCGAATACATTAACATATTCCAAAAGTTGGCTTTTGTCAACAAGCACAGCATGGACTTGTTTTGTGTGGTCAAAAGATATACAAAAATCCTACCTTTACATTTTTACCTGGATTATGGCAGCCTATTAAATTTACATAAGATCCATGGAAGGGCGAAGTAGTCGTTTCAGTTATAAATGTATATTGAAAGTGTTAGTTGGGGATTAAAAATAGCCTTAATGTAAAAAACATAAAACTGCTGCCACCTGCTGGTCATGAGTCACTTCTAAGCTTGGTGTTCCGTGCGAGGGACTCCCTGTCTATGGACTGCTAGATTTGGAAGACAGTAGGTGTTTATGTGAGAGAATGTGTTTGTGTGCACCGCCTCGCCTCCTGTACTCCCCTTGCAGCAAACCACAAAAAATCCCTGACTCCTTTCAGGACTTTAACGGCTCCCTGCAGAAGCACCGCCAATTGTTCCTTGATTCAAGAAGGACCACACACGAGGATCAATCTAAAAGCACCAGAGAAGACAGATTGACAGGAAATGGACTCCGCTATCTACACTAAACGGCATTATCCTTTGCGAATGCCATCATTATCTTGAGTCAATAAATCTCCCACAGCTTTGGATCTTCACCCATCTGGAAGACCTTTAACTGAAATCTCAGTGTAAAATATTGCGAGGAGACTGCGTCATCCTCATTAGCTATTGATTAATGCTTGCTAATTATCCGTCAAACATGTTGTGTGAACCACTTTGTTATATTCTACAAGGCTTGTTCACAGCCTTTTATTCCATGGGTAAGATTCTTGCTATTGGTTGAGGGAAATTGAGGACAAGCTCTCCTCCGCACAAACTACTTTTGAAATTAGGACCAGATGCAACTGGGAGACTGTTGAACAGTGACCAGTTTGTAATCATGGTGCGACTTGGAAAGTTTACTCCAACTCTTAAAATAACGTAAAATCCTCCGAATTTTGTCCATGTGAGTTCTCTTTGACAAGTTCAGCACAAAATCTTCTGCCGAAAAGCTAGATCCTTTAGCTGTATGTTTGAATAATTGTTCCCTCACCTTTTGTACTTAGAATATCGACCACCTGAGTTTATAAATCAAACCGAGTTTACTAAACTCTTACTATTTCACATGACCACTTCCTCTATTTGGATTAGTAGTAGTGATCTTCAAAACAGGAAACAACGGAAACTAAAGGCCTCTACACACTGATACAAATCAGTCTGAAGTTTCATGCCACATCGCACCTCAATCGAAAACCATTGGTAACCGAACTAGGGATGCCAACTCAAAGAGTTTTGCACTGCCATATCAGATTGGTTTTCGCAAGGAGAACGACCAATGAAAGCTGGATCTTTTGATGACATGAGTAGGAAGTAAAAGAGCTACTTGGTTGCACGTATCCCACATTTCCAACGCGACTTCATTCAGGAAACAAAGAAATAGCACGGCATAAATCGTTTCTCCACTTTTTTGTCAAATAGCTCCACCAACGCTTTTAACCCCTCAACATCCATGATTTTTTCTGTGTGTTCTTTGATTTCTTCTGGCGTTGTCTTCTTCTTTCCTGTTTCCCCATGTGGCACAGAGTGTATCTGTTGTACCACAAACGCCATCTTCAGGCAGGGAGCGTCACTGCAAATTCAGATCAGTGTGTAGAGGCCTTAAGAGACAGATCTGGCAACAGAATTGCCTAGGGTTGTGTTCAAGAGTTTAAAATAATCTATTTGTGCTGAGCTGCTTGTCAACGGGTGAATGTGCGGTTGAAGGGGGCAAACAAGGTCTCTTTGGGGAGGGCTGCTTTTAAGAGTTGGAAGGATGTTTAGGATTTTATTGTTTTTTTTTCATACGATATAACAGATGAGTGATGGAACGAGCCAGAGTAGCAGGATAAGCATTAGGTCAAGGTAGTGAGGACAAGTGGGAGGGGGATAGTGCTTGAAAAGAACGGAATAAAAAGGTTGTGTTTGATTGAAAGCTAGAGGTGATGGAGAAACTGACAATCACAGAGACGGGGAATTGAGGTGAAAATAGGAATGAAGAGAGGCTCTGATGGGGTGCCAAGCAGGAAGTAAATCTGTCTTAAAAAGATGTGCACAAATGGGAAAATCAAAGCTTTTGTGCTGTCAGCCAGATTTCGGTCAGAAAAGTGGTTTTTCGTATGCTCAGTTTTGTCGCCAAATTAGAATTCAGAAAATGTTTTGCTTGCTTAAATTTGGTTTGAGATGCAAGGCACACTTTATATTTGTATTCCATGTTCAGCTTTTTTGCTAAGCTGTGGTTAAAATAGGAACGATTACTTAGATTATTTGAAAAGAATCAGATGGTTTTAAAGTAATAGCTCAGGAGCTGGCACATCTGTCTTTCTCCCACTTTCTTACGTGAACACTAGAAATGACATGAAAGCATACTTCAGCTGTCTAATGAACACAGCTGTTAGCCTCACTCATAGCCCCCCCCCCCTTAATAAACCCATCGAGCTCTGGAAAGTCATTTTTGTCACCAAACTGAAAATTAATAGCTTTAAACACATCTTTTAATTGCACGAGTCAGTGGAGACCCATCTGTTGTATTGCTGGGCTTTGAGGGAGTGCTTACAGTGGATTTTCGTGTGTGCGTGTGTGTGTGTGTGAGTTAGTGTGTGGTTTTTGTTTTTTATATAGCATACAGGATCTGTGCTGGACTTCCATTAAATAGCTAACATAGAATAATAATTCAACGATAAGTCTAGAAATGTAATGGTAGGTGTATTTCAATGGTGAGAGTTCCAAATACCAATTATCAAGTATTTCATATGTTTCCAAGTCTGTTTGGTTCTGTCTTGTTGGGTTTCTGCCGGTTGCCTGTGTCTGTTCTCATTTCCATGTGTTCCAGCACCAAGACTTGTGGTTCCACCAGCCAGGAACTGTGAAGGAGAAAGTCCTGGTGAGAGATTTTTTTGTCGCTCTGAGATAAAACGATCAGACGCTGTACATTTTCTGAATATTGGCATCAGGAGGGGATGTAGGACTGCAGGAGTTTGTGGCGGTATGATTGAGCGGAGCCTGTGACTATCCTGTTTGCAAACAAACATCTGGTTCCATCTCAGAGCGGCAAAAAAATCTCTCACCAGGACTTTCTCCTTCACAGTTCCTAGCTGGTGGAATTCTCCAAATCCGGAAAGCTGAGTCTATTTCAACCTTTAAAAGCAACTAAAAACTCTACTCTTTCGAGAGCACTTACTAACTTAACTAACTACTATAAAAAGCACTGAACTTATTTTCTGTATCAGCTCAATTGTCTTCTATGTGCATGTCTTATGATTAATCCAAAGATGCTTATGTTTACTCCCGAACTGTAAGTCGCTTTGGATCAATTTAAAATGTAATGTAATGTTCTGGTTTAGCATTGAACTTGATTCTCACAAAGAATGAATGTAGTGTCCATGACGTCTACCATAGGTTTCTTATAAAGTGGCTTACACTGGGCATAAACAGAGTGCTTTCCTATCTAGCGACTGTAATAAGGCAAAGGGGGGTGTGCAAGTCTACAAGTATTAGTTTTAATACAAAAAAACTCAGATTTAGTAACGTGACCTTAAGCTTCTGCCAAGGGGAAATGAGGTATTTCATTACCCGGTAGATTTTCAGAAAAAAACAACCCTAAACACTGGCTCATAACATGTTGGAAATGTATGGAGAGAGCCAGCATTCGATGCCACTGAGGGCAAATCAAGTCAACCATCTGCAGGAAATGAAGGGGAATGAATTCAGTCACTCTTTCCGACACTCGGTCTAGTCAATTTTCAAGATGAGATTCAAAAGCTGACCTCTGTACTCAAAGGAATTGGATTTTGGAGAGTTTTGAAGGAAGTAATGAAGCAAATTTGGCAGAAAACCATGATTGACTGCTCTAATTGTGGAACGAGATCGCCCACAGCTCCAAAGCTGCATGTCCTCCAGTCCCTAATGCACAAGATATTGCATACAGTAATTGTGCTTGCAACTATTGATAAAAGAAAGCAGCGAGATACACTTGACCCAAAAAGATTTCTAATTTACATACTTCTATATTTGTTAATGGACTATTATTTAGCTCAAAGCATTTTCACTTGTCGGAATCAGCAGTATCTTTCTAGTCTTGTTGCTCTTGATGTCAGGTTTCTGTTACTTCTGCTAGATCTGGCATTGGAGTTTCAGTGTCTTGTTTCCTGCTTAATAGTTTTATATCACCGTGTGCTTGTTCGTTACAGTGAGCTATAACTATTATCTCCCATTTCGTTTTTTGGTTTAGTTGGAGCTTTCATTGGTCGTTTAATGACTTGTTGGCACCACTCATTTGGTCAGATGTGTGAACTCTCGTTGGCGCTCATGGCTTTCGTTCGAGGCGCAAATTTCTTTCAAAATTTTCTTTGGCCGAACAGCCCTCCATGTGCTTAGCTTGACTGCCATTAGGTACAGATTTGAGACCCCTTGTGAGACCATGCACTGGTGTGGTTGGCCTTGAGTTCCTCCAAATGCAAGACAATGCTAGACATCATGTAGATGGAGTGTCAGCTGTTCCTGCAAGATGGACACAGTGATGCTAAGGACAAGCCTGTCAGTTCCCCATACCTGAATCCTCTCAAGCACTTGCCCTACCCCACCCACCAATATCACATTGCACCACAGACCGTTCAAGAGTTGGCAGATGCTTTAGTAAAAGTCTGCAAGGACATCCCTCAGAAGACCATCCACCACTTCTTCACCAAATTTTCACTCATTTTAAGAACATTGCATCAAAGCCTGTGGTGTTTTTATACTTTGTTGTTGAGTGTAACCTTTAGACATCCTCGGGTAAATAATTTGATAATATTTTCTTATAAATTACTTCATATTCCTGTATTTAATTAGACCACATAGTTTATCTACAACTAGGTTCTGTCACACACTCGTAATTGCTCACAAAGTTCACAAAGTACACTTTGGGTACAGTGTTTTGACTTTTCTTGGCAACTCAATGTCTCTCAGCTCAAGTTGTTTTCCCGCAGAAAACCATGTGAGTCACAGTTGTTGGCCACAGACGACCAAAGAGGGACTTTTCACTCCATTGGAAACAGTTTTCAGAGGCGGTTTGAAGAGGACTGAGGAGATAAACACATGAGGTACAAGGTGGGATGAAATTAGATAAAACAGGAGACAAGATGTGCTAAAGAAAGCAGTGGGGGGTGAGGTTGAGATGAAATGAGATGCGAAGACCAGAAGATAAGAGAGGAATTGGAAGAAACAAGTCAGGTAACCGTCAAATGGAAAGAGATTACATTGCAGATGTATGAGACAATAATAAATTCCAAAGATTGGTGTAAGGTGGAAAAAAAAATAGTATAAGTAGAGATTAATTGTGAAGGGATCGCAAGGGAAATGAAACAGGATGAGCAAAGACAAACAAACATAATGAGAAACTGTCCAAGGAGAAACGGGATAAAAGGTAAGAGAACGACAGAGAAGTTGAGTGGAAACATTACTATTAAGAAGACTTCATCACTCAATTCAACTAGGGAGGTTGGACAGTAATAAGCAACAGATGATCAGCAGCCCAAAAGGGCCAAGAGTGGACCGAAAGAGAAATGATTGAGTGAATATTAACAAGAAAGAAAGGAAAGGCCTTCCCTCGCCTATACCTCCAATGGGAACTGGCCAGCCCATGTTCCCAGGAGTCTTTGGGATGTAGACGGTCTCTCCTGAAGTCACCACCTGAGAATGTCTGAGAACACAGCCCACACGGCAGCTTGCGTGCGAAGGAATCAACCGAGTGTGTGTTTGTGCGCCTGCAGTAGACTCAGAGGCCCAAGACTGTACCTTTGCCAGATAGAGAAGAACCGCGAGAGAACTACCCCTTTCCAACCAAACCACAGAGCCTGGCAGCGGCTTCCCGCCAACAGAAGAAGGGGAAGGAGGGTGAAACAAGAGGGAAACAATGGTCGAAGGCAGAAAAACAGACTGTGTGGACAAATGGGGAAAGAAATGGTGCTTGAGGTTTGTGTGGGTGTGTTGATTCCACACAATGTGCCTGTGTTTACAACGCTGTAAAACCTGATGTTATGGGATTGAAACCAACATAAAAATGTACTACCTCCAAATCGCAACTACCCTTTTTTCTGTTGTAGATATCTTGGGAAAGACAGAACCCAAAAGCTGTTGAAACCAAAGACTCTGCAAAAAGCCCCAACACAAGCATCTCATTATGATTTTTGCATGCTTAATTATAGCAGTTCAATGAACCAATCAAGTGTTTTGTCCATGCAGAGCTAAACATGTGGGAACTTGATGCACAAGATCTGTTGGGGTTAGCTGAAGCTACAATAAAAAGTGGAGAAATGGCACATTTTGGAAACCAGTGCTAAAAACAGGGACAGAGTGAGAGAGAACTCCTTCACAGTTTATTTATACACTGTTTTGTCTTCAGCTGATGAGATGATGACTACTTTCAGTGAGAGTGCTTCATTGGTGGAAGCTTTATTCAAGTAGTATCTTGCTAGGACAAAAGCTACTTGTAATACCTAGTTATTCCACACTCGAGCTACGCTTTAAAACATTTATTAAACCCATTGGTCAAATAAAAGCATAGAAGTATATGAATTTTTAATGATTAAATTAAACGTTTTGACTTCTCATGAAGGCCTTTCGGAAATGGGAATAAAAGAATCTCTGCTGATTTCCATCAAGTCAAGGCATGCTCCAAAGCAAGCCAGATGGAAACACTTTCAATTCATAGAGCAGTTGATGATTAGAATCTGAAAAAGGAGGAAAATGCTCTGATTATACAGTTTGCCTTTCAGTCAAAAAAAAGCTAATTTTAGTGGTTTACCATTTCAAGTTACTAACCAAATAAAAATGTTATCATTCCTCTTAGATGTTTGGCACAGAGATGCCTGTAATTTTCATCATAGGCATACCTCACTTATTAAAAATCATGATATGATTTTTTTTTTAATGAATTATTCGGTAAATTCAGTCGAATTGGTTTGATTCAGTCGAACTAGAGTTTGCTTTACCTTTTAGGGCGTTTCATTTTTGTAGGTGTGAAAGCAGCAACCGAACTCTAGATTGGACCAAAAGTGGTTTTAAAAAGTGGTCTGAAACTTGCTCATTGAGGTGCTCTTGGTCCATTCTAAACAAACTCTAGATTGGTTTGTTTGTGGTGAGAAAAAACTATTTAAACTAGAAACAAAAAAAGACTACAAAGACATGCTTTTTTGAACAAATACAGCCACCGTACCCGCTTCCTTTGGCTTGAAAAAATCCTAAAGCCATCACAAAACTGTAATGTCCTATTTGAGTAGAACATGATAGTAGTAGTGCAAGAAGACCATTAATGGGCTGGAATTTTATAAATTTTAACAGTGTGTTGTTTAACATTATTGTACATTTTGAGTGGATTTAAGGCAAGTTCATGTTTTCATTTAAAAATGACAGATGGTAAATAACTTTTGTAAAAAATAGATAACGGCATGATTTTAAAGGCTGGCCCTGTTTTCGGAAGTGTATTCGAAAATTCACCTACCCTGGTACCCTGGTAAGTCCTTAGTGTTAAAAGGACTGAAAGAACTAAAAGTGTTAAATATTTTGTCTTGACCTGGAAGAGACTTTACAGATATTACATTTTTGCATATTATAAATTCTGTATTTTCACAAGAGGGTTTGTTCACAACGTAGCTTTGTTTATTACAGTTGTAACAAGTTCTGCTTGCAGAGTAGACTTAGTGTATAAGAAAGAAATTAAAGATTCATTTTTTTAGATGTTGCATTCTTGTTTTAAATGTAAAAAGTTGTTTTAGATATTCTAAAACTTAGTAGTTTGTGCAATCTATACTGGGAAAAACATCTTCCTGCTTTTGTTGATAATACGTGTATTTATTTTCTTATCTTGGTTTTAGAAATTGTTAACCAATGGGATGACAGAAGTATTGTTTTTTGCCACAAAAATGACCTCACTTTTCAACGTTCATAAAGAAAACACGCACCAGTGATCAATCTTACCACACCTTGAGAATACAAACTTTGCAGCAATACCTTGAATTAAACAAGCTTAGCTGATCCAAAAAACAGAAACGTCAAAAGGTCAACATTGAGACATTAAAAATCCATCATATTTTTTTCAAAATACAGTCTTCTAGTTACAGAAAATCTCAATTTTTCTTCCATAATGAATCACAAAACTGAACAAAAACATAATCATCTTCTTTGGTGGTCACAGCGTTCATACCCATAACACATTCCACAGAGTGACCAGTTTTTCTCCAGACCGCATGACTCAAACATAAATATGTGGAGGCGTCAAGTTCTGAGACCAGATTGACAGAGAGGAATGGACTCTGGAGAAGAAGTCATTTCAGAATGGCTGATTGAAATCCTATCGCTGGAAAGTCTACAAACAGAAGGCAACTCCTTTCTCTTCTGACAAGAGACATGATTGGGCCAAAATAATCCTTCATTTATGAGAAAAAGTGAGGAACATGACAGATTTTGGGTTTAGAAGTTTCATTTACGCCCACTGCGTGTAGAGGTGATTCGTATTCATCATATAGAAGTCAAAATTCCATGGTGTTTTGCTTGGGTTGCCATGACATTGTTACAATGTGTGGTTACTTGACTTATATGGAGTTAATATTGTCACAAACAAATCATTAATTTCTTCAAACTCAAACATCTTATAACTGGCAAAATATAACTGGACTTTACAGTCTTACAAATACAAAAGGCATAGGATTTGTGAGAAAATATTTTATCTCAAAGATATTTTCTTAGAAAACTGACTTTGCAAGTCTATTGTTTATCTGGAGTATGTGGGCCAAACTGACCCAGGTCTGGCAGATGTGGTATCCTTTTTAATCATCATAGTGTGGCATAGGTTAAAACTTGGCTGCAACATGTTCCAGTTGGGTTTTATGGGCCTTTGATGCACATTTTTCAAACCATTTTTTTCTGAGATGTTTTATTTTTCTGACAGTTATCTGAGGTATTGAAGCAATTGGTGAAACATTTCAAAGTTTTAGCATCTGCACAGTGGTTGGATGAATTGCTAATGTATTGCTTAAGTGTTCTCAATATTCAAGATGGTTTTAATTAATTATTTAGCAACATGTGTGGGTTTTATTTTATTGCTAGGTTTTTCTGTTTAGGATTATTGGCCTACTTTGGAAATATTACTCAAATCTGTTTAATACCATAAGTTGGGGATTTGTTCAAATTGCTAACTGCATGAGTAGTAGTATGCAATGCTTGGTTTAAACATCCTTACGGAAGATTATAGCTTGTAATAGCCCATGTCTTTAACATTTAATGTCGTTTTCACACAGTAAGATCTGCTACATTCCTTAGTCTCCCACATCTGTCATGTATTACAGAAACAAACTGACCGGCTTTAAAGACTTGACTCATGTAAAGCAGCTGTAAGCTATAGCATGTGTTTGCACATCAATCCAGTTTGATGATTCCCATATAAAATTCCCATAATTCAAAATAAACTGGTAACAAAAAACTACTTTTAAAGTTTTCAATTGCTGTTTTCACCACAAAGTTTATATAGCGCTTTAATGCAGATGCTTCAAAGCTGCTTCAACAGAAGGATGACCCTAATATGGATTAGTTCTAATATGAGCATGTTTTGTGGAAAAGAATGGCCATCAGTTTTTTGGCAGAGGCTATAGTTAAACAGAATAACGATTTTTAAAGGTTTAATAATGATAGTGATTTCAATCTCATTAATGTTATTGTTTCACCACAATTCCCTAAAGTAAAAGTATTATATATAAAAGAGTACGTTGACCTATGCTATGTTTCCCTTTGGGTAACCATTTTATTTGGAGCTCATATAGTAAAGTTAATCAGTGTTAACATCCAATGTTTATGCCAGATTCGTTTAGCTGCGTTTGTATTCACTAATACAAGTTAGCATGCTAGCATGCTAATCACCATAAGCTGGGCGTTTTAAGATTCAGTCTCGTTTACGTTTTTAGTAATATCTAAAAAATAAAATATTTAGCTTCATTTTCAATTGCTGAATCTCAGGTGGACATGGTTAAAGTAGCGTTAATATCAAATAAGATCACACTTCACCATACTGACGTATAGCTTCTGTGTTCAACCAGTAGATGGCACTATTAAATATGGTCTTAGTTTAATACGTACTGCTAAATTACGGTGTCCTGTCGCCACTTTAACTTATTAGCATGAAATGGTAGTATTTTTCATCATTCACGATGTTTTCATTCACATTGTGTTATCTAAAGTTGAACAATTACAAAGCACATTTAATGTCATAATAAATATGACACATATCAATCAAAAATATGAAAGGAAAAATAAAGTGTCAGTTTTTCAACTTAACCAATGCTCTCAGGGCTTTTCTGTTGGGTTTTCATTGAACTGAGAACATATGTTTTCAGGTCTGACAGCTTTTGTGATAATACTTACCCTCAGTAAAAGTCCTTTCATAAACACTTTGGGTATAGAATAACATCACTTTTTTTCTGATTTAAGGGTTTATCCATAAGCAGACTAATGCAAAGATTCAATATCTAGCCCAAAAAAACATGACACATTCAGATTCAAAGATAATACGAGCAGCAGATTCCTTAAAAGTTCTGCAAAATGTACCCAATTCAGATAACATATTATATCTTTATATATTTTTATATCTTCTAAAGAGGGGATGAATGTAATTTCTTTAACTAGTGATGGAGGCACACTGCAGTTTTGTCAAAACGAAATTATTAATTAAATATTTACATTTTTGTCTTCTATTAAAATCCTTTTTTGTGATTTCACGTCCATTTCAGTATTTTTATTTCATTTCAAATTTGACATGATGGTATGTATGTCTGTGGGACTCACAGCTTTTCCCACTTGCAATAATTTAGGATCACAAAAACATAGAAAAATCTACCAAAGATACTGCTTTCACACACTTTTTTAAAAATACATTTGAGGGAAAAGTATGCATAAATGGTAAAACGTGTGTGCTTCTGCAAAGACAGTTCAAGAAATGACTGTTTGCTAAGTGCTAGATCACTCCCGTCCCTAATTATCTCTAGCCTTCTCTCTGTTTTTTCTCCTCTTAATGTGTCAGATGACGTGTGTTTATCTAAGAGAGATTTATTGGGCTTAGCTGTGCTATCAGGTGTCTTGATCTGTCAAGCATGAGCTCTGTTGAGATTTCACCATAAAGTTCTTGGCATGACGCTGCACGCTCAAACAAGTGAGTACAGTACATCATTGACTTATTCATATCTAAAACAGAACCTTGATTCTAATACAACTTAAAAATTCTAATAAAATGGCAGAAAATGCATTGTTTGCTTGATTGACACTTTCTTATAAAGTTATGCATCGAAACAGAGGCGTCAAGTTTTTCTTACACACCTCTGTTGACTGCCAAAATTTACCTTTGAGAGAACTCAAAGAGCTGTGTCAATATTGCTCAGTATCACCCATACGGTTGATCTTAGTGCTGCATAAAGCCTTTCATTGTCCTTTTAGTCTGTGTTTCATCAGTGTGGGCTCTTTTGAGCTGTTTATGACTTTAAAATTACTCACAAAGTCACGTAAAACACTTATAAAGTTGGACATGTTACAATTTTTAAAAAGTGAATGCATTTGTGTGAATGTGCAAATGCACATTCACACACTTGTGCCCTCTTACTATCATTAAAGCTGTATTTTAACCCTTAGAAGTCTCTGCATCTATTTAATCTATGCCTTAATTTTCAGCATTTAATCATTATGCTTTTATATAAGTAGTTTTTATGGTTAATTTTATTAAATGTACTTTCTTGAATCACCCTGTGTGTGAAATGTGCTATACAAATAAACTTGCCTTGCTTTACTTTTCGTAAATAACCTTGGGCTTGTGGAAAATAATCTCCCTTTTAAAAGATTTACAAGATTTTTGGTTGTTATTCGAAGCGTGTGATTTTCTCAAAAGTATTATGTTGCACAAGCGAAATAAAGTTTTGAGGGGCAATAGATGAATAATGATCACTGAGAACAGTTTGTCAGGGGCCAGTCACTTGAAATAAACCCAAAACTCATTTGGATTTTCTGCCAAACTCACTGCCAGATCTGCAGGGCTTTACACAACAGTTTCATATCTTTCCCCCCAACTAAAATACATTTGGTGGTACGTAATAATCAGCGACTGGTTGCTGGGTTTATTTGTAATTCAACAAAACAGACTCTACAGTAACCTAAAACTACATTTCCTTTTAGAAACGGCACATATTTCCCTTCTCAGTCTCTCAGATGGAGTAAATTTACCTTTTTTTTGGCGGCAACATCCAAATGGTTTCCTGGTAGACAAGCCCCGTGGTGTTCGAAACAGCCTTTTGCTAAATCAGCCAAAGGAACGGAAAAGCCGTGAGGTTTGTTTTAGCCTACAATTAAACAAGGTGTCTGAAAGAGCACGGAGTGGCAGATCTGATTAATTAAAAGCTGCTGTAATTACACAGAAAACGTTACGTCATTCTATAAAACCCCAGTTTGTGCTTTTTAAAGATTCTGTAAATGTAATACCACCTATAGCTGAGTCTCTCACACCGGTGCCCTGAGGTGCAACATTTAGTTTGTGCAAAAGTTTATTTATGCAAAACATTTCCCACTGATTTTGATTTTTACAAAACAAGCCAATCAACATTTTTATGAGTCATTAGCTCCTTGCATTTCACATAATGGCAACTGGAGGCTACGGAGTAATTGGTTTTATTTATTCGAGAAGAGCACAGTGTTCAAATGTTTGAGCAGTTTAGATTAGATTGATAGCTAAACGCGAACAGTATTTTTGCATTCTGACACTTATTTCAGGTTTATAATAATAACAAGAGGGCTAAAGTTTGCACACGTATGTTGATGTTGGCTTGGAAATGTCCCATTTAATGTTACTATTTTATAAGGAAAATCGAATGGTTGCCAAGGTAGCATTTTTGGTTGGTATAGAGGAGTCAGTGACATCATGCAAAGTTCCCCATGCCAATATGAGTTATATGAACGGACCACCTTATTTATGATTTTCCAAAGATTATTTATGATAAAAAAGATTAATCAAATTGGTTGCTAAGGTAAACAGTCTAGTAGTTATGGAGGGGTCGGTGACATAATATAATGTTCCCCTTGTCACTGTAAGTAATATACATCACCCCCGTGTCTTTACCATTTACCAAAGCTGAGATAGAGTACAGATAATTTGGTTGCTAGGGTAAGCAGTTTGGTTGCTAGGGAGCATACATGTCATAAAAATTGTTAATTGTTTCAATGAATAACATAGACAAATACCCATTTCTGATGTTTTGTCTTGAAGAGATTTTCGTTGCTGTTGTCCATTTTTTTTCAATGCCTGTTACAAGTCAATGGCAAATAAAGCCTGGGGTTCAAATAGTTTTGCTCAGTGGTTCGTATGTTCTCATATTCTAAAAATGTTCCATAAGCAACTGATATGCCACCCAAGACTAGCATTTAAAAATGTTGGTAACTACTGTACCTAGCCACCGAATAATAAAGCTTTAGTCTTTAATTTCACTTGACTTTTGAAAACTGGATGCTGATGGGTATTTCTCACAAACTCAATGATGTTTTTCGGTCCACTCCAGCCTCTGTTTTACCTTTCACTTCAGATTTGCGCTCTCAAACACCTCACTGACTAATCACCACAGAGTAAACTGTGTAAGGAGCTCCTCATGGAACAGAAAACCACTTTATCATTGTATGTGAACATGCTCAAAGCTCATGAAACTAATGAGCAATGCTTGGAAACCTCCCACACATGCTGGCGAGGAGCCGTGCTGCTGCTGCTCCACTGGAGTACGGGGGTAAATTAATATTTACACAAAAGTGGCACACTGGGAATACATTTCCATAATAGCCAGCACTGGAAAATAGCTTGCAAAACCAACTTGATACACATGGCTGGTGCATGTCACTATCATTATCTGGGTCATTTCAGGTCATTTTTAAACACATCCAAAATGGTTTTACTCAGGTTGCTATGTCTTTTTAGAATGGTACCATTAAATGATTCATGGGAAATCACAAGAGAATGCTGGGAAATTTTCTGTTGACTTAACAGGGGGTTAAACGTTGTGACTCAAACTGAGAACCTCACAGAAACATTAAAGTCACCACATTTGTGGAGGTTCTCATTATGGGCATGAACATACCAACCATTGTGCAAAAGTATTTGAACCCTAGGCTTTAGAAGGAGTTCAATATTTTCCATTGACTTGTAATGGCTTTTGAAAAAAACTTTAAGATGAAACATCATAGAGAACCTGGGGTTTGAAAATCATTGTATGAATTTAAAAAAAATTTATGACATCACAGACAGCTCCCCATAGCAACCAAAAGTGTTTAACCTAGCAACCACATTTTCTAAACTCTCGTGAATCATTAATCCTTAATGGCAAAAAAACTGCCATAAAAAGTGCAAATTTTGACTTAAAAACAAAAATTTGAGATAAAAAAGATAATAAATTTGAGATTAAAACTCAACATTTTGAGTTTTGACCTGCTGACCTCTCACACATTGCATACGCATGTGAACACTGCAAGAATTTAAGGATATTTTCTGAATAAGCAGACCAGTCAAAAAGTTGTGAAGAACTGCATCCTTCCAAGTAATTGATTATTAACATAGGGTTAGGGTTAGGGTTAGCCATCTCACAACTTCGACTTTTTAAGTAAAAATTTATACTTTTTATGTAATTTTTTTCCTTTTTACCTGGCGGAAATTTGCTTCCATAAGTAAATGATGGAGACATGGGGGTTGGTAAACATAGCATGTTACTGATCCCTCCATAGCAACCAGAATATTTACCATAGCAACTAAATTGGCACATCTCAGCTAATGAAAACCAAAGAGACATGCTGCTTGGTTTACGTCACTCATAGTGACATTCCAATATTTGCAAAGCTTACCCAATATTAAAGTTTGCATTGAAACTTTATCTGTTTAGTTATTGTCGGTGTTCTGCCGGGAATCTCTTTTCCAAAATTTCTGTCAACACTAACTGGCAGCCACAGATATCTTATGCGTAGATACCTTGTGGTCGTCCGTTGGACCGATGCGACGAAGCAGTCGCCATCTCACCGGTCAACAGAGGTTGACATCTACCAGCAAATAAAATAAACTTATCTCACATATCTCACTCAGACAGTTTTATACTACAGTACTAATGAATTATTTTATTAATTTAACCAAAATTTGCATTAATTAAACACAAACTCCTATATGCAAACAAATAATGGTGATCAACGATATTGGAACTCATAACCATGCTAACATACAAAAAAAAGTGGTCAACATTATGAATTAAATGCCTAATATAATATAATACTTTAGTAAATTACTAAAGGACTATGGGGACTTAACTATTATACGACACAATAACTTAAAGTCAAATTTCCCAAACTGCTTAGTGATCACCCCAGAAAACATCTGTATATCTGCAATTCCAAAACAAGTGAATGCATGTTTCAAAAAGAGCATTTATTGTCAGTATCATTTGTTCAAGGAATACTTGAAGGGTTAGGGTTAACTCTATGAAACAATCTTTTCCTGCCCTGTACCAAGATGGCGCCATGATGACACAAGAGAAAGGCCTACACTTTACTTGTCCAAAAAGAGCCAGGCTTTGTTTTCAGTGATGACTCAGTGTTTTGCAGTTCAACTGTTGAAAAGTTGGGGCACTGCGTTACTCTGAACTTGCTGAGCTCTCCCTCAAGATGTGTTTACGTTTCTTGTGTTTTGGTTGTGTAAACAGTTGTCAAAAAGGAGACCTGTGGTGAAGATATTGAAGCCTGGTTTGTTGAGCCACCAGCACATCAGCATTATACACTCAAGCACAAATAGCACTGAGGCCTACACTGACAGATGCCACCTACAGCAGACTCTCAGATGTGACGTGTAGAGTACCTTTCTAGCGCATGAAGGTTTTCACAACAAAATGTTCAAGTTTAAATCGTTCACTTTAACTCCAACTGAGCCTAAAATGGCTGCCACCAATGGTCATGGTTCCAACCTGACAGACCTGTAGAGGAGCTTTGCAGCTATATCAAACTTGGATGATAATGGTGCTTCTATTAAATGCTCAGCAAAGTTTGTTCTCACATACCCCCAAAACATCAGTGACCCACCTCCGTGGTTCACAATGGGAATGGTGTACCAGCCATTATAAGCTGCTTGACTTCTCTCCAAATCTAGTGTTTATGGTTGTGGGGAATAAGTTCATTTTTGGTCTCATTGCACAAAATAACCAAATAAACTACACCCTGAACAAGTATTAAAAAATACATTAACCCTTATAAGCTTCTGGACTCACCTGTGCGTTTTCCAGTCACAGCCTCTGTTTTGAATTATCTAGCAACGACGCAACCAAGCTATTGTTTCATTTTGACTTCAAATGCAATGTGTAGGTTTCAAAAGTGTGTGTTTTAAATGAACATTACAAGAGTTATGACACAATTCGCAAGGTAATTCGTATTAAAATGTGAGAACATTGATCGTCTGTCAGTTTCATTTTACAGATCCCAAATCAGTGCCGTCTAGTGGCGAAAAGAAGAGATAACCCTTGAAAGTACAAGACCTGTAATATGGCTTGTGTTTTAAAATAGGCACAAAAAGTGCTTGGAAGAGTGTATAAGGTTTAGGAAAAGGGGTTATACCAGAATTTATATCAATCATTGCCACAAAATACAATAAAGTTTGCACATTGTAAAGTAGAAATGCAAACTAAGTATAACAATTACTGGAACTGTGTCCTGTGGTCTGATGAGACCAAGATAAACCCCTTTTGGTTCAGTTGCTGTCAAGAGTGTGTTGCGGCAACCAGGTCAGGAGTACATAGACAAGTGAGTCTTGCCTACTGTCAAACATGGTGGTGGAAGTGTCATGATCTGGGGCTGCATCACCTTCGTGATGTTGTGATGGAGGAGTGGAAGAGGATTCTAGAAGCAAGAATGCTCTGGTGAACTAAAGAGAACTAAAGCCATGCTGGAAATATTGAGAGTGGCCACAAAAAATATTAAACATTCCACAATACATTTACACCGCTTTTACACTGACTACTTTTCATTGTGTCAAATAATAATTATAACAAAGAATAACACAGTGCTCTATGAAAAGATATAAATAAATGTACTTATGATCGTACAAATGTAAAAATATAAAACCAAAAATAGATATTAATATATAATAAAATATATTAGCATTTTTAATTAAACTCTATCAAAATAATCTTTAGTGTTTTGTAATTGTAATGTTTTTTTTATTTTATATATATTTTTTTTCATTTTTTTGCATGATCTACTGAAACAATTCGAAAAATGTATCAAATAATTTCTCCAATTAAATAAAAAAATTAGTAATTTTGTTATCATAATTTTTAAGCAGATTTGTGGTCAAAACTGCAATCATTTGTCATTCGTATTTAACTACACAGTGCAATAGGTTTACTACCACAAAAATGAGTTACTATTCTGTTTAAAAATAATTATTATTAATCAATAAATTTTTGTCAATAAAATAATACACGTTCAAAGTAAAGAACTTCAAAAAGAAACATACAGTGGTATTATATACTGTAACGTCAGTCCACCTTAAGAGCGTTTCTATGTTTATTATTTCCTGTAACCTATTCCAACCTATCACCATGCCTCCTCCTTACCTGCCTTTGGCTTCCGCGCTTCTGATTGGTTATGGCTCTGAACTCGCAACCAATCAGCAGCCTGTAAGGGCTGTTTGGAGCCACTAGAGAATGACAGCTCGAAAAAAAAAACAAAAGGAAGAAGGAAAATTTGTTCAGCTCACGCCATTGCCATTTGCTCTTGAGGCTGAAAACTTTCTGAAACTTTAAAACCTCGTTTTGCTGTAAAGAAGAGCCGTTGACAGGGATTACACCCGGACTGGACTTACTGACTACTTCTTTGTGTACATGTGAAAGGATTTAGACGCGAAACTCAGGACTTTGGGCGACTTTTAAAGGATTGTGAATGCCTGGTGTGCTTTAAACACTTCTCAGAAATACCACAGAGCCATGTCGAGTGGTATCGGTATATACGCGGTCAAGAAAAGGAAGAAGCCCGTTCAGAAAATGTAAGTTTTTAAGGAAATCATCATGTTCAAGTTCAAAGCGCGCTCTCGTCGGGTGCATCAAGGTTGTTGATATGCAAGGAAAAAAAATCGAACGTCTGGGTAACGTTTCATTCTGTTCAATCAATGCTACAATGTATCACTGACGGTCGAAACGTTCTAAACGCTCTTTGAAGTTTAACCTGATAGTATTCTACACTGGATGTGTGATCGGATGTAGGTGGAGGTAGGAATAAACATTGGTATCTGGTTCCGAAAGCTTCAAATGATGCAGTTGACAACCCAAAGTTTACAATTGAACTTTAAACTCTAATAATAAATCTGTTGTGTACATATGATCTTGATCAATGCCCCTTCTATAAGAATTATGTCTATTCTAACCATTCTTGAACAAAATAATCCAGAAGCTATGTCCAAAACCTTGCTTAAATGTTTAAAACACATTCATGAAACACAAAATAACGTGGCATTCATTTATCTTTAATAAACGTTAAGCGTATTAATGGAGTTGTAATTAGCTAATAAAACTCACCACATTGAAATTCATTAGTTTCGTTGATTAAACATTTTTTAAATGCACGTATAAATGGGTACATAAAACTACCATTTCAAATTTACGACAAAGAAAAATCAACACTGAAAGAAAATTAACTTAAACCAAAGAACACACAGGTACAAGTTATAGACCTACAAAATAAAAGACCCACTCGTGGTAATTTAAAACTCTTTAAACTAATTATGCAGTTGACGTGTATAAATCCAAATAGCTGATGTAGTATCCAAACTTTCACTTTGTTGTCGCTCAAACGATCGGAAGCTTGAATTTGACCCAGTTCTGTCTCCGTCGGGAGACCTTAAGACTCGGGCTTGGCGTGTAGCTGGGTCTGGCTTGGAAATAGTACTCTTGTATTAATCATAATCAAGTTGAGAGTTGGAGGCGCTCTCACGCGATGCTTACACGAGGGAGGGGGGAGCCGGGGGGAGTATGTTATTGTAATCTGATATAGCCTTTTTTCACATCATGAGAACACAGGATTTTTTTTCTTTTTTTTTACTTTTGGCCCCATTTTGCTCGCTCCCCCTACTCAAATTAACATATTTTGAAGTCACGCTAACTCTTACGCAACTGTGGTGGAAATGCCTGAAAAAAATTCTCCTTTTGGGAAATTTCTTTTGGAGTTTGGTTGGATAAAGTATCATTTTTAAAAAGACTGACTAGCATGAACACATTGACCTCTGCTTTGTTTAATTCAATTACAGGCTGTTTTATTAATAGCTAAACCATGGATTTAGATCATTTTTATACAAATTTCTCCATGTTTCATGGAAATAATGGTTCGGATAAAAGATTTGTGTTTTATTGCTATTGCAAAAGTTATAAATAATGAACGGATGAAATGTAGCATGTTGTTCAAAATAATGAATGTGACATATTTGGGGTCTTGTTATGAAAGATAAAAATCAGATTTGCATCCATAACTGCAAGGTAACAACAGTAATTCAATATTATTAATTAAAAAATAAAAAACTTTAATGAAAATGTTTAATTAGTTTAGCACTACACAGTTCTCTCTGAAAGTTTCAAGCAGATGTGAAAAAATACTGGAAACAAAGGCCATGTTTGCACGAACACAGGTATTTCTGAAAATATTTTTTTCCTCACACCATGTATAAAACAAAAAGGTGTGTTTTACCCCTAAAACACTGTAAAGACTTTACAAAACCAATAAGTGCCAATGAGTGTTTAGCATTCAGTTTTTGAAAACACTGTGTTCAGCATTGAGTTTTTGAAAACACCAGTGGCAAAAAAAGCATTTACGTGTGGACAGGGCCAAAAATGCTGTCAGAAAGCGATGTAATGATTATATTTTTTTGTTGTGAAAGAACAAAACAAAAGTCATGAACTGCAATAGAAACGGCTGCGTAGGAGGCTGAAAACTGGGTGCAAATAATAACGTACAAGGTAGTTATAATGTAGTCTTCGAATAATGGAAGATGTCCAGCAATGCCATTAATAGCTCACAACTGGCTGAATCCAGAGGGGAGCCAGATACACCCATCTACTATTGAGAGGAATCTGGTATTAATGCAAGAATTTTAGATAAAAGCCATACATCCAAGGTTGAGATTATGAAATTAATTATGTGCACAGGACACAGGAGCTGAGGTACATAAAATGGCAGCAGGTGCTCTGGACGAATGAGTGAAAATAGGAACACGAGTGTCTGCAGGCAACAGTGGAGCATGGTAGAGGTTCCTTGAAGGTTTGGGGTTGCATTGGCGAAACACAGAATTATATGATTAATTCTGCCACTGGACGATAATCCCAAACATACAGCCAAAAGCATTAAGAGCTATGTTGAGCGAGAAGAAGAGCAAGGTGTACTGGAAGTGATGGTTTAGAGCAGTGATCTCAACACCAGTGAGTGTTTTTGTGATGACAGGAAGAGATGCGTGAAAGCTCTGGAACAACCTACGAGCCGAATTTTGATTTAAATTCTATTTTGTTAATTAATGGAAAATGAATGATTAACATTTCCTTTTTTAAGTTTGCATGGATATCTCGGGTTGATGAAGACGAGGGGTTAAGAGAGACTTAAGCTGTTGTTGATGTGGCAGGGCAGTGACTCAAAGCCCTGTACCTGTTGACAGTCCTGGTGAGCCCACCCACTGGGTAATGTGTATATTACGCCCTTCATTGGTGTAGAGGCGGACGACCTTTCAATGGCATGTCCACACTCCGGATTAGGTGCGCGCTGGAGCGGGAACTGCTGCGTGTGTGTTTTACTGTGCTGATAAACGTTAAAACGAGCCAGTAGGGTGCCGAGGCGCTGGAGTGGCCAAAGACACAAAGAAGGGTATTCAGAGGAGATGTAATCGGACTCCAGGCTTCACACCGCCAGAGCTCCGAGCTGGAATGCAGTTGAACAGTACAAGCTCTCGCTCTCTTTTTCCAAACCTTGTCGAGATTTCCTCACCCCCGATCTATGCGAAAACAAAAAGGCGAGAGTAATGAACTGGATAACCTCGTGTGTTCGCATCACAGACATTTCTGATCAACACTTTCTGTGTGACGGAAACAAACCGAACGCTAAGTAATCCAGACATGTTTGATTGTCGTTCACACTTGGTTTTCAAATCGAACCTAAGGATTTGTGTGTACAATAACAAACTGTATGAATATCTTTATCAGGAAGAGTTCCTAAAGTATTGAAACCAACACATTTCCTTCAGTGTTTGCAAAAACGAAGAGAAGACGACCTTGCTGATGCATCTTTTTCTTTCTACAATGCATCGCTTGCATGTTGTGACGTCACATATTGATACGGTCTTATTTTAATCGAACGTTCTTATTTTTGAAGTCGCCCGTCTTCTGAGTGGTCTCTGTGCACTGGTTTGGCTGCATTCGCACTTAATCACCCTGTGATTTTCTGTTCTCCTACTTAGAAATCATGGAAAGGTCTAGAATGTTCTGCATAGGTGCATTTCTACAATGAGAGAGTGAATCTGAAAAGAAAAATCTGTAAATCACAGTGTATGATATTTTTTTGTAACTATTTTTCTTGTAACTGGGTTAAGTAATACACTGCACAACATGGTACAGTTCGGCTCAGTTCTGTTCAGTTTGGCCTGCTTGTGAGTATTTTCACGCCACCCATTCCAAGAGTGTGCCATGAAATCAGAAATTACCTGGAAAACAGATCCCGAATGCACTTGCTTCTTGGATTATGGCTATGTACGTGGCTTTCACTAAGTTAATTAGTGAGAAGTTGCAAATGACTAGAACAAACTCAGTGTTTGTGTGTGTAATTTGCACGGTTCAATGACGAAAGCGGACCAATCAGTGCTCACGTATGTCATACTTGCTCGGCCAATCAAGGGAATGTTGTCAGTTCAGACGGTGTCGGTTTTAGAACAAAGCGAGTTCCGGAAAATTCCTGTGTCGTTTGAACAGCTGCCGTGCTTTTTCTGGCACCAAATCCCTCCCATATTTTAGATTTGAATCTCTATTTATGCTTAAAAAACATAGCTTTATTCATACTCATTTATTAAAATCACAGAGTGGCGCAGGTGAAGCATCACCACCATTATTCACTTTGAATGAATTCCCTTGAGATTGTTAAATAAACCTGAAACATTAAAGTCATTAAGGTTAATCAGCTGTAATTACAACCTAGAGCATCATTTAAAGACAGAATTGAGTTTAAAGATCAGCTGGCTTGTTTATTGCTCACATGACATTCCTCCTCGGGCCGTTTGCACCCTTGACAAAGCACCGTAGGAAAGCTGGCTTTCGTGGACATTGATACTGGGCTTCTAAATGATACTGCACTGAAAGAAAAGTGGGTCAGCACCAGTGCAAGACGGCCCACCCTTGGAGACTAGGGTTTCAGTTTGTATGTCACTTGAAATACACTCACGTCTGTTTGGGAAAAGCAGAGACTGCTGTCAATCAAACCAAATGTGAAACAAGGTTCCCCAAAATTCATTGTCCAAGTTGCCGATTTCTGTTTTGAAAACACCACTGAGCTGTTCTTCGCTCTTTCCAAATTTGGAAGAAGATTAATAGCTTCTATGTTGATTGAAACGCATTTACAAATGTAAGAACATTGACAATTTTGATGCAATTTTGATGAAAATCCTGTTTTTCTTTTAAAAACGCGCTCCAACTTTGTCACTAGTGCTCTGTGAAACACCGAATGTGTGCCATTCGAGCCAATTTTAGTTCTTTTCTTTTTTCTGGATTTTTGATTCAAACCAGATGTGCTTGAGCCTCAGCAGAGGTTATCGGGTGGAAAACAAGCTCTGTTGGCTGAACTGAGCTTTCTTTTTTTCCAGATCTGTTTTTATGTTTCCATGCAAGAGATGTTTTATAAGAAGGGGAACGTGACATTACGTACAAGTTTACTCAAACACGTTTAAACAAGTCAACTAAACTTGGTTCAATGAGTGGATTTGTTTAATCTCCAGTAAACTTGACTCTACAAGGAATTTTGTGCGGAAGTTTCTCAGTATCTGGCAACCCTAGGCTCCCCTACTCAATGACTAGAATAGAGCAAACTGTTGGTACAATTATATATGATTGTAATTTGTGGCTCGTGTTTAACTTCTAAACAGATTCACGCTGTTTTTATGTGAAGATCATGAAATTCATGAAAAATACACAACAGTTTTGAGACACTGCAGGATCAGATTCATAAACTGAGCAGCTAGAATGTTATTAGAGTTGCGTAGCGCGACTTGGTACATGAGAAAACAGAGCTCAGAATCAAGAACCAAGAGATACTTTTCTCTGTAGAAGATGCAAAGGAAGGACTGAGAATTCAAAAAGAAATCAATTTTCTGTTTTCAATTGCAATAATTGTGTTGAATGTTCTGCTTTCCAGTCAACTTTGATTGATTTATTTATTACTTATCTTTAATACAATCTTCCCAAATCAAAACTCAACATCTTTAACGTGTCATTTAAAGTAGTAAAAATGCAGTTGGAGGAATCTCCAATTATACTTCTGCCAACTAAATATATACTTATATAATTTGCCATTTAAAGATATCTCTGATATCGTTTGTAAATATTTACAAAGGAAGTGTTAGACGAATTGTTTGTAGATTTCTCTAATGTACATTATGACTAATCCAATAAACATTGTAGATATCCTCAATACATGTTATGACAAGCACACTGTAGAGGTTTCAATTGCAAATGTGACCCGTCAAATTACAGTGAGTCTAAAGTGACTTGTAGGGAAATCGTTTAAATATTAAAATGACTTGTAAACAGTGTAAAAGCAGACTCTCGGTCAGACAGCTGCTGATAGAATGCCCTGTTACATTTTATTTTCAAAACTGATTTACCATGCTTGTTTTAATAGTTGAGAAAAAATATATTTTTGAATAAGTTGTAAACCTTTTTATACTAAATACAAAATATAGCCATGAAATAACATTTGCTGCTGTCGTGGCTATAAAGAAACAAACTTGTCACAGTGATGCACACAATTATTCATGAAATCTTGACACAAGGTCAACACCTCAAATTTTTTTAATGCGCACTTGTACCTCTGTTCCACATACCGGTGTGTACATCCGCTGTAATGTGTCAGCATCGTTTGCAGGGGTTGGTGGATTTGACGAATGGAAGCTCATGTTTCTCTAGTTATGTATCAACAAGATATCAATTTATTTTGAAATACTGACTTCTTCTGGTGAAAACCTTCATATTGTGACTTAAAAGTGTGTTTTACTTGTTTTATTATACACATTTCTCCATAGAGATTGAGAAAGCAGAAAATATGGGAGGGATTTAGTGCCAGAAAAAGTACATCTGAGAAAAATGTATCCGCTATGCCTATATTTATTTCCTGCATTCTATATTTGCTATGTAACAAAAATGTAAAAATGTATGTATTTGTAGCTACAATATTTTTTCAGTTAATACAATCCTCCAAAAACCATATAAACAAATATTGTTCACATTTGAGGCTACAATATTGATTCCAGACACATGAGCAGATTGTAGCTTAGTTATAAAGAAATCTGACTGTGAAGCAAGTGATCAAATACTATTTGACCCAGTAATTTATGAATAAATTGTTTAAAAAGAAATCATAGAATGTGATTTCTGGATTTTTCTTTAGATTCTGTCGCTCACAGTGGAAATGGTCTGGAACGCTGCATGGTTTTCTTTTGACCTCGCTGTAATTAAAAACAATTAGGTCTTTCGAGGTCAAAGACAGCAGTAGTGAAACATTTAACTAAATTCTTTCGGAAAACATGTTTTGTAGGATTGCAACTTGGGATTGAATACTTTTTTCTTGTGCTGGATTGCGATGGCATTCAGGTTGTTTGTTCCTTGTGTCCTCAGTAAACCCTTCAACCGTTCATTTCATTTGGAGGAAAATGGCGTTGTGCAAGCGTAGCCGCAAACGTTGAAACCTTCTTTTTCAGTGGTAGGATAGTTCCTTGCAATGAAAGAATTCCTTGTGAATAAAGTGTGCCAAGAAATATGCTTCAAAACCAAAGTGTACACAGAGATAACAAAGAGACAAGTCTGAAAGTGCTCCTCTGTGTATTGTTAGTGGCATAAGAAACCCCGGTGCATGTTGGGACCTGCTGAAGGAAAACAGTCATGATGTCATACCTCACTGGCTCGAAAGACCTGTACACAAGAGGACACATGAAAGAATGAGAGATTTCAGATGTCCCCCTGCAGCACTGCCTACAGTAAACAGACAGGTCCCAAACCAATCTTGGCGACCAGAAAAAGTTGCAAGGTTGGAACAATAGGAACCACCTGGAATCAACTGATGAAGCTCTGATTCTCGACAGATGACTTTTAAAGGGCTACCTTGTTTGTAACTATTTTAAAAGCTTTGCTATTGTTCGTTGGTAACGAATTGTGTGAGATTGACACGTAATCCCAGACACACCCAATTTTATCCCTTCCTGTTGTTACTAAAGTTAATGACTGTATGTTTGGGGTCATTTTCCTGCTGCAGAAACCTCCACCATGCGTCGCCGTTTCCTGCAGACGCTCGTTATTTGATTAATAACTGTTTCTGCCAATATTTTACATTTGGACTATTCAGTTAAATGCTATTGTTCATACTTGGTCTCATTGGAGGTATGGCTATTTGGCTGTAACTCTTTCATGAATGGCCTACGTCTGGCGTGTCATAGTTTTTTACCAGTTCTGAGCTGATTGCACTTGTAGCCTTCTTTCATTTAAAAGGGTAATTAGCTTGACGTGTCGTGCACAATTTCTTTTGTTGACAACTGCGTCTATGATCCTCAACTTTGGAATTTCTATCAAAGGAGCACATCTTGATCAGTCTCTTTTGAAATCTTTGTCTGGGAGAGACCTTGTTGATGTTGAAAAACAATGTTATTGTTGCTGTGTTCAAGCTTGTCATGAAAAGAATCTCCAGTTTTTTTCGAATCACTGAGAGCAACTCATGTTCAAATAGGCAAAATTGGGAGTGGAATTGTAAACAGGCCTTAATTTTCTTCTCGCTGCATTGTTTACATATCGAAAAACGGTGTTCTGGTCTTTAGTTAATGAATTCTGCAATAGATGCTACGCAATTACATTAGTATAGTAATAGATGCACCAGTATACAAGCTCGCGGTACGTACTGAACATACTTTTTAACCATGGTTTTCGGGTTCGCTTAGCCAATTGTACGTTTTTCGTACTTCTTTGTATGGAACACATGGACCGAAAAATAATGGGCGGTTTTCCTAAATCAAACGTCTACCAAAAATTCACTTTGAAATAAAACAATTAAAATAAACAATCGTAGCAAGGTGGCCGTGAGCTTCTTCAGCAGCGAGCAGATTAGCGCAGGAAGAGAGGGATTTAAGACAGGCAAAAGTTACAGGGATCTAAGGGTCTGAAGATGGTGGAGAAGAGCGCTTGTGTTTCATGTGTTGCCTTTTGCAAGATTACATCTGATAAAATATTGCTGGCACACGGAGACATTTTTGTTTACCGTTCTTTTTCCCTCTTTGTCATATTCGTCAGCAAAAACATTGACCCCATCTCCTCACATCGCAGTGAGGAGTTTCTCGTGTTTTCTAGAGTGAAACATGTGAAGTCGCTCTAACTTTAGCGTTCGCTGATTGGATACTTACACGAAGGAGCAGTTCATTGATTACTTATTTGCTCGCAGACGTGCGTTTCATTCCCTGACGTCTGCCTTTCCACATGCGTAAATGAATAAAAATACATAAAGTAGTTATTCAAATGAGAAGCCGAAAAAAAAAACACGGTTTACAATCGTTTCAATTCTCAAATACGATTTTTTGGGCCGCCTGTATTGAGTCTGAACAGCTCCATTTTTTTGCAATGTGAACGAGGTCGTTTTCATATCTGGTCCTAGATCGGATACGTTTCCAAATTTTTCTGATCCAGAAAAATCCAGTCTGATTTATCCGTCTTTTTCATCATTTATCCCCATTGAGAGTTACAAGTTGCTGGGAGAATTTTTTTCAATGTTTTCAATACAGGAAGGCTTGCAGAGGTGTAATAAAGAAGAACAAGAAGAAAAAAAAAAACTAATTTCCGCCATTATTCCAAAAACATTCTGTTTTTCTTGCTCTCTTTTGTCACAACCCTTAATATTTTTTGATAATAAGAAAAATTATCTCGGATCACAAAACCACTACTGCGATGGACTGGCAACCTAGGTGTTCCCCCGCCTCTCGCCCAAAGTTATCTGGAGATAGGCACCAGCAAGCCCCCGTGACCCCAAAAGTCATTAAGCGGGCAAGAAGATGAAAAAAAGATGACAAAACCCCTAGCCTCACGAACGGATTGTTTCATCACACAGTGCATTTTAGATATAGAACTTAAAACACACAAATATATTGCCAGTTTAAAGAGCCTGAGCTTAGCGATCACCATAAAACCCATTTAAATGAAAGGAATCTCCTGAGAAAAGAAATCCTAGGTCAATCAATGAGGCGCCAACAATGACGAGGTCCTCTCTGTCATTCAAGAGCTGGAGCACAGGGCCGAAGGGGAAGGAAGGGGCTAACCATAATCTTTTGTTCCCGTAGGCCCTTTTCGTTTAGTTTTACTTTCTTTCTGGGAAAACATAATTAGGGTCCGGCTCGGATAGCTAGAGTTACCGCTCCCAGCCTTCTGCACTGGCAGGCAATGAAAAGGCTGCACGAGGTTGAGTTACAGTCATAGTTCTGAAAGCTAATTCTATTAGGCATCGTCAAGCTTAGATTATCAGTTGAGAGACGAGTGAGAACATCCTTAAATGGCTAATTTAGTATGTTAATGCCCTGCTAGTTTAGCTTTCGGATAAATGTGTTGGTCAAACATTAGACAAAATGCACATTTCTTCACTTGAACCTAACGTAAACAAGACACTGCTATATTTGTTAAATTCTGAGCCATCTAGCCCTGTTTGTTGTCTTTCTCTAGACCCAAACCACCACCTCCTGATGGCATCAAATCCAACCCCTCCAAGCGGCACAGAGACCGGCTCAACAGTGAACTGGACAAGCTGACCAATCTTCTACCATTCTCTGAGGATGTCCGTGCACGCTTGGACAAACTATCAGTGCTTCGACTCAGCGTTGGATACCTTAAGGTCAAGAGTTTCTTCAATGGTGAGTTTTGACGCTAATTAATATTCCATTCCATTGGTAAAATATAAGCAGATTCTTACTTAATTTTCTATCAAATAAAACTAATGGACGTCATTTGCTGTCTTGCCCTTGAAGAGATAAAGCTTTTAACGTTTTATGAAAGTTCTATTGATTCTCAGATCATTTTGGGTGTATCATATTAAGCAGACAGCTGACTTTGTTTGCTGACAGAATTTACCAGAAGGTCCATGTCACATGAATGATGTGCAAGATCTCAGCTGACATGTTTATTATCTCTATGCAAAGATCACATGATGGTCGTGTTTGGGGTCTTTAACTTGCTTAGCCTCCTTGAGATCTAGATTATGCAAGGTTTCTGTTTGCATTCTAGCATTTCAAGCTAAAATAAACTCCTCTTGCTGTTAACAGCGTAGCTCCAAGGACAAAACATCCCGTACTGTAAAATCTAGGTGATATTTACAAATATGATTTACAAATGCATCTTAATATCCAAGCTTTTGCTTATTAAAAGCTAGTAAAGTCACCTTTATTGCTAATTCCTGTAATGCTAATCTATGCTAGCTTCAAACCCACAAAAATGACAGTGCTAACGTCATGCTCTACTGAGCTGTAGGAGCCTTCTTCAGAGAAAGGTTAAAGTTGTGCTTTTAAAAAACCCCACCCTCCCATTATCATTTCATAGGTCTCAGAGTCAGCATTTCCTCTCCAGACCCAAGCTTCCATTTCCTCTTAGCGACTGGCCTTGCATTGTGTGGAAATACACCTTCCCTTTTCCACCACCCTTACATCTCTCACTACAAATCTACTCTCCGAAAACAAAGCCAAATAATCCCAAAAGGTGCCAGCACCAGCTTAGCGTCCTCCCTTAACTAATTGTATAACTAAATCAGAACCAATTTGAAATGGCCATTTTTTTAGTATAAGATCAAGTATAAAGAGAGCAGACGTGTGAAAACAAGAGAGTTATTTTGAGCTGCGCACAGGATTCGCAGCTGCTTAGAACACTTGTCGCTCTTGAAAGTCTGGAGACCAATGAGAGCAAATAAAGCATGCCTGTATGGGTTTGTTTGCATGCATCTTCCATAGCTACCATAAGTGTGAAGCTGAGAACTGAGGGTTACTAGCCCTTACAAGTAGAATGTGGCCAACAGAAATAAACCACGTCTGACAGGAAATGCAAGACACCATTCCACAGGGTCTATCTGCAAGCAACAGACAATAGCACTCTGCAGGCCAGAGCTGGTTGCCTGCTAAGGCTAAGTGTTAGTACCCGGGTAGGAAACATTCTTGTGTGCTAGAGCCAAATTGATATGGAGAGTTATTTGACGTAGAATGTCCAAAAAAAAAGGCATTCCTCAATTTTGAAAAAAATATTTAAGATTTTAACTTGGTTCTAGGCATTGTGGTATCCTCAGCCCCATTCCATAATCCAAGATTCGCAAAAGTGTCCTTGCAGAATTTGATCACTGAGCTTCAAAATGATATCCCAACTATCCACTAGTTAAGTCACTTTCTCCTCTTCACGTAAAAACCGCAGGTTTTGGTTAATTGTCTGCAGAGATCACAGTATACAGGTAGATAAAAGTAACAAACATAATGGCAAGCCAGAAATTGAAATTAATTCAGAAAGTCACTGTAAACGATCCAAAAAATCCCCTTCTTACCTCTATCTCTTTCATTATGTTTGGATGATTTGTTGTATTCAAAATTGTTTCATTTACTCATTTCGGGATCCAAACTATTGATCCAGCTGCAAACTGCCAAAAAAAAAAACAAAAGAAGAAGAGTCTCGACCGTCCTGTCTACCAAGGGTTTCTGCAGCCTCCGAAGGAACCTCCCAAGTCGCAGGAGGAAGGACCCTCTGAAGGCTTTTAGAACCTGGATTGGCACACAGCTATAACGTATTCTGTTTTGTCGATAAAATTCCCCTTTATCGATAAAATGTGATGGACTGGCCTTCTTCCTGAGGTGTAATTCACCTCACACCTAATACAAGCTGTACAAATGCACCAACACAACTAATTGGCCCTGACTAAGATTTGATGGGTGGAAAGATCATCTCGGGAAAGCATTTTTCCTCTCAATGGGGCTTCAAATGTTTTTGGCCAAAGCCGTTTTCCATTAATTAGATCAAAGACACAAATACAGCAACCCCTTTATCAGCTTGTCTATTTTCATCACTAGTGGCTCAGGGGTACGGATTCCTCTTCGTCTGGCTTCTGGTGGGTCAAAGATTGCCTTCGCAGAGAATGGATCCTCTGTTGGTATCCTCCCGTCATCCAGGACTGCGTAGACAGAGGAAGTTGGAAGAATCTAGAAGGTTGCTCTGAAACAAAACACAAGATTGAGTCCCACGGTGATGCTAACAAATGGGACATTGTGTGTCCTGGGATTCACACATGCATCACAGTTGGGACATCGTTGTGTACTGATGAGGTCAGGTCTGGAAGAGTCCGGAGATAGAATGAGTATTGTATGAAGTGTGCCATTGCCCTTGTTTGAATTGAACCTTAGGGTGGAATTGGTTGGTCTCAAAACTACAGTGGCACCCAGAATATGAAAATGACGTGAGTGAAATGTTCATTGTTCCTCGTTTTCTTCCTGCCTTTCATCTTTGGTCTTCCTTTGTTTAAACAGGCTTTATGCCTCTGCTGTGTTTAATAGTTTAAGCTTTGGTCTTGCTGCAAGTTTCTGTTCTCTTCCTCTCTCCTGTTTTTCCGAGCTGCATTTTCAGCATCTTATCCGAACACAGATCACCATGTTCCTGACGGTAAATAGATGGCAGGGTGAGGGTGGTTGGACTAAGGGAGGGAAGGGTTATTGCTCCAAGCCCTGAGGTGCTCCTGCACGCTATGAGGGCACTGCAGGTAGCTGGAGCACTCCAGACCACTTGGGGTCTCTCTCATAACATCTGCCTTTAGGAGAAGCAACAACTGAACTGAGAATTTGTCTAGACCAGACCACCAGGTCTTATGCAGTCCATGATCACTCTTATGTGTCAAATACATCAGGTTAAATGTTTGTTTCTTTAAAATGCCACATTTCTCAAATCGGTCTCACCCATATATAAAACGAATCCCATTTTGTAGCATTGTTTTTGGTGTTTGCTTGAGTTTTAATGGTATTGTTTGGATGCATGTCTGGGGAAATCTTGTGTACTGGCACTAAAAACTCAACTTTTGTCTCTCTTGGACTGATTAACTGTTGGAACTCTATGATTGGTTGATGTTATGAACTATTTGCATGTTTCCACAGCAACTTAATTTTTTTTTAATAGTTGTTTTTCTTTCAGGGAAGTGGTGAAAAAGGGCTGCCTTACAGAAGTATTATCCTCCTTTTGTTTTTCTTCCTTTTAGCTGTTTCAGTCTCCTATTGTCCTCGGTCAGTAAAGTTTGCCTGCCCTTTATTCTTGTCGATGGGAGAGAAGACAGATGAACTTTCGAATCGTCAATATTTGTGTTGGCTTGTGTCACTGGAGACTAACACCAGAAATTTTGGAAGAACAGAGGGAGGACAGACATGACTCCCTCTCTTCAGCACTGCAATGTTTGTGTTCTTTCTCTACCACCCTATGGGCTGTTGCGGCTCTGAATCAGAGTGTGCTTTGGTCTGCTTTTATTTTTCAGGCTTTGATGTTAACGTTTACTCATCGGTCCTGCCACTGAACAACAATCAGCAGGGGCCTCAATTCGGAGCTTATTATTTTACTTTGAGGTTCTCATTGTTTTTGCAGTCCTATGTTCCATGTGTACATTTAGAAATGTTCTTTTTAGAAATATGTGAACTTGCCATTTTCACAGATCTAGGTGCTTTTACAGCATTAGGAAAGCTGTTATCGTGAGCTGCAAATAGCTAAATCTTATGGGGAATCTAATGTTGGCACTAGCAACGAAAAGGCTGTTACAAAAGCTAACATTAGCACGTTTTGCATGGCGCTAGAACATTTATTCAAGCTAATGTTAGCATGAGCTGCACAGTGCTAGAGCTATCAGAGAAGCTAGTGTTAATATGAGCTGCACAGTACTAAAGCTATTAGGCAAGCTAGTGTTAGCCTGAGGTAGAGAGTACTAAAACTGTATGCATGCTAATGTTAGCATGAGCCGCACAATGCTAGAGCTATCAGAGAAGCTAGTGTTAATATGAGCTGCACAGTACTAAAGCTATTAGGGAAGCTAGTGTTAGCCTGAGGTAGAAAGTACTAAAACTTTTATGCATGCTAATATTAGCATGAGCTGCATAGTGCTAAAGCTATCGGGGAAGCTATGTGTTAGCATGAGTTGCACAGAGCTAAAGCTGCTAAGGAAACTAATGTTAGCATGAGCTGCACAGTGCTAATGCTGTTAAGAAGCTAAGTATTAGCATGAGCTCCACAGTGCTAAAGCTGTAAGGAAAGCCAATGTTAGTATTAGCCGCACAGTGCTAAAGCTGTTAGGAAAGCTAATGCTAGCATTAGCAGCACAGTGCTAGAGCTGTCAAAGAAGCTAGTGCTAATATGAGCTGCACAGTGCTAGAGCTGTCAGGGAAGTTACGTGTTAGCATGTGTTGCACAGAGCTAAAGCTGTTGGGAAAGAGAATGTTAGCATGAGCTGCACAGTGCTAATGCTCTTAAGAAGCTAAATATTAGCATGAGCTGCATATTGCTAGAGCTGTCTGGGAAGCTAGTGTTATTATGAGCTGCACAGTACTTAAGCTATTAGGGAAGCTAGTGTTAGCCTGAGGTAGACTGTACTAAAGCTGTTATACATGCTAATGTTAGCATGAGCTGCACAGTGCTAAAGCTGTTAGGATTTCAGCAATTTCAGTCACTTCAAATAATGCAAGCATAAAGAAGGCGGGAGGTTGTCACTTGGCTATGACACACAGCTAATGTACACAATTGCTTGACATCCTGAGACACTGACCTAAGTAAGGCTTGTTGCCTAAGGTAATGCTTCTTCAGCTGATGCACTCTTTATTTTTATCTTGGCACACGTAACCTCTGTTACCATGTTGCACTCCAATGCAAACCATGCAGCGTACTAATATGAAACCTGTTTCTTTATTAGTTTCTTTTGTGGCTTATTGATTTATAGATCCATCTATAAATTGATTTTCCAGGCCATTTTACATTTGAACAAATCATAACCACATGTAGTTAAAGAACTGTCTGTGCACCCAGTGAAAGAGAAGTAGTAAGTGCTGATTCCAAGAGGCTCAACGGGAAAACAAGCGCTGCAGTGTTCCCCCACACTTGAAGTGGCGATAGCATCAACTAGCATGCCTATCAGCAACACAAGATGGAGCTTTTAAGATCATCTCAGTCAAAACACAGAACTCGACTGCTCAAGTGGAGACAGGCCCAAGAATGACAAAGAGCCAGCATACGCTCTTCCGTGTCTGAGAATGTTAGAAAAGGCTATTTAGTAACTGGAAAGATTTAGCTGATGAAATTAAAAAATGTGTGTAGACTAAAAATTAAAATACTCCCTTTTAACCAAGTCGCGATATCATGATTCCTTGGCGCTGATTTGTGTGAAACTCTTAATTTTAGGTTGTATCGGCATCAGAAGTCTGCTTTGTTTATGGTGTGTTTGAGACATGAATCCCCGGGTACCAGTTTTGGCTTAGATCTGCCACCAGATGTTAGGGGCCAAGTGTTTCGCTCGCTTGCTGCTGCTTCTTACCTCATTCTGTGATTTCCCGCTTAGACCTGGTGCACTACAGCAGATTTAGGCTAGCTCCAGAATGTTGTTAGCGAATGCAAGTGTGGTAAGGGGAAAGCCATTCATTTTCCAACCTGTTTGGAAACGCACATTGGTCGAGAGGGGTACACCCTGAGGAAGTAACAGGGGACTAACAAGGATCTTTTGACTGAATATTCTGAGCATTTCAAAAGGTCTGATTCAGTAGATTGTTGAGTTAATTTTCAGCAGGAATCATTTGCTGCTCTGCCAACGGTTTTTAATTTTCAGTCTGCTGAACAAATGGAAACACATAGAGATAAAATGTAGGGATATAATATTTTTAATTAAAGAAATTTCCGGATTATATATCTACCATGTATATATCAGGCTTTATCTCATATGTTGGACACAGTTTCTTCTCTTATAAAGTGCTTTCAATTGTACGTTTAAAAAAAAGTTTTTGCTGAACCTCAATTAAAAATATAAATAAAAACCTCTTAAGTACTGAATTTGTTTCTGAATCACCTCAATTACTCCCAAACTGTAAGTTGCTTTGGATAAAATCGTCTAGTAAATACATGTTTGTAAAAGTACTTTATTGGCTTACAATTATCAGCCAGAATACAAACTATATTTATTTATTTATTTATTTATTTATATGTGTTTGTGTATGTATATGTGTGTGTATTTATATATATCAGGCTTTGACTTGTATGCTGGCTGCAGTTTCTTCTCTTATAAGGCCCTTTCCTTTTCATCATCAGACTGAAAAGTAAAAACAATCCAAACAGCAATTGATTTCTGCTGAAAATTAAGTCAATATTCTACTGAAACAGACCTTTTCACCTTAAAAAAAAATCAGAATATTAAATAGATGAAAACAGAGAGAAAGAGATCGAGGGATACAAATAAATATAACGATTACCGCAATTAGTAAATGAACTGGTGCTGGAGAAATTTAAATATGTAAATATAAATAATCTCAAATAACAAGATTACTGTTTGGCTCTGCTGTGTAGTGGATCCGGACGTCTTTTCATCCCTCTCTGCTTTTTCTACCTGTTCGCTTCCTGTTTTGCTTCCCTATCCACTTGTTAAAAAATAAAAATAAAGGAGTAGGCCGCAAAACTAAATCTTTTAAAAAAAAAAATCAGATTTTGTAAATAAGGCAATTGTGACACAATGTCGTATAGAATACTATGATCCCAATGAGACTTTTTGTCATTCAGTTAAAGATCCATTTTTTTATATAATATTTTATAATGGGCTTTATTGTTATTTTTAGACAGGACAGTAGAGGAAGATAATGGGATGGGAAAGACCTATAGGGGAATCAAACCCGAACCCTAAAGCTCACCTCCCACCAGTCCAAAAATCATACTTTTCATAATTATTTTTTTACTTCACCAGAAACAATGATTGCGTAAAATAATATCAATGTGCTTTTTACATCACATTAGAGCCAATGAAGCCATAAAATTATTCTTGAAAGATGCTTTCATTGAGAACTTTAGAAAGTTTGAGTTTTATGATGTGCAGCACGATATCCTGAGGCGGTTAACCTGACGGATTTTATTATATTTTAATCCTGAACTTTGATGTGCTTACACATGTGTTGGAACGTGCACGGTTTGATCACTTGGCATCCTAACCAGGGGAAACCTGTTAAACATGTTGCTCAATTTCCTCTGTGTATACAGGAAGTACTTTTTGTTCCGAAAGAGAAGGTGAGGGAGGTAAAGTCTTTGAAGGTCTTAAGCAATCTTCTTTTGCTAACAGTTCAGCGCTAGCCCTGAAGTGCACACTATTAAATAGATTTGCAGCGTTGTGGTTTGTTGATCTTTTCTCTTCGTATTGCCTAAAGGAGAAGGCTTGTCAGTACGCGGGGCAGACTGCCATACATCTGGAGTCGTCAGTCCTCAACGTTGAGCTCTTTGGAACTTTGTTTCACCTGCTGGTTACTTTCCTCCAACACTTGTGTCTTCAACACTTAGTAGTCCTTGACGCTACATGGACAAAGGACAACTTTGATTGGTCATGGAAGACATCGAGTCTGAGAGGAAGAGCTCTTCTGGGAGAGGATCAACAATATATAGGGATTTCAATGAGGAAAAAGATGTTTCCTGATACTCTTCCTGACCAAGACACTGCATTTGACCACGTTTGCATGTTCCTTGTCAGCTCAGGTCTAGGAAGAAGTTTCGTTTTATATAAAGCGGCCCCTGATCCCACTTGTTCCCCCTGCCTGGAATGCTACACTTCCAAACGGAAGAACCATTGAGAAACAGCCAATAACAGTCTTGGAATCAAAGGCAAACAAACTCCCTATTAAGCCGTTTCGTAATATGTCTGCACTGTACACCTACTGTAGCATATCTATTTGTTTGCAGCCTCTTGTCATTGTCTTATCAGGAAATGATCCATGGTAGTGTGAGGGTGGAAAATTACCAGACATGTCACTGGCCCGTCTCTGCAGTTCTGAATGATAGTTTACAGAACGAGTTGACAAGGAGGTTTTACTGTCTGTTTATCTGAGCTGACAGGCGCTTTGGCATAATGTCAGGAGGATTGTACTAGCCTCACATTGCTACATGCTTCCTCAAGCTGCATGGAACAGTTAAAGAATTGCGGCTTTAGTCTCTTCTTTTTACTTTAACCTGTTCAAATCTTGGATATTGAAGCTGTCCAAATAACAGTTACTATTTCAATTCCATATATCTTGGGCTAACTCACCTTGTGCTGAATGTGTTTCGTTTGAAGAGCTCCATATTCGGTTTTATAATATAGAGAGAAATAAAGATATAGATATTCTTTATTTTTTTAATATATAAAATTAATGTTGTTAAATTGGAAAAAAACTTTAAATCTTGTTCCACATCAGTAAAATGGTACTCTTCGGCTTCTGCTTTGTCTTGATGTTGATACCTTTGTGTCTCAATACTCTTTAGTCTTTTTCGCGATAATCTCCGGTCTCTACAGTGCCTCGGGCTTAATTTTCTCTAGTGATAGCTATGTTGTGGTCTCGATACTTTCAAGTCTAGGCTGCGTCTTAGTGCTCTCCCATTTAGATACACTCTCTGTGTACTGATCTCTGATCTTAGCAGTATATTGATCCAGTCTCTTGACAGGTACAATCCGGTCTTAACTTAGTCTTCCTCTCAAAACTCGGCTGTGTCTTTGTCTCGATAGTCTTTCGTTTCGGCTTTGTCTTTGTCTCGATAGTCTTTTGTTTCGGCTTTGTCTTGATAGTCTTTTATTTCGGCTGTGTCTTAGTCTCGATAGTCTTTCGTTTCGGCTTTGTCTTTGTCTCGATAGTCTTTCATTTCGGCTTTGTCTCGATAGTCTTTCGTTTCCGCTTTGTTTCGATAGTCTTTTATTTCGGCTGTGTCTTAGTCTCGATAGTCTTTCGTTTCCGCTTTGTTTCGATAGTCTTTTTATTTCGGCTGTGTCTTTGTTTCGATAGTCTTTTATTTCGGCTGTGTCTTTGTTTCGATAGTCTTTTATTTCGGCTGTGTCTTAGTCTCGATAGTCTTTCATTTCGGCTTTGTTTCGATAGTCTTTTTCTTTCGGCTGTGTCTTTGTTTCGATAGTCTTTTGTTTTGGCTGTGTCTTGGTCTCAATACTCTCCATTTTCTATAGTGTCTTGCTCTTAATTTTCTCAAGGGTCTCTTAGCCTCAGCTGTGTCAGTACTTTCCTGTCTTGGCTGTATATTGATTTTAATACTGTCCGGTCTCGACTGGGTCTTTCTCTCAGTTCTCTGGTCTTGGCTGTATCTTTGTCTTGATACTCTCTAGTCTTAGTTAATCTCCGGTCTCGGTAATCCCCGAACTTGGCTTGGTTTTCTCCAGTCTTTGTGGTAGACAAGACCCAATACTCTCTGGTCTCGGATGTGTCTTGGATCTCAATATTTTCCAGTTACAACTATGGCTTTGTCTCAATAATCTTCGGTTTTGGGTGTTGTCTTTGTCTCGATACACTCTGCTCTTATCTGTGCCGGTTATGTCTTGGTCTCAATATTTTCTGGCCTTGGAGCTTTTTGTTGCAACTCTAATTAAGGGTGAGGCTACTTGAGTGACAGCTGTAGACTAGCATTAGGCCTCAGGTTTCGGTTTATTAATCCCAAAATACTCATCCACATACTCAATCACTCATATACCTTCCTTATGGCCAATGAAAAAAATTCAGCATTGAAAATATTGGTGATTCCAAAGTCTTGTACAGCAGTTCTATATACCTAGTCCTATATACCAGGTTGTAAAGCAGAGCTGAAAAACGTTGTAGTTGTTAACAAGAAGGAAGTAAGTGGGATGCTGCAGTGGAGAGAAAACTATCCACTTTGTACAAAGTTAAAGCAGATAAAGAAATTCCTGTGAGTGAGAAAAGTTTTCTTTGGACCAAAACCCTATTTCCCGTCTACTTGAACCCAAGAGGTCATTGGACGCCCTGCTGTGGTGTATTCTTCCTTTTGAGCTGTCTTCCGCTCCTTTCTCCCTCATCCTTTTCAACATTTAGTTTTTGCTTCAAAAAGAGCACAAAGAAATAAACTATTTCCTGTTTACAGGGGTACATTTAGGAGGGCGTCCATACTGTATGTGGATCCGTCTTTTCGATTCCAAACTTGAAGTTTGCACATAGTTTATGTTTTTGTGGGGAAAAGTGAGTTTTTGGCTCTGCACTGAATCCTGCGTCTGCAAGTCTGTGCCTGAAACTTTTGCGCTTGTGTATGCGGGCAGGAAATTTTCAAGAGTGTGTATGCTAGCACACACAGGAGGTTGAGCGTGTATATGTGTGTTCTCTGCTGGCAGTGAAGTGTCTCAGGGGAGGCAGGGCTTGCGTGAGAGCACTGTTGCAGATCTGTCAGTGAGAGGGGGCTGCTCAAGGTCTTGCAGAGTATGTGTGTCTGCGCCGGGCTCAGATTGTTCCCCCCCAAAGGGATGGAGGGAGGGAGAGTGAGTTGAGCCAGCCCTGTCTGTCAGCATGGAGCTGCCGTTTGAATGCATGTGTATGTGGCCTGTATTTATTTAGGGGACCGATGGAAGAAGCCATTGTGGTCCTTTATAAAGCAAGAAACTAGACATAATTTTCTCGTCAGAAATGAAAAGACAGATGGGTGTGGCCATGTGTTGGTGTGTTTGTGAAGAAAACACAAAAATAGAGAAAGAAATAAAGATTTTTACATAGTGCTGTCAAAATTATTGTGATTCATTTGAAATATTTGCCAATTAAAAAATGTATGCGATTAATTTTTTATTCTATTTCTGTGTGTTCAATGTGAAAAAAAGTGTTATTAAGAGGAAGGAAGGAAATTTTTTTAATAGTCTTTCTTATTATTGGCTTTATTTTCTGCCTTTTGGGCAGTTTCATAGTTTCCCTCATCTGTTTACTTCCGCCTTGGTCATGTGATTGGAGTTCCGTCAAATGATCAATCATTCTGTTTTCCCACTGTTTGTCACTTCCTGTCTGGCTTCCTATTTAATTTTATTACTCCCCAGGTCTTTTGTGCTATATATTTGTGTATATAGTCCTACGTGAGCTTGGCATGGTACCGTGTGACTATAGTGAGTTCGTGGTCATTCATTCATTTAGTGTAGTTTATTCCTCCTCCTTTGGAGAAGTCTTATGTTATTCAGGTTTTCAGGAGGATATTGATGGTTTATTGCAGGTATGTTGTTTACATGAAAAAAAAACTGTGTTACAATTAAAAAAAAATCAATAAACAATCAGCTTTGAATTTAAAAAGATGTAGAATTTACATAAATTGTTTACATTTTACATTTACATTTCCAAAAAGTTTTAATTGTGAAAATTAGTCGATTGACAGCACTGCTTTTAATATTATGTCAGAAAAATATAAAGAAATAAAGACTTTTTACTAACACTATATTTCAACTCAATGTTGGCATTAGCTTTAAATTTCTAAACGCAGTGAAAAAATAAAGAAATAAAGGCTTTTACCAATTTTTTTCAACACAATGTTAGCGTTAGCTTTAACATGCTACACACAGTGAAACGGGAAAAAAATAAAGAAAGAAAGGCTTTTAACATTACCTTTGAGCACACTGTAACCATTAGCTTTAACATGCTACACACAGTGAAAAGGGAAAAAAATATATATAGGGTTTTAAACACCAATTAGCTCGCAATGTTTTAACATTACCTTCAACATATCAAGTTATTGGTTAATACGCTTTAGTCTTAATTGAACACTGTTAAGAAACTCCAGAACATTTAAAAGATTTCCGTCAAACATCACATTCAAGCGATGAGGGATATAATTGTGTAGCATCTATAGACCCAGTAGCTAATGAAACATGTACTGATCCTGTCCTGCTGGCCACATAATTCCTCTTTATTCAGGAAATGCAATGTTTAGTGGTGAAACATTACACAGAGCAAACTTGTCTTTACACAAAGTCCTAAATGAAGCTGTTTAAATGACTTCTTATTAATTTATACCAATTTTGCAAATGAAAGATTACCAAAATGTCATGGTGCCAATGGATTTGCAGCTGCGCTTAACACAAATCTAACTGTCACATATGCTTTTTAGCTCAACTACCAAACAGTGCAGGCTTTATGAACCCTGGAGCCATGTCACTTGACTCACTGTCTGAGTCAGAGGGCCTCTGAAGGGTAGATTTAGTCATTTGATAATTTCCTGCTCGTTGGTATAGTGATGAATTCTATTGGGTTCCAAGTAGACAATAGAGTTTGGGAGTGGACAGTGATTGCTGTACAGATGTGGATTTCAATAAGACAGAGAAATGTAATTTCGAAGAGAATGTAAGCACCAACAACCGTATCAAAATTCCAATCAGTACAACCAAGATCATGAAAAAGTGATGACGTAGTGGTTATTCTAAACATTGTAGTTCTAAAAAGAACTAGACAAATGAAAAAAACACTCTTGTTGTCTATCAGCTGCAAATCTGGACTGGAATTTCACATTAGCCTGCAATGAAAGCACAGATGCATTTCTTAAATGAGTTATTTGCAAATATTAATGGTTCAAAGCGGACTGAAGGGTCCCCTCACGCGTCACCAATCTGGCACACTACGTTGGGACAATCATGCTTTAAAGGTTTTAATGTTTTCATCACGTGTTGAACTCTCTGGAAACAGGTGCGTCACAGTTGGAACTTAAAGCATGTGCATGAATGAAACCGTTGATTACCGTCGTTTTCATCGAGCAGTTTCTTTATAAAGCTGTCTCAGAACAGTTTGACCGAGTCTGTTTAGCCTCAACCAAATACAGCTTCTTCATTTCTGAACCCGTTGACGAGGAAAAAGAAACTGAGATTAACCAGCAACCCCAAACCTCACCTTAAAACCTCACCCCAGCTGGTAAACTTCAAACCCCAAACCAGGCACCATGCAGGTCATGTGGCCGCCTGCAGACACTTTAAAACAAAACAGCAAAGGCATGTTTGGTTTTGGTTAAATGCAGACAGTTGGGTTGTATAAACTCTGCTTGACCCTAATGGACGTTTAAACAGCCAAAGAGATTTTCAGAATGTCCCCAGTGCATCAATAAATTATTTTACGAACATTTCTGTAAATTCAACGGAACTATTCTGTATGCTACAAAACTGTAGAATTTACAGAGCACAACCTCAAATTTACAGCAAAAAACATGGAAATACGGTTTATTGCTACAAGTTAAACAATATACTGTATGATCTAATACAGAAAATACGCACATTTTTCATGGGCAAAAATGTGTTTTTTTTTTTTTTTTTTTACAAAATCTTTATGAAAACCCACGAGATAACATGTTATAATCATGTGTTTTTGTTATCTGTTCATATTGGAAATTTATAGTTGTTCTAAAAATATTGGAGAATAGTGAAATAATCTGAAATAATAATCTGCTTTGTGAAATAATTCCAAGTTTTTACCATATTATTTCAACAAACCAATAAATCATACACTGCTTAGAGCTGTAAAAAATATGGAAATAAACTGTAATTAATACAACATAAACCTTAGAACTAGACGGTTAATAACCTTAAAAATAATATAGCAATGAACCATAATTATTACAATATACACCTTTAATCTAAACAGTTATAAGCCATAAATATAAAGATTTTAAAAATCTGAAATTGACAAGCAAGTTTTTAAGCAAAATAATTGTTATTTTCACAATTATAATCTGCAAAATTCCCAGTGCCACTGTATTTTTTTTTTTTTACTGTATTTTTTTCATTTATGATTTATTTTCTACAGTGTACTTTTTGGTCTAAGTGACAACAAGGAAATGAGAATAGTTCCTAAACCAGGAGGCTACAAGAGGGAATAGAAGTTCATTCATTCATTCATTTTCATTCCCGCTTATTCCCTTTTGGGGTCACGGGGGTCTGCCGGTGCCTATTTCCGGCACACATTGGGCGAGAGGCGGGGGTACACCCTGGACAGTTCGCCAGTCCATCACAGGGCAACATTTACACACACACATGCACACCTATGGGGAATTTAGCTTATTTAATAAACCTATCCGCATGTTTTTGGGGATTGTGGGGGAAACTGGAGCACCCGGAGGAAACCACGCAAGCACAGGGAGAACATGCAAACTCCTTCCAGGAAGGTCACCGGCGAGCCTCGAACCGACAACCTTTTACCTGGAAGGCCACAGTGCTACCCACTGCGCCGGGAATAGAAGTTGTGATTTGCAAAAACAAAAAGGTGGGAAAAAATGCTGTAAACAAAGAAGTCTTTTGACAAGATAAAAAAATAACTTTATTTTTGTAATTTTGCAAAAATGAGCTAACCAAAAAAAAAAATCTAAATCAATATACGGTTTCGACGATAGCCCTAATGCGGGCCGGACCCCAGGACAACCCACAAAAGTCCACTTGCGTACATAGCACCAACGCATTCCATCGATTACATCCCAAAAGTGTGAAATTCCCTGGGAATCCCATTCCTTACTGCCCCTCACTTGCTCCCCCCCCCTCCCCGACACTGATTGTAGTTCAGCAGGTGCGGCTCCCTCGCTGGCATCTCCAGTAACAGGCCTGAAAGCTCTCTAAGCGATTGTGTTGCGATTATACAACCGTGCCATTGTTCTGCTTTTGGTCTGAGGGCACGGCAGGCCTGTGCGAGCAGTTTCCCAACATGTCTGGTCGAGGGGTTTCTGCAGCCGCCCGCTTTCATGTGATGGCCTGAGGTATGTAAACAGGATACCCTGATCTGTGCTGCGAGACAAGAAAGCCAAGGAAGCTCAGACCACTCAAAAGATTTCTGCGATGATGCCACCTTTCCCTGCTTTTAATTCCATCAATCTTGTCCTCTTTATTCCAGTCCAGGCAACAGCTGAAGCTCCTTATGAAACAATAAATGACCAGCTGTTAGACGGATAGAAACGCCAGGCGGCACATACGGCCACTTGTTTTATTTTTGGTAGCTGCAATTATTGCCGGCTGAAAGTAAGCAGACATACACTCTGTGAAATATCCCCGCCTCAAAGAGACCCCATTCGCACCCACCTCTGTGCTCATAATGTGAGGCCAAACAAGCTCGGCGCAGACACAATGGCGCTGTTCGATAGCCATCGAGTCGGCGACGACGGCTTGCAAGCTTTAGGTTTTTTCTTGAAGAGAAATGGTGAAACATTTTTTGTTTTTTTTCGTCTTGTTCTCCCATTAACAGCTTTGGGGCACAGGGAAAGTGTAAAACTGGCTTTGGAATATATTTATGGGGTTCCTAACAAGCCGGTGGTCATCGGAATAATGGCAGGAACAGGGCTTCCCAAAGCCCCTGCGTGAGAGGGGAAATCTGACGGCAACATCTAGTGGAACTAAATGTTTTCAGATTAAGATAATATTCCCTCTGCATAGCTGGGGTGTTTTAATTTCTCTCTCTCTCTCTCTCTCTCTCTCTCTCTCTCTCTCTCTCTCTTTCTCTCTCTTTCAATCTCTCTCCCTCTCTCTCTTTTTTCTCTCTCTCTCTTTCTCTCTTTCTCTCACTCTTTCTCTCTCTTTCAATCTCTCTCCCTCTCTCTCTTTTTTTTCTCTCTCTTTCTCTCTCTCTTTCTCTCTCACTCTTTCTTGTTCTCTCTCTTTTTCTCTCTCACTCTTTCTCTCTCTCTCTCTTTCACTCTCTCTCTCTTTCAATCTCTTTCCCTCTCTCTCTCTTTCTCTCTCACTCTTTCTCTCTCTTTCTCTTTCTCCCTCTCTCTCTCTCTTTCAATCTCTTTCCCTCTCTCTTTCTCTCTCCCTTTCTCCCTCTCTCTCGCTCTCTTTCAATCTCTTTCTCCCTCTCACTCTCTCACTCTTTCTCTCTCACTCTTTCTTTCTCGTTTTTTGCTCTTTCTCTCTATCTCACTCTTTCTCTCTCTCCCTGTCTTTCTCTCTCTCTCTTTCTCTCTCTGTCTCTCTCTGCATTTCATATAGAGGGTCACCAATTTAGATTTTTCTGCAGCTGATGCCAAAATCCACTGTTTTAAAAGAATTAAGATTTCAAATAAGTATATTGTTGGTTACAAAATGGTCATAAATAAATAATACAGTATCAATTAAAGAAAAATATTTTAAAAAAAATTGCAGGGTTGCAGCGGAATCTTAAAAAGTGTAAAATTTTAAAAACAAATATTACAGCCTTAAAAGTCTTAATAATCTATGACATATGAACCGTAAAATAGTGGGTTGGTTTGGTGTCTGCTTCGCCCCTCTCCTCATTATGTATACATAAATAAACATATACTTTTTTTTGATACTAGCTTTTTTTGTTGTTGTTTTTTTTTGTCTCTTCCTGAAGGCAGCATCAAACTTAGATCTAGGTCAGTTGTGTAAGCTGAATGTCTCATTGTTCTTGCACAAGCCATGCAAATCCAGTGCAATAAACTCACTGCAGCCTCTTTCAACTTCATTTTACGAGGAACAGGTGCATTGTGGGTCCTCTGTCCTGGTAGTGACTCATTTTCATACTTTTTGAGTACACTTTTTTTTTTGTCAGTGGTTGTAAATTTCACAATTTACTATGTTTCCTTTCAAAATGTGTTGAACCTTTTGCAGTTAATAACAGAAGGCTAATGAAAATTTCACTTTAAAAAACATATGTTGTGCACATTGAAACATTTGTGTTTGTTTATTTAAAATAGACATTAATGCAAACAGAAACGTCAAGTTCAGTGTGGTTATTTTGAGAGGGATTTTATTTTGATTGGTACCTTCTGATTGATTAACTTTACTTTGAATCTTTTGCTATTGGTTACATTTGTTATTTTTTGTTGATGGAAATATTTTTCTTTTTTTTTTTGTTAATTGTAACATTTGGAAATACTTTGTTAAAAGTACATATGTAGCAATATTTCGTTAATTTTAAAATATCCAACATTTTCTAATCATAAACTTTTGTTAATGTAATTTTTGACAGCTAAAACTGTTCTAAAACTATAAACATTTTCATCAACATTTCATTAAAAGGTAAAGTTTTGCAATATTTTGTTAATTTTAAAATCTGGGAATATTTTGTTAAAAGATACATCTGGCAACTTTTTGTTTCCAAATTTGCACATTTTTATTATCAAAACTTTAGATTACATTGTTAATTATAAAATTTGGCAATCGTTCTTCTAAAACTGTGAAATGTGGGAAAATTTTGTTAAAAGTTACATTCTGGCAAATTTTTGTGTTTTTTGATTATTTTTTTTTAAATGATGTTATTTGTAAAATTTCCCAATCTGTTGTTAATTTGCCAATATTTTGTTCATAGAAATGTTGGTAATATTATGATAAAAGTAACTTTTGCCAATGTTTTTCTGTTGTATGAACTGAAATCTTTTGCGAGGTCATATTGTGCTAAATTAGTTTAGAAATTTTGTTCTAATGGTTAAAGTTGGCTATGTTTTGCCCTTTCTAAAATATGGAAAACTAGTTTAGAACAAATGCAACTGTGCTTCAGTTTAGCTAGCCAAAAATACTAAAATATATAAATAGTTGGTTTCCAAAACGCTACGACTCTTGACATTTTGATTAATTTTGAGTGCTGTGGTTAGTTTTACCCTTTATGACCTGCCATAGAACCAAATCCGCCAGCGCATAGTTTACATTTTTATCTGTTGTTGTGCGAGTATTTTAATTTTCCATACATCAATACAGCCCTTATATCCTAGATTTTAACAATATTAATAGAGTTAGTTCAATATTAACTGAAGAAAGTGTCAAAAACAAACAAAAAAAAAACACAAAAAATTCAAAAGCTTTTTTTTCAGACACGCTTTATCCCTCAAAATTGTAAATGTAAAAAAGGTGCACAAAACGCCTTTGAATCACAGTGAATTTATTTAGAGTGAATTCTTTGATTAGTTTTTGAGATGGACTCGAAATTATAAAGTAAGACACAAAACAAAAAAACACTATAAAGTATTTACAACTGTGCAAACGAATCAAAAAATGAAAAATAGCTTCGTATTAGACAATTCTCATTAAAATACAGGGCAATAAATAACAAAAATGAAATTTTTACTGTGGTGAAACATACAAAATCAGGCATAAATATATATATATATATAAATATATTTAAAAATATATAATAATACCTAATCCCAAACTAGTTACTACACAACTATTTACAGTGCAACAGTATAGTGCTGCACTCAAGAGCTGTGATTGGACTTGTTACAGTTCCTGAGGCACTTCACACGCCTCACACATGAAGGGAGCTCACTTTCCACCCTTTTCTTTGCCCCTGTGAGGCTATTTTCAGCCTGATGCCCCTCACAGACGGCAAAAGGGATGTTATGGGATGTAGATACTGATTGAGCAAGTCCAAGCCAAAAGTTTTCGCCACGGTAAAAATCCCGGGAAGATGACTTCACGTCGGGATTCGTGGGTAATTTTCCGAGAATTTATCACTTTTAAAATGTGATGAGGAAATATCGTTCATCGGAAGTGCTGTGAACACCCGCGCTGTGGATTATGTTTTTATTGTGTCATCTTTTGAAGCATTTTCGGTGACTTTTCACTGGTTTTTTTCACACCCACTCGTGGAAAAAAATGAGGCATGTTTCATATTTCAAAGTCGAACACCTGTTTATGATGCAGAAAGAATTAATGCTCTTATGTTGTGATAATTTTACAAGCATTTAAAAATTTATATGCAAATGGGATCGCTGGCACTCCCGTAGGTCTTAAAGGGTTCATAAATTTATGGTATTTTGTAAAAAAAAAAAAAAAAATTGCTCTATGGAAGAAATGGCTTTCATTGAACAGCAAGTATCTTGTGTTTGGTTCCAAAACGCGATAAACACCATAAAAGCATGTTACTGCCAAGTTTTCCCAAACTCCCCACAAACTCAAAAAGGAAAAAAAAGATTATATTTTATAAAAGTGCAGCATCTTGAATTCCAAATCACTCTCACTAGAAGGAAACATGGTTGTTCTTCCACAGCACTCTCGTTTTAAACAATCACAGCCACACCCTCTCCAAGAGGGTTCGATAATGATTTGTGCACACTCACACCTTCTCGTAGGTCTGGAATGCGGAGAGTTGAGTCGAGGAAGAGGTTCACACGACATTCTGTAGTTTACCAAGCTAGAATGTCATAGAGCTGCATTTTACTTTGTGGCTGGAGTGCCCATAACCATGTAATTCCAGCGTAATTCTGTGTGTGTGTCAGGCCACACGCTGAGCATGTGATATATGTGCAGGCAGATGTTGCTGAAGCATTCGATGCACAGTATCGCTCTGTTTACGTCTTGTTGTGCAAGTAAACAGAGCTGAAACAGTCACAGGACGTGAAAAGCAGGTCATTTCTGAATGTTGATGCTTTTTGACTGCTCTTGGTGTCAGCCTCAGCACTGCTGCCTCTCAGCCAGAGCGATCCTGCTTTAAATCTTGACAAGAGTTGCTTTCTGGGTGAGGTCACTCCGCTTTCTACCCACAGTCTGAAACGGGACATACAGTCCTCCTAAAAGTAGAATGTTTGTTAGCGGTGAGTAAATGTAACCCATTGGAACTTGGGTTCCTTCACAATGGGTTCAGTGGCCTACAGTATGGGTTTTAAAAATTGCAAAATGCTTTGTTTATTTAAAAATAATTCCTTTTTTTTTTAAATGATACTTTTATAAAATACACATTCCAATGGAAATCTGAGAAAACTGTAAAAAAAAGGTTAAAGACACCTGCTGCCACACTACAATCTGCTAATGAACTCAAAACACCTGCAAATGTCTTTAATTGGTGGCTCAGTCAAGTTCTATTGGCAACGCAATCCTGGGGAAGACTGCTGACTTGGTAGTTGCCGAAAAGACCACCATTGACACCATACACAAGGAGGGAAAAACACAAAAGGTCATTGCAAAAGAGGCTGGCTGTTCATGGAGCTCTTTGCCAGAGCACTTTGATAGAGAGGCAAAGTGTATTAAAAGATGTGGCGGAAAAGTGTACAAGCCATAGGGTTAACTACACCATGGAGAGGATTGTGAAACAAAACACAATTTAAAAATGTGATTCACAAAAAGCGGAGTCAGTGCTTAAATACAGAGCTTTATTTTAATCAAAGGAGGAGGAAAAGCCTTCCATCCTAGAACCTGCATGAACGTGGCAGAGACAGCGTAAAACTAATGCAACAGGATTTTTTTTTTTATAAATGTTATGCTTCCATGCAATGGAAAATGTCAAAAATGTAGCCTCTTAGTTAATTGTTTTTTCTCAACATTAATGTATTTTTTATATATAATAGCAGTATTTTCAAACATCTTTACCTTACGGAACCGTTGCTCTGATGCATCTACAGATGCATCTCAGTCGCCTGAAGGTTTTGTTTTAACGGGTACTATGTCATGCAGCTAAAGGCGGTTACCATAGAAACCTTCCTAGCTACCATCACTCGAGGGAGTTTCTAGCAGCCTTTGTTTGGCTTCTGTTGATTCGATCTGCGTGTGAGCGTATTGCTCAGACATACTACAATATTCACTAAGTTGCAGCTTAAGGGGAAGCCCCTGGCACCCCTTGTGGTTAGGCTCTTTAGTTTTCAGTACTATTTCTAATGGAACTTCCTCTTTGACTTATCGTCTCGTCTGTGACCTGTTTGGTGTGACAACCAGCAGCAGATCTGGTAACCTCAAGCACAATCAGAGTGGCGTATGCAGAACAAACCATCAACCCCAGCCCACAGTGTGCTCTTGTGTCGAGGAAACACCCTCTTATGAGCGGCGAAAGCGTGACTGATCTGATGCCTGCTTTATCACTGGAAACCATAGCAACCAACACCGTACGGAAGTTGTGGCTACAAAGGGGCCAGGGTTAGAATGATCTCCAATTAATAATTTATGTATTAATAAATATATATTTAGAATATTTTATAAATCTAGATTCCACATCCAATATAACAAATCAATAACTTATTGTTTGCAATCCTCTAGAGCAAATACTCTACTTTGTACCTTGTTCTAGTACCATCATTGTTGTTTCCCTATCAAACTGTGTTTAGGCATTATTGAGTAATCTTTATTCCTTTTCTGGGAGCTGAAAGCTCCAAGCTCCGCCCACTAACCAATCAGCATTCCTAACCTCTCCCCATGCAGAGCTAACAAGCAGATGGGGAAGGGCTACATTTTTATTACATTACTACATGAATTAATAATCTTGCAGAAATGGTTTGTTCATCTCAAGGAGCAGAAATGGGAAAATAACTTTTATTCATCACTGCAGTGGATGAAACTGTTGAATTTCGGCTCATATCCCAGCCTTAATATAGTTTTGATGGTCTTGAGTGGCAATGAATAGCCCAAAGTAGGAAGCATAACAGTTAATACCGTGTTTGTGTTGTTTAAAACGCTAAGTGTGCACCTAAAATTAAACTAAAGCTAGCGTTCACTTAACATAGACTCATGATATTCCAGACTCTTATACATGAATTAGTCTAGAGCGATAAAACTGACTTTTTTTTGACCCTGTATCCAAATCCAATTGAGCAAAAAATAAATAAATCTGCTCCCTCTATTTCAGAGCTTGAGGAGGAATTTGGTGAAGAGCATTTATCAAACATAATTCTCAAACAAATCTTCTTTGTTATATTTTAGAAGGGTTTTGATAAAGGTTTATTCAATACATTTTGATTGTTTGATTCACGTTTTATTCACGGCATCACACGAGTCAAATGGTTGGAGATGAAAGGCCCTATTTTTCTCTCCTGGAAGTGATGCGCTACCGAATGTATGTTTGGAGTCAACCCTGTGAAAAACCAACACGAATTAGCGACTCAAACATAAAAGCCACCAAAACACAAATATTTAATAAAAGAATAAAAGTTGAAAACATAACTCAAACAAAACTCAGGCATCTATAAACCATTCCAAATGCTAAATAGCAGACAAAACAAAATAAATAAAAAACATAACTATAAACTCGAAAGAAAATAGAAAAGGTACTTCGTTCCCCTCTCTCTAATCTAACCTAACAATAATAAACTAAAACATAGATTACAACTAAACAGAAAGTAAATCACTTTTGACAAAATAACATATCGTAGGTTTAAAATAAACAATGCAACCTTAAAGAACTGGAACTGACAACCTTCAGCAGAACATCCACACACCCACAATCTCCAAACTGGAGTTTAAATATCCACTGCCCCTCCTCTTCCTCCAATCAAGACCTGGGTGGATATTGAAGTCAGGTGCAGGATGTTACCTCTGAGAAGGAAAACAATATTAGAAATGAAATACATGCTTGGATGTAATAAACGCCTTCTCATGTGATCTCCGCGAGTCAAACTGGGAAGGAACTAGCGACCGCGATTAAACCATCAATCAATGCAACTGTGGTGAACAGGGCGAAAACATTCAGGGCTGCGCCCAGACCATTACAAGCAGCTTGGACGTGTTGATATGCTTCGAATAATTATAGATTCCAGGGCACTCTCCTGCTAAATATATTTGGTGAACCTGTCAGACACTGGTGTTATGACACGGTTACATTTTTGACGATGACTCAAAATCCCTGTAGGGGGCAGCCTTCTATCTGTCATTTTGTTTGAATATTTTCACTCACAAAATAAAACGAGACTTTATTTAATTGATAATTTTATTGTTTATTAAACTTGTAAAGTGCGTTACATGGAGGAAACGTGAGCCTCCATCAAGGATTTATTTCGTTGCTCCACGCAATGCTGCTTTCTGATTGGTTTTGGCGGAACGAAGTAATTTCTTTAGTGGCTCGTTAATCTACAGTTTTAGTGTTTTTATTAATTCTTCTTTAGTTGAATTATCTGGGACTAATGAAAAAACTTTAGGGACAAACGCAATGGATCCCCAGGTGGTGAAGGTGCATTTGCATCTGATTCGGGATCAGATTCTCCAAATGCCACTACAGCGTCTATTGATGTTGATTTATTAAAACATTGCTAGCTCAGTATTAAAGTTTGCTTGTATTTATTCTCTTTAATCTTCCTCACATTTCCATTCACCGTCAGACAGTAACTTTGCATGCAAGTCATGAATATGCAAATCAGTAACCAATAGGTGACATACTGGGGAGAAGTTCCGAAGTTTTCTGAATGACAATCTCAGCCCATTTCCAGAATAAGCCTGGACTAGAAAATGAAAAGATTGAATATGATTTTAATAATGAGTAAAAGAATCCCATTTCTAATGGGATTAGACCAATGTGAGAACATATTATTAAAAATTAAACAATGTCATGATCTCAAAATCCACATTAAATTCATTGTTTAGAAATGAAAGAAAGAAAGAAAGAAAGAAAAACACGTCTGTGCTTGAGCAACACACACACAGGCGTGGAGAAGAGCCAAGCGTCAAACCTTGAGAGCTTGTGTGGTTTGGTGGCTCTCGGGCGAGTTAAAGCTGCCTTGGTCCGGACGTGCGCCAACCACAGAGTTGCAAAGCATTCTGGGATCTGACACACCCACCGAGCTAGATTCGCTGCTAATAATGCAGAACCGTCCGGAAACCAAAGGCTTCCCAGACGTCTCCAGAGATGTGCCATTATCCAGCAGATGGGCCGAGGAGACGGAGAACGACTCGTTTGTTTAAATATAAATTAGGTACACATCCTGCTAAACTCTGAATACTGGACCTTTTTCCACTGACACAAGCAAAATTATGCAAATCACAACGAAAGAGTCACTTGAAGTCAACAAGGAGACGCCAGATTGGAACAAAACAAATCTTAAACCACTAGTTATTCATGCGAAATGATCAAATAGCAGTTTGTAAATATGTTTGTGCTTGTTCTAAACCCATCTCCTCCCAGACCACTCGAGGTACAACCACCAAACTTTGCTGAGATATCCAGACTGGTCTGACTTCAGTTGCTATATCATTCCACAATGGCACCACGAAAGGAATTCTGGGAAATTGTCCATTGAATTAACAAGGGGTCAAACTTTGTAAAGCTGTAACTGGAACTGAGAACCTCATAGAAGCTTCAGACTGACCAAACTTGTGGAGGTTATCAGTCTGTGCAAGAACATAGCAACCCCTGTGCGAAAGTCTTTCGAAGGGATTGAATCTTTGCCATTTACTTGTTATGGCCATTGACAATAAATGGCAACACCGACATCACTGAAGGCTCCCTAGCAACCAAACTGTTTACCTAGCGATCAATATTCTATACTCTTATCTCAGCTTTTGTAAATTATAAAGAAATAAGGGTCGATTTACATAACTTATAGTGATGAAGGGAACATTGTATTATGTCGCCGACCCCTCCATAGCAACCAGACTGTTTACCATAGCAACCCTTTTGCCATATCACTATATCAGGAATTTTTTGCTCATAAATGGCGCTTTCACAAACCAACATCAATGTTTGTCCCCCTTTAAGAAGCAATTGTTTCAATCAATCAAGAAAGCACACACTGTTCTTTGTTCATGGCGGATGATACAAGTATGTTTTTATAGGGAAGACGGATTTTCTGTTTGTCATATAACATAGGGATCACTTCGCCAATTCATGAGTAGGTATTTTATCACTTTTGGTGTGAACTTGGCTTAAGAGATGTATACATTTTTTTTTATTTATTGATTTAACGATGTATTTTCACATCAATGACAAGCAAAGAGCCCTAAGATCTGAGCAGGTCGGCTCAAGATTTCTTTGTTTACTCAGTTTTGTTTGACCAAAAGAATGGCACTGAAGCCCAATTATTTTTGTCGACTGAAATCTATAGACGCTTTTCCTTCTCTCATTTTTCTCATCTTTCATTCCCCATTCTTTCATCGAGCCTCTATTAAATCGGACGAGACCAGCCCCTGCAACAAAGAGCTGAATGTTTGTGTGTGTTGGCATTAACCGTGTTAGATTTACTGCGTTTTGAGAAAACGTCGGGTTGCTCTATATCTCTCTGTTTTCGTATAAGTGCTGAGTGAGAGCCGAGAGGAGCCCAGGCCCTTGCGTGAGGAGAGAGCGTGTGAACTTTCAACCCTGGCAGGGGCAAGAGTTTTTGGGCCAGCGAGAGAGAGGAAAGCGGGGGAGAAAGAGAGAGAGCTTGGGATGGAAGGAAGGGCTCGGGGAGAGAAGGCTTCGATTACACAGAGAAATGGAGGATGGTAATTAAGAGCAGCGGGGAAACGAGGGTCGAGCGAGGTTGCCAAGAAAACGAGAGCTTCGCGTTTCAGCCGCAGTTTCCATCCCGACCTGTGGTCAAGCACATTTTCTGCCCATCCGTCTCTATTGCCGGCGGTTTCGTGCGCCGAGGTTATTTACAGTCAGAAATGATGCCTGCTTGATGAGTTTTAGGAACTAATCGAAAAACAGTCATTTGTTTGGGAAAGCGTACACTTTGCAGCTTTGCAAGTTTTCTTTCTTTTATTCAGGCTCTTTACCTACAATTAGGGGTCTTCTGGTACCTGTTCTGGTTGAAATTTGTAAAAAAAAAAAAGGAAGAGTTTTCCCTCTTGTAGAATGTAGAGAGGTCGTTTTCATTGTAGCTACACCTCAACTGTGAAATTGAATTAAACAAATGCGAAAAGTAGAAACAGAAAAATATCTTTGGTGCAGAAACCACACATTTCTGTTGTTCTTAACCATATTTGCACAGACAGCTGCAGGGATTTTGGCCACTTCTCCATTCAGAACTGTTCCAGATCTATCAGGAGATTCAGCTCCCTACACTGATTTGCCCCCCTCCACTAGGGGGCAGTGTTAATGTTTATATTAGTTCATCTATTTCACTGTAAGTGATTGAGAGAGCAAATTTTATAATCTTTCTCGTTTAAAATATGAGTACATGATTATTTTCTCCAAGTAAACATTACACAAAGCAAGGAGATACGGTAAAGAAGTTGCAGAAGTGACTAGAATCACAATCACTGCAAGAAGCAAATACACTTCAGCTCCCAGTAGCTCCACGATACGTATTGTGGCAATTTTGTATTGCGATATGTTGTGCCACGATATATAGTTACATCCCTAGTAGAAACCAAAAAAATAGCTTTGGCACTGGAACATTTTCTGTATTTTTTTTATTCATGTTGCTCAGACAGCAGCAGGGATTTTGGCCCACAGAACTTCTCGAGATCTGTCAGGTGTCTATCTGGAGACTAGGCCTCTCCTGAATATTGAAATACATTTTAAGACCAAGCCATGATCCATCCTCACTCCCCAAAATCTCACTATTATTACTACTATTCTACTTTTTGCATAAAAGTACCCCCAAAAGCATGATGTTTACACCACCATGCTTCGCAGTTGATGTAAGTTTGGTCCCATCTACTAAATGAACTTCTCCTGTGCTCCTCTAGACAAACTTTCTTGCCAAACCCCCGCCTTAGGGTTTTGAATGTTGTTGTCGTTGCCTTATAACGCAACCTTACACACACAGTACGGTGCAAATGTTTTAGGCTTTCTATTTTAAAAACTATTTTAAGAGGCAATAACTGGACACACACTGCACTTTCACATGTGAAAATATCTTTTCCGATAACTCATAAAATTTGCTCTTTAATAACTTTGTCGGGATTTGCTTTGTATGTGATTGTATGAAGTGGATCCTCCCAGTTTCCCAGTGTTTTCCTGGAACTGAAGCTGACTGAGCCTTGAAGTCGACTGCAGCTTTCGACCGCAGTGCTTCTCCTTATCTCTGTTAGCTGCCGACAAATCTCAGGATGTGCTTTTCCCTCGCAATCTTGTGTTCCACTCAGATCTGGATGGAAGAATGTCGCCTTCACACAAACCCAAGCATTTCCCTTCGACTCAGTCTCGGCGCCCCTCGGTCTTTCACTCACATCGACTCCTAAAACATATTTGTGAAAGATCGACTTCTGCTTTCGGGACCTAAAAACTCAATTTCATTTCTGTGTTTTAGGAATTATGAATTTGATTAAAACATTTATTTTTTTGAGTATGGTATCATTTTGATTAGCTTGTGGCTCTGCTGTGATTTCAGCATTGTTAGCGATTCGCTAATGATTTATAAAAAAAATTATTGTAAAAATTTGTTATAAAAATTTTCAAAAAGGAGAAATTTGAGATAACTACCGGTATTTGTTTGCTGAATGCAGTAAAATAAAATAAAAAAATAAATAAAAATTGCTTGCGATTGTTTTTGTATCTTTGAATAAAAAAATTAAAATGAGTGATTTTTTTTTTACTCACAGCTGCAAATTTGCATGCAAACTTTGATGTTGGCATGTAACATTGTTGCTATGAGTAACATAAGCCAACACCCATGTCTCTATGATTTTCTTATTGGGATATAGAGATATGCCTATGTGGTTGCCATGCTAAACAGTCTGGTTGCTATGGATGGGTAATTAACATAATACAATGTTTCTGTGTTAATATGAGAAAAATAAACCAAACTCCAGGTCTCTGTAGTTTTCCTAAGCAGAGATAGAGATACGGCAGGTTGGTTGCTAAGGTAAACCGTCTGGTTGATATGGAGTGTATTCAGTGACACGATTCAATATCAATATGCCTACAAAAAAAACAGCCTCAAGTCTCCAACTTTTTATCAAAGATGAGATATATTTGAGAAATTTTGGTTGGTTGCTAGGGTAAACATTTTGGTTGCTAGGGAGTGAATAGGGATCACATGAACAATGTGTTTTCCTGAAGATATTTTGTTGCCTTTATTTTCAATGGGCATCAATGGTAAATATTTAACTCCCTTCTAACTCTCATTTGAAGTGACAGTTTTACCCTTTGACCCCATGTTAAGTCAATGGGAATTTAAGTCAATTTTACCAGTCCGGAAAGATAAACAAACAAAATTAATTAACAAAACGCTGTTGCTTTTTCCTACAGTGCCTAATCGTATTGGTCAGGCTTCTGGGTTTACAAACGCAAGGTCGTTTTTTGACCTGTCAATTATCGAAGAAGATGTCTCCCACATACACAAACACAAGAGGGCGAATGTAAACAGTTTGAGTGTCCTGGTAGCACCGCTCGACCTCGCTCCATCTCCAGAGGTCAGAGGTCATGCCTGTGAGACAGGGGACAGGGAGGAAGAATGACGAGCAAGTTGCCATGAGATTAAGCCCTCGTCCTGTAATGAAAACGGTCATGAATTATTTTTATTTTAATGTTTTTCATTCCCCATTTGCTCAAGGAATGGCTTGTATTATATTTCACCGATTAATCATCTTAAAAAAAAAAAAAAAACGGGAAAATCACAAAGTTGCATTAATTATCATTAAAAAAAGAATATAAACAAAGCATTTAATCATCATTTAAAAAAAAACCTCTAAAAAGTATTCTCTCTAAAAATAATGTTCATTGTGCTAGAAACAGTGCGTTTCAAAAGTATATTTTGTTTCTTTGTTTAGTTGCACTTTTTTATTTTGGTTAATCAACATTTAATTTTTACATCCGTATTTGTTCATACATAATATATAATGTATGTATGTAATTAAAATTGCTTATTGAAATTTTTTACACAAACAAGTAATATAAACATAAAAGACCCTTGTGGAGAAAACCTGAATAACAAACGAATTCTCCGTCTTGGTCATGTGACCGTTCTCTGATCACATGGCCAAGGTGGAGGTAAATAGATGGGGAAAAATATGCAGAAAATATAACACACTGTGACAAAAAGTCCTTCCTTGGTCTTCTTTGCATGTTGAACTTCTTCCATTAATGGAAAATTTGATTTTTAAAAGTTTTGAGACAACAAAGCTGAGAAGGGTCTAGTTTGATATGTATGAGAGCATTTTGATACCATCCACCCACTGGGGGGCAGTGTTAATGTTTAGTTTAAGTCATCTTTTTACTTTGAGTGATGGAGAGAGCTAATTTTATAATCGTTCTCGTTTAAAATATGAGTAAATGATTATTTTCTCCTAGTCAATATTACACAAAGCAAGGAGATACAGTAAAGTAGTTGCAGAAGTGACTAGAATCACAATCACTGCAAGAAGCAAATACAGTTTAGCTCCCAGTAGCTCCACGATACGTATTGTGGCAATTTTGTATTGCAATATATTGTGCCACGATATATGGTTACATCCCTAGTAGAAACAAAACAATAGCTTTAGTACAATAGCTTTTTTTTATTCATGTTGCTCAGACAGCAGCGGGGATTTTGGCCCACAGAACTTCTCCAGATCTGTCAGGTCTCTATCTGGAGACTAGGCCTCTCCTGAATATTGAAATACATTTTAAGTGCTTGAAGACTATTATAACTATTCTCTTTGCTCAAAAGTACCCCAAAAAGCATGATGTTCCACCACCATGTTTCACGGTTGATGTAAGTTTATAGTTTGTTACTTGTAGAGAAAAGGTGGAAGTTAATACATGGGGAAAATTATGCAGAGATAGAGAAAACATAACAAACTGTGACAAAAAATTCCTTCCTTAGTCTTCTTTGCATGTTGAATACACGAAAATGCAAAAAAAATCTGCAACCTTGTAATTTATAAATGAATCATATATGTTAACATGTAAATTGTGACAGCACTAGCATATAATGGTTAACAACGCAAAGGTCAGGGGTTTAAATCCCAGACAAAGCAAAAACTGACAGAAAACACTGACAGAATTCTTTCAAATGTAAGTCACTTTGGATAAAAGCGTGTTTGCCAAATGCGTAAATGTAAATTGCACAGTGCATCAAAGTACATCTAGTCCAAACCTTCGACGAACCTTTCAGATGTAAATATGGAGTAAATAGAAACAAAACTCAGTCAAATTAGCTTCAGTGCATACAGCATCTTATCCCAGGATACTATGGGCTCAAATTTTGATTGTTTCTTGGCTGCTGGGATTAGATTCCTGACATTCAGTTCATTCTCGCACTGACAGCGAGGGCCGATGGATGCGTTCAAGAGCGCTGAGAGAAAGCAGGCTTTATAAACAGTGCACAGCAGGTCACATGACTCCTGTGTGCTCATTCAGAAACAATCCTGCAGGTCAACTGTGTGATGGGTACCACGCTTCCCCTGCTATCTCTCTGTTTGCCCGGAGAGACACCTTGACCTACGTTTGGCTGGGCCAAGGTTGCAGGTCAGCTTGATGTCATGATGACATCACGCAGACAGGGGAGGGTTTGTCTTTCTTTACCCCTCCACTAGTAATGGAACTAGTTTAGTTTATTCGTTATTTAAAATCAGCTTTTAATTGGTTGTACATTTATAATAAGTAAAAAATGCCTCACGCAGTTTCCTTGTTGGCTTCCTGGTCATGTGACATGATGTTATTCCATAGCATCTTGCTGTTTTCGTCCAGAGTTCTTTATGCAATTTTCCAAAATGCGCAAAAAAAATTGGTGTAATCAAATGCAGCTAATGTTAGTGTGGACGGTTTTTTTTGTTTTGTTTTTTTTATATTATCAAAAACATATTTTAATCTTCTACCAAAAAAGACTTGTTAAATGTCATCTTTGGAAGTTATGCACTGTAGTGATCTACACAGCTGACTTCCGACATCCATCTACTAGATGTAAACGTTTGTTTTGAGGACAATTATTAAAAGATTTTGTAATAAACTAAAGTCTGTGTGAACACAACAAGCCAAAAAACATTTATGTTTTGTGTATACTTCATTTTGTTGAATTATTAAGCTTTTTTAATATAAATTAACCAAATGTATGCCCAGAAGGTCTTGATCCTGAATCTTGTCACTGTCATTTTTTTTCGACACGGACTATCAAACGTCTAATTTACTATTTCCTCGTTGAAACTCTCAATTGCCAAAAAATCCTTTCCTTCCACTGAAAAACAATGCAGGGTTCTTTGTTCATCGGGAACTGTTACTAAGGGGTGGGGGGGGAGCTTAGTGATGAATCAATTTGTGTTGTTCCTGGAGCTGATTCGAATTTTAAACATGACAATAAATCTAAAGTACTCATTTTAATGTAAAATTGGTCCGGCACAAGCGATAATTAGCTTTCCACCACAATAATTGTCGACATAAATAGACCTCTTTATATTTTCAAGAACTTCTACTTTAGCCGATAAAACAGGGTTATTTGATATCCATGACAGGCATTAAAAACAAAAAAGAGAACATAATGTTCCTTTCAGAGACTATGCTGTTGGTGAATGTGTACGTATATGACACGGATACCACAATCCTGCTCCCTTCAAGTCTAAACCTGTCCTCCAACACAGAGAAAATCAAAGTCTTAGCGATGTAAAAAAAAAAAGAGGTGAAACAATGGCTCCATTCAGAACTGGAGTTTCGAAGGCTTTACAGCCACCATGAGGGTTTGAAGTGTATGCACTTGGATGCAGACGCTTGGAGTTTGCCAGATTATAAACTTTCTGTATTAAGAGCACACAGAAATAAGGCACTTATCCTCTAATCAAGGAAAGTCAGATGCGAACAAAGAGTGAAACATTCTTTAGCAGATGAGTTTTAATCGATGGTCGATGGAAAAGGGTACAACAGAGGTGAGGTTGTTTATCCTAAAGAGCAATATTTTGAGTATGGAGAGAGGTGAAGAAAAGGATTGGTAAACTTCTGGGAAATGGTCCAGTTTGTTAGTTAATAGGGTTCAGGTGCTTTCAGAGATGCAGTCATTCTCAGCACGCGAGGCTATTAAACCACAGGCCAAACAAGAGCCCAGCGGGTTTCCCTCTCTTGCCCTTAATTTCTCTCTCTAAGCCTGAGGAACACACAGTGTACCTCCAGTCACATCGAGATCCAGACAGAGTCTAACAAATAAGCACAACAAGGCCCGTTTTAATGAATTGCTGATGCATTTAAATGCTGTTGAAACTCTTCCATTCTTTTCTCTTTTGTGTGGTTTTTACAAAGTTTTTATAAAAAAGAACGGAAGAGTTTAGCTCTATCTATGTGAACAGTTCATTGAGACTGAAGAAAAATCCAGGAAGTCCCTTTTTATTTTAAAATAATGACTGCATGAAATAAGTATTTGGCGCAATCGAATAAATGAAGTAATGTTTTTGTTTAAAATTTAAAATTTTCCTGTATTCCTTAACCCGCTTAAAAAGTGTTTTTTTACTACTTTACAACTTGTAATAAATTCGTGATATTTATCTGTAAAACAGATTTTTGTGGCAACACTTGATATCATTTTTTCGTTACAATAATTCCACAAAAAAGAGAATGAACTGTTTTTATGTTTTATAACAAAATTCAAAAGTGTTGAGACAAAATAGAACACCATAAGTCTTGAAAAAACAAGTGAACCTCTCCTAAACAGTGTTCCAAGCACTTTTTGTGCCATTGTGCTTTGTTTTGTGCAAGAATTTTGAAAAACACAAGCCATATCACAGGTTTTGCTCTTCCCTTCTTCCACCACTAGATGGCAATGATGGCACCGATTCAGGTTTTTAAAATGAAACTGAAAGAAGATTGCGCATCAACTTGAAGAAAAAAAAAACATTTTGCTATGTCTCTTGTTTTTGACTTGGTCTTGGCCAGTCATGGTCTTGGCCTCGGCTGGTTCTTGGTCTCAGCTTCAGCAAATGGATAAAGTTACATTTTAAAACTCTCCAGGTCGGGACTATTCTTCACACCGTGATGCGTAGGGGCTAGCAGAAAGAAAAACACAAGAACCTTGTGTGATGATCTAGAGTGTTTGGGATTCACTAGAGACAGATCTAAGGGACTGGGTGGGGTTTGAATAGAAATGAGCTCATAGTCTTCCTGGATATTCAAAAACGAACCTCTCTGTAAAAACACCAGTGAACATGTTTGTCTTGATGTATGGTCCTTATTACCCTCTATCTGATCCCGTTGCAAACCAGGCCTCCTTCATTCCACCAGAACAGGTTAAGAGATAGCGATCGATTGATGCTCAACATGAAATTGAAGGATACATTCGAAACTTAGAGCAGAAGCAGGGAACACGAGGGAAAGAGCACGTCGCGGCTCCATTGAGGGGCCATGTGTGTTCAATTACAGTAATGGAAGATGAACAGATGCCAATTGATTGTCTGTGTGACGAGCATGTGACCATTCGCAAGGCAGACCTGGTTTCTTTGTTGCAGCTCACTGGAGAGTTCATAAAGGTGGAATTCCAAAAAACGACTTTTCAAAGGTGCGGTCAAAAAGGTTACATTCACCAAAAATACCCAGACCGTTGATGAGGGTTCAACAGGGGCATGACTAAATGTAATTTTATTTTGTCTGGCTCTCACTCAATGCTTGCTTTGTTAAAAGCTAGCCCTCTTTAGCTTGAGAATTTGAGCATCATCTAGTGGACAATCGAGAGTCTCCTCTCTCTATTTGCTGCTGTAGTCTTCGTTAGAGAGACTTATTATACCACTTTTTACATTTATGGTGTCTACAGAACATAGTTGTCGTCTTTTTTTTGTTCGTTTTGTTTTTCGTCTTTTCATCTCCCGTTGAAATCCGATTAGCACTCCACGTTTGAAGTGGTTTGTGTTTGCCATGTCTTTTCCCCTCCACAAATAATCTTTCAACATCTGCATCCTGTGGGGAGATATTTTTGGGTCTCAAGCTGAAAAACACAAATCCCCCCCCTCCACTTCTGCAAAGTTTTTTTCATCCCTTCTCTTTCTTTCCTTTCCTTTTTTCTCCAATGGTTGCGATAGAAAGCATATGATACGGTCTAGAAATAGCACGGCAGCTGCACTGGTCGGGGAGGAAATGGCTAAGCGCACCGCACCCACTGCCTGACTTAGCGTTAGCCTAGCGTTAGGCATTAATTACATTTAAACAAAACCATAAGATGTTAATGTTACAATATAAACAATTTCTGCATAAAATCCCAAACCTGGACGTATTTTGGAGAAGTTACAAACAGTTGTGTACATCAATTAGTTGAAAAGGGTCTGATTTAGTAAAATCAACGTTAGCATCAGGCTAATTCCCTCGTCATAATCATGTGATGTATGATGGTATCTGATGCCATCTGTAGTGACAGACACTCACCCTCACCCTGATCTTTGTGTAAATAATAGTCCATGTTCTTTTTTTTAAATAAACTTTTATTATTTTAGCTACACTTCGCTTTATTAGTAATTCCTTCTCTTGACAATGATTTAAGCCTATTTTCAATAAATCCCGAACCTGTTGCTTTACAAGGGTATTTGTCTCACAATTAAACTCAAGGCTTTGTTACTATGTTTATCCCCGGTGGACAATAGATATAAACTTAGGTTTGCCATCCATAATTATTTTGGAAATTCTCTCAGCATATTTGTCATATTTATGTCAATCACTTGCGTATATTTTTTTTTTCTTTGTAGTTACTTACTGACCTCATAATGCATTAGCACATTAGCTTGTGCAATTTTTATGTTTAAAGTTGCAAATGTTCAACAACATTTTTATTTTGTTGATAGTAAATAAACCTTGCAATAGTGTGATTTTTCACTTTGCCATGTAATGTATTAATGCTTTTGACTACATTTTTAATTTCTTGAAAAGAATAATTATTTTATAGCAACAATATCTGTGTTCTCTCTTATTTTATTCAGCCACAATCAAAAAGCCTGGAGGGAATGGATGGCGAAACGACCGCTCAGGGACTTTCGGAGGGAATGGACAGACAGCTGCCAGTCTGGATGGGGTCAGTTTCTCAGAAGGGGATCTGCTGTTGCAGGTAAAACACGTCACAAAATGCTCCGATCTTTCAGATACAGACTCTCTCTCGTTTCACAAATACTCTCATACAACACCTACATGCTATATTTACACCAAGTATCTAATTTGAAACAGAAAGTGCAGATGTTTGCAGACATTAGTGATCATTTCTAAACTTAGGTCTAAACTTATGAAACAAAAAAAACAAAAAGCAGTCTCTTGATGTTTTATCTCATATTAAAACACACCATTGATTGTGTGCTTTATGGCAACTGTGACTGAAAACAAAAATTGGTCGAAACAGAAGAAGGACTAAGTAAAATAATGTTTATTTATATAAATAAATGCAAACATTTCTAATTCTTGGTAGCCGATAATGGATTTTTACTGCATTTTCTGTGATTATCAAAAACAAATGTACTTCTTATAATATAATATATAATAAACAATATAGTGGTTATCAGATATATTTGTCATCCAATCTATTTCGAATCTGATTTAATTAGCAGCTGATATAGTGGTTATCTGATTTATTTTTCAGCCGATATATATGGTACCCATATATTTGTCATCCAATGTAGTGGTTATCCGACTTATTTGTAATATGTTTTATTTGTTATATTAAAATAGTGGTTATACAATGTATTTGTCATCCAATTTATTTTTCAGCCGATATACATGGTTGCCCATATATTTGTCACCCGATATAGTAGTTATCGGATTTATTTGTAATATGGTTTATTTGGCAGATGATGTAATGGTTGTCTAATTTATTTGTCAGCCAATGTATACGGTAGCCGATATTTTGGTAATCCGATATAGTGGTTAACCGATTTATTTGTAATTTGATTTATTTGTCAGCTGTTTTGCCGATTATCTGATTAATTTTTAGGCGATATATATATATATATATATATATATATATATATACATATGTTAACCCATATATTTGTCATCCAATGTAGTGTTTATCCGATTTATTTCTAATCTGTTTTATTTGTTATATGAAATTGTTGTTATCTGATTTATTTGTCAGACAATGTTTTTTCCATCCAATATATTTGTCATGTGATATAGTGATTATCTGATTTATTTGTCAGCTGATATTTATGTATATAGTTGTTGGTTTTTGGTATGAGCAGCATAACAGTTGAAACACAATAGAAATTTCTGATTATTTTGATATGGTGATCAGGATTTTGAAATAAAATTAAACACCTTTCTGGTCACCATCAAACATTTCCACAGTTTGAATTGCCTTTTGCTATGTGTTGTTATTGTTTGCAGCATATGTTTGGTCTGTGATTTATTTCGTCTTATATATTTTTGTAGGTTGTTTTTTTCTAGTTAAGTGTATTTTATGAGTAAGTCCTCAGTTCAAGGTTTAAATATAACAAACAAATGGTAATTCAGATAATTTATATGGACAGCATAATGGTTGAAAGCCGTCTCTTTGTTTCATGTGAATAGTTGATATTTCAGACTCTGCCTGTAGATACCTGGTAGAGAGCGGCCATGTCATGACTTCATTTGTTTACTGTGGCTTTGTCATGCTTGGAGAAAAAGGAATGAAGTCTGAGCTGCGGAGATTCTCTGCAGTTGAGCAATGTTGTCTTTTCTTTGCTAATGATCGCATGCTGCTTTCCACCAACAAATATTGTGAGTTTAGTTTTCATTCACGTTTCTCAGTCTCACTCTCTCCCTCCATTGTTTGAGAGCTGCCGGTTCCTGTGCGTGACTAGCGGCGATATTCACCCCCTCCGTGTTGTCATGTTCAACACCTTAACAAAAGACAGGCTAATTACATGGGATGTTTACTGGGGGAAAAAAGACGTAAAAAAGAAAAATAGCCCTGTTATCCCAACCCATCTATAGTCTCTATACCAGAGTGTTAAATAAACTAAAATTACCACTTCTGTGTGTGTTTATGAAATGTCTTTGAAGTTTGCATTTGTGGTTTTATTTGGGTTTTAAACTAAATTTGTACTTTTATTTTCAGGCACTCAATGGCTTTGTGATGGTTGTCACTGGCGAAGGTTACGTCTTTTATGCATCTCCGACTATACAAGACTACCTTGGGTTTCATCAGGTGAGTTTCATGGTCATAACAAATGAGATTGGGCCCAATTCTCTTCCGAAGGGTTTACTTTGCATTTCAAATGTGCTCTTCAAAACATTGGTAACTTTCATAACTTTCATCCTACGTTTTGTGACTTTTTTTTCACCCTGGATGAAGATTAATGTGTTGTGCAAAAGCCTTAGCTGTTCCATTTCCTACGGTCATGAATTTAATTTATTATCTCTGGCCCTTCACTGTCAATGAACCATTTTAAGCGTGCTAGTAGGTTAGAAGTGCTGAGGTGTGTGGGTTTGATGTACTGTTAAACATCCACAGCGTCAGTGAGGATTTGTTTTGTTTTGCTTTTTGAATAGTTAACAAACTAGTCTGCACATCTGTGTTCTTCCTCATTTTCGGAAGCTAATATTTGCAAATGCCTCTTTGTTCTTTCAGACTGTGAAGTGCGTATCGGACATAGTTTGGGTTTGTTTATAAAAGAGGAGCCGCTTTGAAAAAAGAACATCAAAGGGAGTCAAATTGAATGTTTGGATAGTTCATTAAAAAACCTGTGAAACCTGTTTGTGCGTCTGTGTTCGAATCAAAGCCAGTTCTGCGGGAGAGAATGCTTTCCCGTGTGCAGAGACAGCATGTGTTGATTATGTGAACAATCATTGTTTCGTTTGATTTATTGTTTATCAGCTGGAACGTTTCATTTTGTCTTTGTTCGGAACAAACACAAATTGTGCAATACATACCCCAAACACTTGGAGAATCAAGATTCTGTGTCACAGATTTCTAGAAGATCGATGAAGTTGCATCTTTAAAAACTTGGCTCTTGAAACACTAGACTGAGCTACCATATATAGTTGTGGTCATAATTGTGCTCCCACTGTTAACAATGATCACCAGAGACCGTAATTAGTATCTGAGGAACTTCTAAACTGCCCTCTAAACACGCTCCATCTTGCAGAAGTGAATTAAGCAGTAGTATTGGAATAATATCGTTGAATAGACGGTTTTTATGCACACTTCTTTTTATGCAAACCCTCTCCGTGGCAAAGCCGTTCCCTTTTCAAAACCGAAGTGTGAAAGAACTTGAGAACTTCTTCTTCTTTTACTTTCAGCTGTTCCCAGTTTAGGGGTCTCCACAGCGAATCTTCTCATCATCATTATTTTTTGATCCAGATATTTAAAATTAATATTTAATTTTTATTTTTGTATTTGAAAAACAAATTTACAGATTATACAACGGGTTAAACATTAGAACATGTAAAAGGATGTAATATTCACTAAATGGACATTTAACATGTTGTGTTGGGATTGAAATGTGGCTTTTTTATTTTTGTGTTTGATCCTGTGTGTTTTAGCACCTTTAGTGTACCTAATAAAATGGCCGTGTTCTCTAATTTCTTATCTTATGTAGATTAAAAGAATTGCTTGTTGATGTACAAATGCTGTGTGCTTGTTATCGTGTACCTGTTTTTCCTTTACATCAATTTCCCTGGAGTGTGACGTTTCCTTTCTGGTTGGCAAGGGGTCGTCATGGTTACTCAGTTGGGCAGGCCCATGGCACCTGCACTGCACCACAGCGCACTGAACACCTGCTGTGACTTCTGCTGCTTAAGAATATTCACTTAACTCTTAATTCCTTTATTTCAATCAAGTGCAGGTGCCTCGAGGTTTAAAGGTTTTTGATTAAAAGATCAGCATTACAATATATTTTTAATGAAAGCTTAGTAATGTTTTCAATATTGATGATCTGGCTGAGATTTAGTCTCGACAGATTACAGTGCATGCATTCTAAAGAGTACTTGGAAAGGTGCATTAAGTATTTTTAGTTTTTTTGTATGAAAAAAACAGTATAGATTTAAAAATAATTCTAATGTTTTGAGCCACTTCTAAGGCATTCTGTCATTAGAGATCATAAAAAAACAAGCTTTTTCAAGAAGGTCTGAATAATAGCTTCAAATACTGTCATTTTCTTTAAAACTATTATGTTTTTTACTTGTTACTAAAAAAACTTCATGACCAACTTAAGACCTAAAACTAACCTTTTTGGGCAGTAAATTACAAAAATATGAATTGACATATTAATATGAATATGTAAAAGTTTTTATGTGTTTTACAAAACACACAAACTTTGACAGAAATATATTAGATTGTGTTTCATTATACCACCACTTCCGGGTCTTTGTTTTGCATTTTCATTTAGCTCTTCTTTCAGATTTGTATTAGTTCAACAAACGCTGATATTCTGAATGAAAACATGAAGTCTAAGCTTGTTTTGCTGCCACAAATGTTTCAAAACTGAAGTTTTATTTGAAAGAAACCTCACTGTTAAAAAGCTCTCCCAACTCAGGAAAGTATTGTAGTGAGCTGCGTCTCTTCAATGAGTTCTTATTTTCAACAAATTTTCATTAAATTGGTTTACAACTAAATAATCTTTTAATGCTTGAAATTAAAAAAAAAAAATTACTAGATGTTGCAAGACCCCACCACTTTTGGGTCTCTGCTTTGCATTTAAGTTGTGTTGAGGGGGTAGAAGCCCTTGAATGCTAAAAAAAAAAGTGCTATTCTGAATGGAAACATGTTCTCTAAGCCTGTTTTGCTGTCACACATTTATCAGAACAGACGTTTTCTTTGAGAACTCAGTGTTAAATGCAACCCCAACTCAGAGGAAAGTACTAACATGAGCTTTATTTCCAAAGAGAGTTATTTTTTTACATTCAGAAAATTGTGTAAAACGTTACATCCCAATGCTTTTGGGTGTCTATTTTGAGAAAACAAACAAAAAAGAAGAATGAAACATTTGTGAAAATGGGCACAAAGTATAAAAACTAAATGAACATGTCTCCAAATAAGCAACATTTTTTGCAGATTTAATTATGGAAACTCTACATTATTTTAACCACTACTGAGGCGGCAAGATATTTGACTTAAATTACATCTAAGGGTTTTATTTTTAAGTAAATTCCACACAATTTGAAAATGCTAAACAATTAATTCAAGTTTAGGGAATATGGTGATTTCTTAGAATTGCAGCAATCCATTTGCTTCTCCTTTCTTTGGATTTTGGGCAGGCTGTAGAATGGTTCTCTGAAGTCTTTGAAAATGGGTTTGTGCAGTCATTCGCACAACAGCTTTTCTCCATTTTCACAGGTCAAACTCATATTGACCCCTAGTTAGTAAAGTTAGAGATATCACTCAAGCGCTTGTCTTTCGACTCAGCAAAAGTGCAGGGGTTAAAGCACCCACATCTCACACGGTTACGGCCAGTTAAACCCAAAGCACTGGCACTCTTTGCCCGATGCCGCTTTCGTTTAATAAATGCATTCTGACTTATGTGTTATACAATGGAGAGATGTATGTATACATAGATATCTTCGTCTACTCCCATCCGCGTGTCTTCATTAGCCTCTAAATTTGCCTTTGTTTGTGCAAGTTGTCATGAATGGCTTCAGGAGCTTGTCTGGTTTTCATCCCCCTCTGTTCAACTCATTGTAATTAGCTCAGAGAGAGATCGTGGAGGTACTGCTCGCCTGCAATGATAGAGTGCAGTTACTGCGCCTGTCCACAAGAGGGACACTGTGAAGAAAACATTAACCTCAAATGACTAGTTTGAAAGCATTTTTTTTGTATAATTAAGAGCGTTTAACATTTGCTTTTTGTTTATCTAAACAGCTAAGCAGTCCTTGATGGTGATATTTCTTTTTTTTCATGTTCTATCTGCATTTTGAAAGATTTATATAGTTCAAATTAAACAGGTAACAAGTATAACCTTGTTATTCACAGAACTGTGGGTTTCAAAGTGAACTTTTTATAATTATGACATTTTTAGCTATAATACTTTAACTAACATTTAGCAGATTAAAATATTCATTCCTTGACATTCTCTCTTTTGGTCTTCACAGTCTGACGTGGTCCATCAGAGTGTGTTCGAGCTGATCCATACGGATGATCGGGCAATGTTCCGGAGGCAACTACACTTCGCCCTTAATCCAATCGATGATGGAGATGGATCTGAAGGTTGGTTCTGAAACACGAAATTAGTTACTGGAAGTTTTTGTGCCTAAATAGGCTTCCATTCTCGATACGGAATCAAATTCAAGAATGAAAAAAATGGATAATAGTTGCAGCCGAATGCATCACTGTTTTAATGCACAGCATTGCAGAGCAGCAGTGACATCACTAGAGACATGGTCAACTACAACCCTCAACACATCCCTCCAGAAAACTCATCTTTTCTTGAAAGAAGCTTCTGTTGCCGATTTCGGTGCCTCCTGGACAATTCCTCCGGCTTTTTGGTAAATGTCTTTCCCATTGTATGCTGATATCAGGACCTTTTCACTAATTAGCTCACTGTTTCTTCTTTTCCATCTAACCATTGGCCTTGACAGGGAGGTTAGCGATTAACGTATTGCTTAGAACAGCTGTCTCAGTTACAAATTCCATTTTTATTTTGAAAATTGTAGTTGTTTTGATATTTAGAGCCTGAACATGTATTTTGCAAACGTCCAGTATGTTGATTTTGAGACGTTCTTTAATTTTGAAAATGACCATTGTGTTGTCATTTTAGTGGCTAGTGGCTTTTTTGCTTTTAAAATGACCGTTGTGACCTTTATAGTCTGGAAGATGTTGTATTTTAAAAATGACTTTTATTTAGATTTTTGAGCCTGATGGGTCTTTTATTTTGAAAATGATAGTGCATAGCTTTTTAGAGTATGTTGGATCTGCAATATTGAAAATGACAGTTGGTTTTAAAATTAAAATATAAGGGTCTTTTATTTTGAAAATGTTGGAAATGAACACTGAGTTGATTTTAAGAATCTTAAAGACCTTTTGTTTTTAAAGTTACAGTTTTTATATTGTGATTTTTATATTTTTATAGAATGAAATGTAGTTTATTTTGCAAATTGTGCTTATTTTTATAATCTGCTGGGTGTTTAATGTTGAAAATGACAGGTTGGATAATTAAAGTATGAAAGGTATTTTAATTTTATTTTACCCAAAGTGCTGTAAACAGAATAATAGGAAAGTTTAAAATTGACAGACACCATAAAATCTCAACTTTAGGCTAAAGAAAATAACATCAGACTCATCTTAAAGCTCAGAAATTAAAAGCAATTTCAAACAAATAGGTTTTTAGTTAACTCCGATAAGGTGCAAATAGAGCGAAGATCATTGAGCAGGCAATTCCAGAGTTCCGGCCTCCCGACGTCCCCTCCATTTCTTGTACTGGGACTGTGGAAACACCAGGAGTTGTTTCCTGGTTGATCGTAGGACTCTTCTGGTATAGTGATGAGCTAAATTCTCACACAAGAATTGATTGATTGATACACGTTGGTAAAGGTTTGTGTACTGAAAGCAGTGTCACAACTACAAAACGCAGAGTTGTAGCCCTCCTGGAACACTTACTGAGCTTATATTCCAACTCTGAGCATTCTTCATCCTTTCTTTGCCTCTCAGGCCCTAAACTTCCATGGACGGCTGAAGTATCTTCATGGACAGAACAAGTTGGCGGACGATGGAACCTTGGTCCACCCTCAATTGGCTCTCTTTGTCATTGCCACACCCCTCCAGCCACCTTCCATCCTGGAGATCAGGAGCAAGACTCTTCTTTTCCAAACCAAGCACAAGATGGATTTCACACCGATTGGAGTCGACACAAGGTAGCTTTTGCTTGCCTCGGATTGTGCCAATGTGCTTTTGCGAGGATGTCTTCACAGATTCCCTTTTTCTGTAGAGGAAAGGTGGTCCTTGGCTACACTGAGATAGAGCTGTGTATGAGAGGCTCCGGGTATCAGTTTATTCATGCTGCTGACATGATGTATTGTGCTGACAACCACATCAGAAGTGAGTTATGTCAGATCTGGGCCAAGAATTTACTCTTGGATAAAAGTAACATCAGAGTTTATGGATTTGATTTGTGTAGCAGGCATGATCTTTCTTTTTCTCATAGTGATAAAAACTGGGGAGAGTGGTTTGACCGTCTTCAGGCTTCTAACAAAGGCAGGAATATGGATCTGGGTGCAGGCCAATGCTAGGCTTGTTTATAAAGGTGGAAGACCGGACTTTATCATCGCTAGACAAAGGGCACTAACGTAAGTAAGCCTACTGTTTGATTCAGATCCATTTTTCCATTGCCTGATCTCTAATTGACATTTCCTCACCTTTTTAGTAATGACGAGGGTGAGGAACACCTCCGTCAACGGAAGTTGCAACTACCCTTTAACTGCACGACTGGTGAAGGTGTTCTTTATGAGGTCGGACCCACTCTGGACATGAATGAGATACAAAATCAAAGTAAAGGGCAAAAAATCAGCAAACCACAATCCCTCGACCCAAATTGTCTTCTTGGCTCCATGCTGAAACAAGATCCTTCCATTTATAACCAGAACAATGACCCTAATTCCCAATTCACACTTGATAAAGCATTCGGGGACAGCCACGCCCTGCTCAATGTCCCTGGGAACACCTGGCAGCCGCTTACCCCAAACCCTGGGTCTGGAATAAAGGAGGAAGCTGTGGTGAAAGACATGATTGAAACACTGCAGGACATTATCGAGGCTGGCAATATGTGCAGTAACCTTCAGGATTTGGATGTGGACAGGATAGAGTGGAAGGACTGGGAAAATACTCTACACAAGGTGAACTACAACAATCTGGAACTTGATGAACTCTTTACCAACGACATCTTCTCGTATGTTGAGGATGTGCTATTCAAGGAGAACAGCATTCCTTTGCCTGAGCGTCTCAAGGAACCAGGTTCATTTGATGGCTTTCTCTCAGAGGTGGAGCTTCAAAATAACCAGGAGTTCAACTGCCCAGCAGAGATGCCATCGATCCAAGGTGGGTTCGATGCAATGAAGGTGGATTCTAGGAGTCCTGGAAGAGGGATGGTGAAACTTTCCCATATAGGGCCTCAGGTGGTTCCTGGTGAGGCTTTTGTCAATTCATTCGGAGTTCCTCAAACCCAAAAAGTGACCAACAGTAGTGGCAGCATGTTTAGTCCTTCACTCGCGATGCCACAGGGTCCGCAGCCAAATGACATCAAGCCAAGTCTGCAAAGTGCCATCCAAGACAACAGGGTGAATTCATACGGTCAGAAAAACCTGCAGAATGGAATCCAGCCCCTTCATAACCCAATGCCTCTTCCTCTTCAAAGTTCTCTAATGCAGGGCACCCAACCAATGGCCTTTCAGAATCAACAACCTTTAACCAGCCAGAACCTTCAGTGGATTGCAAACAGTAACAATATGGCAGACACCCTAATGAACTCCTGCGCCAACAACGTTTCAAGTGCTCTTGATGCACACCAAATGACCAACATCCAAGGACAGTTTTCTATTAACACCCCGAACACTGCAAATCCAGTACTGCCTGGATGGCAGCAGTCCCACCCTCAGATCCCCAATTCGTTTTCCAGTGGACATCATGCAGGCGTCATGGGCCAAGCTACAAACTTCAAAGGAAGCCAGCTTAAACAAATAATGGCGCAGACCAATGCCCAAGGATTTTTGTCTGGTTTCCTGCCCCAGACAAGTGGTGTCTATCCTCAACAAGGGGATATCAACAATGGCCATCATCCGCCCACCAACAGCTGCATGTTCACTAACACTCAACCGCCAGTAAGCGGCATGAAGTATGGTTTGGCAGATCCAAAATCTATGATGCCATCCTACCAGGGGGCTAAAGCTCAGGCAACGCAAAGCCCAAAACAAGCATCCTGCTACTTCCAGAGGCACCCCACAGAGAAAATCGCGGGCTCGTCGGTCATCCCTCAAGAGGATACCAACATCAGTCCCATTGGCTGTCAAGGCCCTCTTGGATTAAATCCAGATAATGTACTTCCTCAGCAGTATCTCCCCTGCAATGGTCAGACGCAGGTGACTTGGGCTAATCTAATCTAATATCAATGTGTGCTCAGATGAGATTGTGTTTTCTAAGTGTAGTGCTCTTACCTCAAGCTAAATGTGTTTAAATTACAGTGTACTTTACAACACATAAAAATCTGTCTTTAACAATATTTTTTTGCATTTGGTAAACCTAGCCTATAGGGGACATCAGGTGCTCCCGTTTTTATGGTTCTTTGATATATTTATACAATTTATTAATACGAATGTTAAAGTATTCCTTAAAATAATTGCACTCACATGTTCTGGAGCTGAAACTGGATCACAGTTGGTATTGGTCTAACTTTCTGGGTCATCCAGTTTTTGAAAAACTGCATCTATGTGGATATGCGCCTAACCCTAATATGGATTAATCAGAAGGCATAACATTACATTCATTTTTTTCAATATTTCTCCTCCACAGATCGCAAACCGTCCACTTGAGGAGACTGGAACCTTCCACTTCCCCCCTCTGACCAATGGGACAGCTTACTATTCAGAGAACAATCAAAATTGTTGTGATTTCTAGGCATCGTTCCCAACTAGTGCAGTTATGGACACCTCTCCAGTGCAGTATCTATTTGCTTTAATTAAAAAAAAAACGCACACATGCTTTTTGTTGTCCTGCGGGAGACACAGAATCACTTCTGATGACACTTTTAGGTGAAAACCTAAAGACAATATGTAACTTCTGCATTTTCACACATTGTTTTTTCACACTTCTCTAGATATTCAATAGTTCGCACCCTCTCTACTTAGAAGTAAGCAATGGCAGAGAGTAAATATTAATGTGTTTTAACCATGTGCATTTGTCTCTAACGGATCTTGGTCGGACAGTCAAATAGAGAGTGTAATGGGGAAGTGTGTGAATGTCTATGTGTATTCCAGATAACCTAGAGTTTGTTTATGAAGTATGCAGAAGGATATGGTGGAACTCTTTAATCGCATGGGTGAGATTCAGGGGAAATACATCAGTGGTGGTCGCCGATGCTGTAAGTTTTGACCCTGAAAAGGGAACATCTGTCTGCAGATTTTTAACCAAAAGAAATTCATACTAAACTTTTGGGTTCAATCGGAGCACACAATAGATATGTCGCCCCTTCAAACTTCCCTGAAGCTCCAGCTGCTTAATAGACAAGTTATGGCTAACCATTTGGTATAAATAATGCCATTTGACCAAGGCAACTTCAAGGATCCGACCCATTTTTTTGAGTTTATCAAAGCAACAAACTCAAATACCATCTGCATTTTCCATATTTCATGGTTGTGTAAACCATATGTTTCACCTGTATTAACAACATTATTCTCAATGTTATCACGTATCATGTAATCGTTCAGTTTTTTTTGTACTTTTTCCTGCATATATTCAAAATGATTGATTTGTCATTGAGCCATTTTGTCCACTTTTGTTTTTCCGACGATGCTCTTGCTTTCTGTTTGCTTCTTAAATTGTGTTGCATTCGTTATCAATCACAGCAGCTGATTCGTCCTGCCTGGAAGTGAAATGTAATGAGAGAAACGCAAACATTTTAAGGAAATCCAACGTGTGAGGCAGTGTGCCGGTGAAAAACTCACAACCTCAAGTTAAACTTAGAACTCATCTCCTGTGTCCTACTGCAGTAATCATTGACCACAAATCAAGATTAATGTATAGAAACTAGCTTTTAGCAATTGTACAACTGACCAAATTCATTGAAGTTAATTCAAGTTCACAAGATGGACTTTAAACCGGACTTTTTAAACTCAAATGATCTATTGCTAAGCACCACCGCGTGGATCATTTTTGAGAGTTTGACTAAATGGAAGTAGAACCTATAAGAGGTTCTCAACATGTGCAGTCCTGGCACCTCTACACATATTTTTGTCCCACTTCCAGTGGCTGAAAATATATAGACGACCTGTATTACAGTGGAAGACAATCATTAACCTCCCCAAACCCTTTTGAAATTGCACATTTTTTAAATTTTTACCAAGTGATGTTCTAAACTAGGCGAAACTGGCAAAAATAGATACCATTTGAAAAGGGTTACTTAAGGACATGTTACCAGTCGGATGCGTTTGAGACTCGAGACCCAACAAATCAAACCAGAGCATTCACACTACTTTTTTTCATGATTTGTTTGTTGCGTTTTACCAATGAAATTGACTCTTTTATTCATGCATCAAGGATGGGTATTGGGACATAAATCCACAGCTTGGTGGCACTCTGTGCACACTCTCACAACTATATAGACAAGGAATAGTAGAGGCAGCGCTGCCTGTTTTTTTTTTTGTTGCCGAGTATGTGAAACAACACAAAGATTATAAGGCTTTCATGTCTTCCCTGATATCAACCGCAGCGAAAGCCACACAACCCGAGATATCTTGTATACTAAGGGTTGGCAATTGTTCCTGGAGAGCCACTGTCCCACATAGTTTGCTTCCAACAACAGTTATTAAAAGTACCCCATTTTTGGTATTAAAAAAACACCAGTTTTCCCCAATATGCATGACACCAAATGCTGAGAATGCTCAGCTGTGATTAGATAAGGTGTCGTAGATACGTGTAACAATTTTGTACCAAACAAGTTTCTACAACAACGAACATTGTTTTACCTTGGACCTAAGGTTTATTAATAATACTTAATATATCTGGAACAGGAACCCTGCCTTCATTCATTACCCCAAACCCCCTCCCCCCATCAGTCTTTTACAATATCTGCTCTCTTTTAAAGGAACGATTGGAAGATGGAAAGGAACTGACGTGGCAGCTATATTTGAATCTGAGCAGCAATGTTTTTTTTCCAGACACTGATTGTTATTAGCATGGCTGAAATTGATAATGCTATGTAGTTTGCTAAGTGTTGTATATACCCTTACGGGAGTTACTAGAGCGTTTATCTTCTTAAGTGCCTTAAGAACAGCTTTCTTTTAACATTTTCCCCTCTGTTTCTTGCAGTGAGAGCCTAGGCGTCAATGGCTTTATGTACATAAGAGTTTTCCGAGAGAGGAGGTTTGCAAGATTGCCGGTTGATTAATAAGTGATTTGGAAAAGTTATGGATTGTTTACGCACAATTTCTGGCGATGGATGTAGGGCTCACACTTTTTCATGCTTTTATATAGCTATTTTCTTGGTCCTTACAAAGAGTGACGCTGTAAACCAATTAAAGCTCTTCTTTCGCTGGGTAGATCCGTCCAGAGGGGTGGCGAGCAGTGGTTCTCTAATGTCTTCGCTTTAATATTTCACTCTTTTCCAAAATGTTGAAAAGAATTGAGATTATTGACTCGTCTTGTTAGCATGTAATGCTTCTTCAGAGGTTTTGTCTGACATAAATTCATAAATGTATCTTAATAAAGAGAAAAAAAACGGAAACAATGGCCCATTAGATATCTGTTTGCTTACTACAAACCATTGAATACCACTGTATTGAATATTAGCCTCTTTTCTAATACAGAAGTGCCATTTTTTTTTAAATATACCCTCATTTATTTGGTAAACCGCAGCATTGAACTCCCAAAAATGGTGCCAAAAATATTCACTTGTTAGGATATCGCTCTAAGCTAAAAAAAAAAGAATAGCACTTACCGATGCATGTTTCTAGCGTAACGTTTGTGAGGACTCTTTTAATGCAGTATGTGTTGTGTCATTGTGTGTTTGTGCACCCAGCGGTGAAATGCTTCTTTTTGTATGTATTTTGTACATTTTCGTTAAATCTGTATACGCAAATTGATGCCCTTATAGATACAGGCAATACACACTGTTCTATATAATGCATATGTATAAAATATAGCTCTTGTTTGTTTTGTATTATCAAATGATTCTGTGCCTCTCATTATTGACATCTTTATATTATTAAAATAGAGTCGATGGCTCAATGGGTTTCCTGCTCTTTTCATGGAAAGATTGTTGCAGTTCACATGTATCCCACATGAGGGCGACATCTATTCTTTATCGAATGTCTACCACTGTATTTTACTGTACTGTCTGCCCAGGCAATCTTATTTAAATATACTTACTTAAAGTGCTTTTTCCACATTTTAAATAGTTTTAAGATTAATGTTGGTAAATATTTTGACTCTCTAAAATGTGTTTTGTTAATTTCGTTCATGCAGTTTTAAATACACTTGACATTTATTTTAAATACCCTAAATATGTTTAATTTCTCTTAAGAGAAGTATTTACGAATGCTTTTAAACTATACAAATGTTTAAGTGGTTATTAGTCTATTTATTTTGTATGTATTTCAAATGAATACATTTTAACATTATGAGAACTTTGCAGAGCTATCAAACCGCGTTAGATTTTATTTTATTAAATGCATTATAAAAGTATTTTTAAATTAGTACCATGTAATAAATTCTTCTAGTTGTAGTCATGGTACCCATATTTTGGAACTAAAGTTAAAGTATACTTTTATTTAGTGTATTTTAATGTTTTTTTTATCATTTCTTTGGCACACCACAAAAGTCACATTCTGTATAATTTAACCTTCATTTTGGGGTTGTTCTGTACACGTTGTGTAAACATATGTGATAGTGGTGTTCATCTTGCAAGCACACAGTTGGATTTAGTGCTGCATGTAAACTGGTTATATAATGCTCACATTATGAGCAGTATAAAACCAGAAAAAGATTTTGAAAGTGTAAGAAAGGTCAGGATGTGTTACAATGGGCTTGCAAACAGAATTAAGCTTGTGAGCCAGGGTTAATTCATAAGTTTGTTTTTCAACTTCTAGCACATGATGCAGGTAAGAGATTTCAAAGAGACATCATAGACATTTAAAATAGAATTATGCAAACAAATATACATCAAATATTCTACTCAGGAGACAATACTGTCGGAATTGGCTGTGTTATCAATAAGTGAAAGTAATGTGTGTTACTATGGTGCTGGCTGCCGAATGATTTCTGGCCTATGGGGAAAAGCCAAATTTTAAAAATGATTTCCTCAGAAATTGTTTTTAACGGTTTTGACGTTATGTACATTGCAACGGTTTTAATGATTGTATCTATACAGTGAAGAAAAATCCATTTTTTGTTGTTTTAAGTTTTTTTCAAGCGGCTCACGTTGGCTCAAAAAACAGGCAGGGCCATATGATTGACAGCTACTCTGAACTGAGCTGCCTGACCGCTGTCAGCACATTGTGAGAAAGATATTTTACACTGCCAACGATCAGAGAAGTCGTTCTCAAATTATTCTTTATAATGTCATTATATAATTGTTATATAAATTGTATATAACATGCTGCATGTGCGATCTAAACTCGAGGCGGAGGTTTTTTTTTCAGCTCTAAATTTGCGCAATTTAATGTTGGGGTGAGTGAATGAGAACATGTTCACTTCCGGAGCCAGCCTCAAGCGGCCAATAAAGGAACTGCAGTCCAGTCTTTTCCTATTACGCATCAAGGGGGAAAATAGGAGGCTTCCCCTTGCGCTACACACTCCCAGACATTATACACAATACTACTTTAAAAACCTCTTTATAGATCTCTAAAATCTGATTGGCCAATGAGTAACGTGATCTAATTATTATTAATTAGGTTATGAGCGTTTCTTGAGAACTTCCTGAAAAGTAATTTCTTTTTTTTTCTACAGCAAACTCTAGTTTGTTGTTCCATTGTTTTGATACTTTGACATATACATTAGCCAAGAAAAAAATACGTACAATCTCTGGAGATGTGACGTCTGCTTTTCTGTATCCTAGCAGGAGATTTTTCCCCTTTGCCTTTAAGCCGTGGCCTCTGATGCTCTACGCGCGCTCCTGCGCAAATCTGTGCCGGTTGCCTGGTCAACCAAATGCGCGTGCCCCTCAATGTTGCCAGATGTACGGTAATCGAAGCATGACGAATTATAATAAATATATATAAGCTCATTCTACCATTATAAAAAAAGTTATGGGATTGTTTACTGTAGACCGTGTCAAAAATTAAAGTAAGTACACGTGTAGAAGTTTAAATCAACCGTTATATCTGCAAAAAAAAATAAAGAGGATAATATTATTTTATCAGTCGGGTTATGTGTATATATCAAAGAACAGAGTGTTTTGGTATATAACGAATTGTAATGGTTTTTCTTTAATCTAAAAATGTTTTTCTCTCTGCAAAACAGTGTTGTTTCGAGCTTTCGTTGCTCTTGGACGTCTCCAATCTGGCAACACGCTGTCGGTGGCGCGCAGTTGGGGACTTAGCTGCAGTTCGGCCAAAAATGAATTAAGACTCGAAGCTGGAGCAAGCACATTATGTCTTTGATTTTTGTTTATTCCGTCTACTATCTGTAAATATAGGTATAATGTATTGTTTAATCCAACCGCATGACTTTAAAGCGTCGGCCAAATAGAGGATGACGAGTTTGCAGAAGAAAAAGCTCCTGTCACTTATTTAACGATTGCTGTTATGTTTCTGAAGAGGGATTATTCTATTTAAGTTAACGGACTGATAGTAAATGCAATTTGGATCCGTGTGGATTTTGGGTGCCTTTTTGCACATACATTATTGTACTTATAGGAATATTTCAACAAAAATGACAAGAAATCTGATATTTATTATTCAAAAGCTGTATTAATGATCTCATACATTGGGGTTTTGATTAAATTCACCTGACGACTGGGACTAATTTTGACGCCTTAAAGATGTACGCAGGACGAAAGAGAAGAAAACCGGTGCAACGAACGTAAGTAATACGCGTCTGTTTTTGGTTCCTTTTTTGGATAAATCTGCCATTTCCTGAATTAGATACGAATTGATTTTTTTACATTAAACAAGTTTTCTCGGAAGCTGCCTCAGAAACGCAGAAACCATAATATTCGTCTGACCCACTTCACACGTAATCCCTCACATTTCTCAGGCCCATCTGTCAATATAGGTAAATATTTATTATTTACTCGTATAGTTTTGTTTCAGACTATTAAAGCTCATCCGTGTGAGATTTACATGGAAACGTTAGGCTAACGGTAACTTCAACGACTTTTAAATTCAAGCGACGTCAACGTCAATAATTTTTTGCGTCAACGAATAATAACGTTTTTTTTTATTATCGAGGTTACGCGTATTTCTTTTTCAAAGTGTTCCTGTATTTTAAAATTTTCTCTTCAAAATGTTTGAACATTGGCAGATTTATGTTGGTTATCATTGCTATATTGGGAATTTTGAGTAAAGTAAATTTAAGTCTCTTATAGCAGTATAGACTTTGGACTCGTTTGGGCCACGACCCATTAACTATTTATTTTTGCATAAAAAAATTATTGTTTTATGAAACAACAATAAATGTTATGAAAATAATCTGCGTGTAAATTAAATTAAATGTCTGAATAAAAAAATAAAATAAAGTAAGGATTTACAGAGAAATTTCATTTCTAAATTCAAAGCATGTTAACTGTAACATAACTAACAGAAAATAATCATGCAAAAATCCATTAATTGAGATTGTAGAATTTTCAGCCACGGACTTTTGTGAAAAAGTCTTTTTATTAGAAACGGCCAGTTTCTCAAATTTTGAATTCATTTGGTAATTTGTTTCTCTTTGCTATGCATTGTCTCTGCTCTTGAAATTGAATTCATTGAAATCAGCTGTGAAATACAACAAACAATGGAAAACACCCTCCTATTTCCATTCGTCCTTCTTTTAGACACAGTATTCACATTAGAAATTGATTGTAGATATCAAGTATCAAACAGCGAGAGTGCGGTAGATGGTGATCTTCTGGTGGAATATAAAATAGCTTTTTGTTTGTGTGTAATTCAGAGTGTGGTCAACAGTGCTGGCAGTGGCACTGGAAAAAAACTATACTTTTTACTCTTTTTTTTGAGTGTTACTTTATTAATTTCTGAAGCTTTTAAAGACTGGGTTTAAAATTCAGAACATTTATATCTTCATTGAGAACCCCAAAAAACATAGGGTTTGTCTAAAAAGTAAATGAATGACCTCAATAAGGCTAATCAACAGTATCATTTTTTTGGCAGACCTGAAGTCTTGTAGAGGTTATATTTGAGGTACAGTTTTTTTAAACTATTAGATTAATTTAAGTGTAATTTAATGTAATATTAAACATTTGTTTTGTTATTTTTAGTCACATCATTTTCAGAAAGCACTTACATTTATGATATTTAGTTTTTAGATGTAGGCCCAAACCATTTCATAATCTCTCTGCTTAAATCTGTGATATGTGTTTAATGTACGTGCATCAGGATGTTACATCAGGGTGCTGACCCAAAATCATTTGTTGTGTAGAGATGCAGATGAATGTTCAAACTCTGAAATGTATTCATATTTCTGAGAAGAGCTTGGAGCAACAATTTGGTGTGCATGGATGCAGAACTGCAAGACTGACAATCGAGTTAATACGGCAATCTGTTGCAAGTCAATGAACAACGTGGCTTGAAGATAGTTTCCATGTTGTTACGACCTGTCGAAAAAGCTTATTTATCACCCCATTTAATCCACCTTTGAAGAATCCAAGTGAGATACTTGGAATCATAGGCATCCTTGTTTGGTTTGTTGTGTGAGTAAAAAAATCGTTTCAGTTTTAAAAGTTGCATTGTGTCTTATAACAATTTTGATAAATACTACTACTTTTCTTATCGTCCATTTTTGTAATTCTCAATGGAAAGGCCTTAACTTTAAAAGCACCTTGTTTTACATCTGCTGCCTGTATTTTGAAAGCACTATATCAATAAAGTTGAGTAAAAATGTGTTTTTATGCAGGGTGAAGCAGGCACCTCCAGAAGGTGCGAAGTCAAATCCATCCAAACGTCATCGTGATCGATTAAACTCAGAGCTGGAGCGGTTGGCGAGTCTTCTTCCGTTTCCAGAGGAGGTGACCAGCAGCTTGGACAAACTCTCCATCCTGAGGCTCAGCGTCAGCTACCTACGTGCCAAGAACTTTTTCTCTGGTAAGCCTCTGGTTAAAGATTCGGTTAAAAGCTAGTTTTGCCCACACTCTACAATATTTCCTCAAATCCTCTGCATAACAAGTTTATTAGGAGTGGCCTGAACCTGAGATTCATTGATATTTCTTCAAGCCAACCTGCTTGCATCTTTCTGCACTGGTGTGGTCACTTCTCATTCACCGCTTACTCAGACATATTGCATAATAAGCTTCCACCAATGTTCGCCAAATATGCTTGCAATACTAAACTAATCTGCAGGTGATACTAGGTGAAATAAGGAGTAGGTACAGTACTCCAGACTGTGATTAAATGGACTTCTTTTATACTGATACTGAGAACTTGCATTGGTGAAACTATTACGTATGTTTTAGGTTGTATTTACTTTTTAAGATTTTATTGTTGAATTTTTACCTGTTATACGATCTACTGCTTTGTTATTGTAACTTCCTTTAGCGGTGAGGTAACATGTCCCTCACACTTTTTTTAAAAGCCAGTTTAAGTCCACTTCAGTTTCAAACTAATGCTCTAATGTTTAAAACCCAAGTTGTCATCGCAGGTCACTCTGAGCTTTGAGGAACAAAAGCACAGGGATTCCCATTATGAAAATTCAACACTCACTCATTTTCATTACAGTTCAATTAATCTTGTGCCCTCCCTTCCCATTTCTGACTGACTGTCATGTGTGCCAACCTGCAGCCGGGTACAATAACGTTTTCATCCTACTGCTTGTCTCTGCTCTTTAGCTGTTTTTGAGCTGTGAAGGAGCGTTTTGTCTGAGGGCGCTTTCACACCTAACTTGTTTAGTTTAATTCATTCAAACTAGAGTTCGCTTTTGGTTCGGTCCATTTGTGCAGGTGAGAAAGCACCAAAAACAGACTAAAGTCTCGATGAGGTGGTCTCGGCCTGGTTCCAAACAAACTCTAGAGTGGTTTGTGTGTGGTGAGAACATGATCGAACTCTGATCCGAACTAAACACAAATAAAAACAACGAACACTGCTTTTTGAACAAATACAGCCACCGTACTCTCTTGTGCGTGGCAAACATGGTAGCCCAAGGTCAAACTTGGAGTAGTTTGTATCGTTTGCATTGTGCATCATAAGTGATTAATAGAGTAAAAGAGGCCAAGGGTCAAAATCAAGCAGCGCAGTCTGTCCATTTTGATCGCGTTGTCCCAGTCTTCAGGCGTTGTTTACTTCCGTGTGTGTATTCATTCTAACTAATCACAACGCAGTCAGGAAAACATGTACGAAGACGTATGTGATCATTGAGTGGCCCACAAAATGTCTTTGTTCCCAGCTAGTGAGGACCAGAGAGTTTGGTGAGAACGACTAAAAGTATTGCAACAATGTATTCGTTTTTCCCCTTGGTCCGGACCAAATAAACGAACTTGAGGTGTGAAAAAGCCGCCACAACAACTAATCAATGTAATGGATAATAAGCTTGATGTAGAGACAAAAAGCCCACACAACACAAAGTTCCTCTTTTAGAGTGTTTTTATGCTCAGGTAACACCTGTAAAATACTCAAGAAATGCATTTGTAATCTCATATTGTGTTTATGATGCTTGTATATATCTGTTGTGCACCCCTCCCTCTTCACTTGACTTGGTATTCAAGTAGGGCAGCCCCATCTCTCCAATATTTGAAACATTCCTTGTGAAAGGAGTTCAGCTGATTATAAGCCTGTTTTGAACAGAGTTATCATCATAACTGCAAAGCTACACTTTGGGAGAGAGACCCTACAGGTATTGTGTCAAAGACAATACAGTATATCTCCCAAATGTAGTCAATGCTCACTCAAACTTTATTCCCTCATCTGGCTTATGGGACATCCCACTATTAGTCCATTGTGTTTGGTACTCCACCCTTTGCAGCTATACCAGCTTTGACTCTTAACACTCCTTTGTGTAGTCATGCACTGATCTTGATGAGAAGGGCTGTCTCCCAGACTCTAATTAATCACAGAGCATCGGAGAGCAGGAACAGAAAAGGGTCATCCCTAAACTGTTAGCATGGAATCGTCCAAAATGTCATTTGAACTAAAGGGCCAGGCTACTGAAAAAAAACTATTGTATTGTAAACCCCCAAACCAATTGTCCGTCAGATTACCAATGGGATTTGTCACTCTAAAATGCTTTTCCAATGTTTTAGGGTCCTGTGGTGCTATTCTTTGGCTTGCGCTTGGTCACGTATGGAAACTCATGAAGCTTTCTCGAGCTCATCTGAAGTCTGGAAGTTTCTGGCTAAGTTGATGGCATTCCCAGTGCCTTCCACTTTGTTATTAATCCAGTGCTGGTTAAGAGTGGCAAGGAAGTGTAGAACCATGCAAGGAATCACTGAAAATTATTGCACATGAGTCCAAGTAAACCCTCTGTTCAATATAGAGTGTGTGTTCTCAGCATTTAATCGCGGCTAAACTGTGGATGAAAGGAATCGCAGGAAGGGTAAAGTAATATAATTCATCAGAAGCTTTCAGACTAGTGAGAAGCATTTCATAATAAAACCGAGACATGGACAATGCAGTTAAACAAACAACCTGAAGTTTGTGTAGAAAACAGACAGAAAAACAGTAGTTCCCCACATATAAACACGTAAAAACTTGACATGTTTCTCATTTTGCTTGTTACCGTCACATTTGTGATGCTCTGTTTGTTTGCTTTTGGGGTTTGAGCATGGAAAAGCAGTGGCGTCATTCGTTTTCTGCATTCATCACACAAATGTTTCATCCCAAGCTTTTCATAACCTTATAATATAGTTCTTATCATTATATATACACATATCTTCTATATTTTTTTAGTCAAATGTAGGAAATGTGCTTGTTTTGCTGCAGCGTTGTGTGACTGTGGGACGAAGGGGGGACGTGAGGAGCTGCACTGCGGGAACAAGCCTCCTCTCAGCCATGAATAATTCAACATAACGAGCTTAAAGAATTTATCGAATGGAGGGGTGTGTTTATTTAAGGAAGTGGAGTTTAAAATGGCTGTTCAGGTGAACGTGAGGAGGGATGCGCTGTTACTGTATGAGTCATCTGGTGCTTTTGTTGTAAATATTTATTACGACGATAAAAACGATTGTTCAGTGATGTCACAAGCAATTATCGTCACCACGACATCGGTGACGAGGATGTTTATGTTATTCCAGCAGTAATTACAATGAATTGTCATTCAATTTATTTCTAAATTATACTTTGAGCTGTTCAGCAGGAGACTGGCTTCTCGCAATAAATAGATTTGACTTTGTTTCTTAAGGATTGGCCTTTGGTTTTTGGATAGAGGGTTCAAACTTATATTTAGTTTTTTTTAAACGTATGAATAATGAAGAGTTAAAATCAAAACCCACTAGGGCTTTATTACTGTATATAAAAACTACTTTTTTTACTTCTCCCAATGCCGTTCCAAACCCGTAAAGCCAAACCTTGTGTCTCAACTTGTACTCAATTTGTATTTTTAATCAAATCCATGAGGAAAGGGACAGCTTCCTGTTCCTGCGGACAGGAAGTGCTTTCATGATTTCTCAAATACATGCACACATGGATTCTCCTTAACAGAAGGAGGCACTGCACTTGGTTGGATTTGAAGCAAAATCTCCAATCTTTCCACATTTTCCTATTTTTTGTCATGTTTTCACTAAAGCATAAAAATGATCTCATGTTTTGAAGCATTATGAATAATTTTGCTTAACGACTGACTCTGGATCAGCAGGAAGCCATCAGAAGACCTCCGCTGGGATGATAGGAGGTTGTAAGGCTGAATGTAGGTCAGTGTTTGCGGCGCTTACAATGCCCGAGGAAGTTTCTATAATATCACAGAGTAGGCAACTAAAACAAGAGCCAATTAGACATGCTCTGCTTCTTAATGCACTTCGGAGGGTATTTCTTTTTTTTCCTCACTCTATTTCTGTCTCTGTTTATATTCTTCAAGTCCGGGTCATGGCACCAGTGGTTACATTCCTTCATTCACTCCTCTTTCCTTCGACGAAACACCAGATCATTTGGTATGCGTAAATAAAACATCATTTGTTATGCGTAAACAGAGCGAATTGTATCTGACGTGTGAATTTGAGATTAAAGCGTTCTGCAAAAAAGCTGAAACGATTGGCGAATGGAGCTAATTGCTGGAGTCAGTCGACTAAACAAATGTGATTCTCTCTTACAGTGTTCATATGTATAAATTTGGACTTGTTTTATGCTTTTTTTTCTAAATGTATACATGTAAATGTGTTGACAATTTTGGTGTATTTGATTAATTGTGATTTCTGATCATTGTGTGCATTATAAATATGTAAAACTGAGAAGCATCTGGCACCCAAGGAACCCGTGTCTTGTCAACCCAATAATCTTGCAACATTTCCAGTGGAAATAATTCAGAGAGCTGAAATATAATGCAATGTCACACGTTCATAGGGATTTGCTTCATTTGTGAGCTAATGCAGCATGCAGGGCTAGCTAAGCGGAACATAGTGCATGAAACTCATCTAAGCACGTCATGCAGCATCAAGAAAGCATCAGTAACATCTACAAAATCCCCATTTGACTCTATACCTAATAAGTCAAGTGATTTATAAAATAAGCAAATTGAATCGTAATTGTTTTCTGCCGTTTGATTCTGTTGATTGCACAAATGTATGTAACTTTGTTTTAATCTTTGGCTCTGCGGTTAAAAGTGCTGTGATTGTTGGAGTATTAAAGGGATTACGAACATTTATATGGAGCTCTGTTCGAGATCTTCTTATGTCATGCTCAGATGCTCGTGAACCTATTTCACTGCTGGTTTTTTTGAAGTAGCATAACTTTATAAGTAAACACATTTAGGAAAATGACAAATAGATCGAACTCTGATTGCACTCCTTGAACTTGTGTGGGTTTCCTCCAAATGAATCACTTTCCTCCCACAGTCCAAAGACATGCATGAGTTCTGCATCAAGCCTATGCACGGCATCAACGCAGAGCCCTACCAAGAGCCTGACGTGAACCTACCAAAAATTGTAAACTTCACAAAGCGTGGCCCATAAGCCCTGTGATTGGCTTGTTTGGTTGAGCATTTATGGAGTGATGTCAAACATATCCAAGTGTCTCCACCATGAACCCCTCATCAAACCAAATCACTGGGCAATTGATCGAAGAAGGAACAGAAATATATCCATGTGTACGACCGTCCTGTCAGAGGAGATCAAAGATTGTCCATTATCCTCACTGGATTTATTTGCCCTGGCTTTTTTCGTATATAATAACTTTTTTAATACGTGGACGAAACGTCCATTAATGCCGCCCCATTGCACCCAAGTTCCGACAGAAATTCACAATGTCACCGCACTGGGATTGTCTGTGTTTGTTTTGCCTTCATTCTGTGCCCTTGTCAACTCTTTGGTTTTAATTCATTTTGCAGTAGTCGTTGCATAGCAAAATAAATGTAGTGTGGTGTGTTCTGAAGTTCTTCTGTAGCCACTGAAAGTTTAGATGCATTAATTGATAAGAAAGTAACAAGGAACTCGTTCACCTCTTGTCTTTCCCTGTCGTCATTACAGAAGAATGAGCAGCTGCTTCTGGAAGAACATAGAAATCCTCACTTTGCGTGAATACTGTCTATAGTCTGTCTGGTGCTTTGGCTCCGTTGGTTTCCTGCTTTACCTGATCACATCTCTTTAATCTAAATGCTTTTTCCACAAAGTCTCTGTGAGAGTCACTTCTGATACCATATGTCACATTGACTTCCAGTGAGATCAAGATTCGAATCAAATTCAGTGAAAAATGTCAAGATGTCAAGTCCAAAGTTCCTGAAATATTTAAGTAAAAGTAAATCTCAACAGAACACTCTTTGGAAATAAGCTCAAGGCACTTTTAGCATAACTTAGCATAGTTCAAATTCACCAGTGTCAGTATTTCCCCAGTGAAACCTGATTATCATTTTGTTTATTACATTTTTTTAGACGACTATGAACTATATGTTTATTCAGGGACTTCTTTCTGGGTTAGCAGGCGCTAACAATCTAAAGCAGAAGTTTTTAAATGTTTTAATAACATCTAAAAGTCACTCAACTTCCTTGATGCCATTATAGTCATGTCATAATTATGCAGCATCCAATGTGCCAGTCTTTGTCTGAAAACGCATGCAAATCCTAACTAGAGGCCCCGCCCCTTGGTCATAACACCAGTTTGTTTTTTGACATACAAACAATGGAGGTTAAATATTAAGCAATAAATTGTGACTGAAACTAGTCAAAGAAATATTAAAAAACAAATTCGGCAATTAAAACTTAAATAGCATATATAAATTATATATACCAGTAATTGTTTCCGGTTTCTTGTCCAAATATTTGGGTTAAAAACCTTTACACTAATATGGTCATTTTTTTCATGGTAGTTTTAAAACGCCTCTCTTTCGTCTTGTGTTTTGAAAGGCCACACTTTTCCCTCTTTGTTCTTTTGTTTTCCTCTCTGCTCTGGTTGCTAGGCGCTCCATTCCCATAATAGTTAGACTTTCGTCCACTGTGAGACAAATTAGGCCGAGGTTCTTGAGTTAAAGAAAGTGTGTGGTTCTTTCATACTGGTGGTCTTCTCCGACTCTCTTTATGTAGGATTAGTGTTTGTGTGCTCTCCTGTTCACCAAAACACACTTGCAATGACCCTGTGGGGCCCTTAAGCTCCCCGGAGGTTGATGTGGACAAAGACAAACTCACAATGATGGGTTTTGTAGCAAGGCTGTGCAGTTTAACCTTTCACGGGACTCAGAATAGCCTGACAGACTTCCTGGTGTTAAGAGGTTACAGAGTTAAAAGATGAGAAGCTCATTTGCTTTTTCAATTGGATTCGGTTGACTTTACTGCCCTGAGATCAGCTCTTAATGACCTGTGAAGCGCTCGAGTTTTGATGGTAAACTTTCCAGAATCTCATCACAGATGATTCAGATTCACTGGCCACTTTATTAGGAACAGTGGTTCAACTGCTCGTTAGTGCAGGTGTCTTGTTTGCAAATCAGCCGGTCTATCAGGAATTAACATAATGATGTCATTGGGAGGAGCCTTTTCATACACGATTTTTTTTGCAAGGTGTCAAATTTCACGCCAGGCTTTTTGTCCAGGGGAGACGTTTTGACGCCCCAGTGGTACTTGGGAAACATGGAATAATGTTTATTTAGAAGTTGTTCTTAGTAAACAACAGGTAAATGAGGTCATATAATAAATAATAATTAATATGTTTATCAGTACACTTAATGCTGAAGAGCACAAAACACTTTAAAAGGACTGATTGTTAAGTGTTTGTGTTTCAGTTGTCTAGATTGTGGGAATATTAAAATCACATTTTGAACCTCAAATAGGTCTAAACAAATATAAGCAGCTATGGATCCACGTATCCTGTACCTGCCTGTTAAACAAAGCTGCTTCCGGGGAGATTCTTTTGTGGCATTTGCAGAGAAACCCCAAAAATGCAGAGGTGTCTTCACCATCCGCTGGAGAAACCTGCTACATTGTAAAACCTAAACCGTAAATTTGACAGTAAATACTCAGCAGCTGCCAGAACATTACCGTCAAATATATATTCATTTACAGGATTGTACTGTAAATTTAACAGATTTTTTTTTTGCTTTTATTACTGTCTAATTAACATATTTTTTTTGTTGCTATAAGAACAATTATTATCTGTACAATTCCAGGTTTTAAATCTTAATATGTTTCCGGTTCGGTTTCTAATCGTAAGGTTTGTATTGGATTAATTGCTGTTCATTAATTTTTATTTTTACAGGTTTTGTTGTAATAATAGTGGCAATTAAAGAATAATAAACTGCACATTTTATAGTAAGCTGTGGTTGACAAAACTTTAACTTTAGTAGTTTATGGAGTGTACTGTAAATTTTCCATATTGTAGTAGCTGTCTAAATGTCCCCAAAATTCCCCAAAACCTATTAAAACATTTTAAATGTCTTTTCAAGAGATAATACAGTATTGTTTTGATTTTACCACAAACAAACGTATTACCGTGTTAAATTTAAGGTCAGACAGTCATCACATGTTTTATGAAGGACAGTATTTTTCTGGTAAATTTAGGGATTTTTGTAACAGTGTAGCCATTGGCGCCCAGTACAGCAGAGGCAAGAACGAGGCCGTGTGGCAGAACTGGGTCTTTGTCTGGCTCTAGATCCTCTACAGAGACTCAATCCAGCTACAGTTGCACTCTAGAGATCCGATCTGGTTCCAAACTCTGCTCCTGATACCTGATCTGGTTCCTGCTCAAATCAAAGCTCCAGTCCAGGTCCAGCTTCTGCACACAAAATGTGTTTTTTTGTGTGTGTCAGTCATATGCAGTGTTTCTACAGTAGCAGATTTATTAACAATAACGTTTAAGATTAACGTGATGCACCAGTCTATATATATGCTTTCCCCTCAAATAAACATGCTTTAATGTCTAGCGACTCCTTAAATGCACACCACATGTCCAGGCTTCAAACCAGCTGCGAAACGTAACTGTACTCTGGACTGTCTTCACATACATTTCTTTTTTTTATTACTTACTTTATTGTTTGGATCATAAAGTGAGCTCATGTGCTGGTCTTTTTAGCTGCTTTGGCAAAACTATAGACAGTTAAACATAAATTCACTCAGATACCTTTCTCATGAAAGCACCTTTCTCTGTTTTTGGCTTTTTGTAAAGCTGTTTTTTGCCTTTTTTGTTCAATATATTTAAAATTGAAGTTGTCTTATTGGTCAAAAACTTTCTTGAAAAGTTATTTTTTTGTTCAGAAATGTAAATTCTGAAAAGCTAAAGCGCTTTTTTCATGTATTTAACCAAGAACTGAAGTTATATTTTAATACAAATTCTGTTTTTAAGGAAAGGTCTGAAACTTATGTGACCTTTTCTTTTCTTATTCTGTTTTCTTGTCATAGAAACTGACTTCTTTGGTGTTTTATTATTACTACATATCTTTAATGTTAATCATTATTTTTCTTTTCTGTCTATATATACAGTATTTTAAGTTTATACTTACACGTATGCACTGTATGTGTTTATAATACCAACACACTTATCAAGTTTGTAATTAATTAATTATAAATAACAAACTTCTCCAAGCTCTCTCTCTCTCTCCCCCCCCCCTCGCTCTCTCTCTCTCTCTCTCTCTCTCTTCACTGTCCTATCAAAAAAAAACAAGAATAAAAGTATTTGCAGTGAGAAAAAAAGTTCACGAATGTTTGCAACATTATGCTAACGCTAAAACATAAAAAAAAAACAATACTATGCTAATGCTAAACCCAATTCTATGTTATGCTAAGCACCATGCTACATATGGGCCTCTCTAAATCAAAGATATCCTTTTGTCAAAGTTTTTGTCTGCGTTGTGTTCATGTGGAAGGCATTCAGCCGAGATACGATCCTAATGAGTACCAGATATCCAAAGTGAAAAAAAAAACATACCGGTATCTGTCCCTTCATTTGGGACAGAGATACTCTCAGAGGGCTTCAGATGATTCCTGTTATAGATAAATCAGCTAATAAATCAGAAACCATGGTGATGTCAATTTATTACTTCAATATTTTGATTAAATGAAATGCATTCGTTTCGTCAACATGTGGAACATCTGTGATGAGTTGAAAAAATCTCATGTTTCATGTGATTTGTATCATTATGTGATCCTGCCCGACTCTTACTTGACTGCATGCTAACAACGCTAGTCTGGATCAATCACAACATTTCAGGACTCGAACAGAAATCAAATCTTATGTTGATTAATATCTACAGATGATTTTACTTGCTTTAATATTTTATTAAAGACACACAACTTACTAAATATTACCCTGTGCAGCAAATACAAACCTTGTATTCCAACAAAACATCTGCCCATAGATCAAGCTAAAAACTTAAGCTAAAAATGACAATTTCTTTAGCAGATACTCTATCATGGCTTTATTACCTTAGGGTTCTAATAATGCTGCTGTTTCATGGCTGCAGCTGGTGCAGCTTCCTTTAGAATTCTGAGCAGTCCTTAGCCCTTCCCTCTACACTTAAGCTGAAAATACACTCCATTGAATTGGGACACCCCTATGCAGCCGTATGCTGCATATGTGTCATACAGATATTATTTGTGAAACAGTATTATTAGATTAAGAACACAGAATAATTCCTATAAAATTAGCGATTCTTTGTGATTTAATTTACTTTTGTTTATATAGTTAATCACATATGGCAATGGTTTTATTAAGCTTTTATAAATTGCAAAATATGCGCGCCACATGGCGTTTGCTGAGGCATCCACATTGCCCCTTTGTTCAAAGTGTGGGATGGACCATCACTACTGTTTAGGATTTTTGCCTCCACTTTCGTTCAAAAGAGAATTGGGATACCCCTTCGCCTCATGTTAACATGCTAAACAAAATGGATCATTTATTTTAATTACAAGTTCCATTGAACATAAAAACGCAAGGTGATTTTATTGAATCTATATTTACTCAATAAATATAAAATTTGTAAAATATTAAAATGCAAAAAAATGTAGCTTCTATCAATTATTAACAACCTGCTGCTTTAGCGTTATCTCAGGACAATAAAAACATGAATCAAACTAATCTCTAATTGTGTTAAATGATTCCCAGTAATAATCTGGGTTTATGCAAAGATTAGTAATATATCTGTTGCTGATATTAATATAGATCTATTGCCATATATTTCTGTCAAATGAAAAGGATGAATCCTGCTGTCACGACATGTGATGTGTGTATTTATCGCATGTATACACATACACACATATTTCTTTGTTTCAAATAAGATCAGCTTGCATTAGCACACACACGTCATCGCCTGAATCTTAAAGGGCCAGTCTTGAGAACCAGTGCCTTTAAAAAAGCAGCGGAAGGGAGGGAGGGAGAGTGAATGCGTGCACCGACAGATGTGTGTGTTATGATGTTTTTATCGTTTGCTGGCTGTCGCTGTGTTCCCCTGAATCTGCCCTGATCTGCTGTTCCCTCGGGCATTTCTGTGACATCATCAGCATCACATGACTTAACGCTCTCAGCTTCCGTTTTAATATTTCATGTCCCTTTTTCTTTTCTCTCTGCACCTTTTCCTGCTCTTTTAATGAATTTAAACTGACCATCAATTCCACCATTGCATTAAACACCTTAAAGAAACAAAGGATCCAATATTTTGCTTTGAAATGAACTGATGGATGGACAGAGTGCAGCTCTTTTTCTTCTCTTCACAAGAACTCTGGAAGGATGTTGTCATTTGAACTTCTCCATTCATATCTTCCCTTCAGCTGTTTTGACAGTCTGTAAATCCTAAGAAACAAAGCCACGTCGTTTAGTGACGTTTTCTGCATGAGAGAGATTTCAGTCGCTCAGAGGCATCGTGCGCACTGACCCGAAACGCTTAAACATTCATAAATATACATAAACATTTATAAACACAACCCCATCCATTCAACTCCCCCAGCACACAATCTCATGATACGCAATACATATATTTTGTGTTAGTATATTCTAAAAATGTCCTCTGAAATATATTTTTATTGCTTGTTTAATGCTATTATTGCGTTTTTTTTCTGGTTTTATTCTCGGCCGCAAAAATATGTTAAAATTGATCGACATTGTAAATGATTTGGGTTTGTCTCTCAGCAACAAATGAATTCCTTTAATTGTGTATTAAATAAAACAAATGCAAAGAACAGCAATAAAACCTGATGTACTTTTTCTAATTATGTAGTTTTATTTCTTTATATTTAAAATATTTAAATTCTGACATTTAGATTGTGATTTATATTTTAGAAAACGAAATGTACAACAAACTACAAAACCGTGTACATATAACATCTGAGATTTTTAATTCAAAACAGTATTTCTTTTTGAAAGAAAATTTTATTAAAATTTTTATTTTACTTTCAGCAACTAATTGCTTTTATTATTTATTAAATAAAAAATACAAATAACAATACATTTGTTATTACAATTTGTATGTAGATAACATTCAGAAATTTTAACTTTGAATATACTTTGAAAAAATAATGGTATTTTATTACAAAGTACACTGATAATGTTTAAATTCTACATTTCTATTACTATTCTGCGAATGGCAGATGACATGTTTGTATCATTTATTAAATACAGAGAATGCTAATAACATTGTAAATATGTGAATTTTTGTATCTACAGTTTATTCTTTATATTTAAAATATTTGAATATATTTCAGAATTATTTAACCACAAAAAATGTATTTATATTTAAAATGTTGTGAAATTCTAAATTAGGATTACTACTATTGTATTTAGGAAACCATTTTAATTGGGATTAACTGCAATTAAACGATTAAATGAAATATCTTAGATAATGAAACTTACGTAATTACACACAAATGTACTCTTATTTATTTAATAATCTTTAATATTTATTTTATTTTATATAAAATGTATTTAATGGACTTTTAATAATCTGTTTTCGAGAACAAAACCATTTTCTTTGATCGTTTTACTCATCAGCTTGTGAGCGCTTGCGTGTGGACCGTCCGGGGCTCTGTGTGTTTGCCTCTGGCCCTTCACCCCTGTCTCTAGCTCCATGAGACTCGAGAGCTAAAGATCATGGGAACTGGCCACAAAACGCCGTGTTGCTCTTTGAAGCACATGAGAAGGATTGTCAGAGGCTCGAGACACTTGTAGCTCTGTCGCTAAGTGCTATGCTAGCTGGAGTCAAAACATAAAAGTGTAATCTGCTGAAATATGCTAGCTGTGACGAAAGCTCTTCCACGGTTAGCAAAGATCCTAAGATAATAGATGGAAATACATGGATTTGTTTTAGAAATGAACTAGTACTAGAAAGAAAGAGCAACATGTTTTTATTTGGTGAAAATGTTTAAATGTCAGTATGGAAATATACGTTATGTCTCAATAAATTCTGTCAACCTCATTCTTTCTCATTGCATCATGGCTGGAAAGAGGTCAAGGTTCATGACAGGTCGCCATCAGGACTATTAATAGGGTCACAGGATAATGAAAGACAATAAAATGTGCAACAAAAGACTCAAACACTAATCCGCTTGACATCTGAAGGCATTTGTTTGAGAGAGAGAGACTTCGGTTTTGAAAGTAATTGGCACAAATAGTAGTTCGGCCATTGTGGTGGCGGTTTGGTGCCCACAACAAACAAACCGTTTGAAACTCTCCCGAGCACTTCACAGTTTTAATATTAGCTACAAGATGCTAATAAACAGTGACACATTCGCTCCCTCCGTTGCCAGGCGGTTGAAAGGCAGCAAGCTGACCTTTCTCTCACCGTGTCTAAATGCGTTTTCCACGTATGTTCTCACAAGTGAAAAGTGCTTCCTCTTTCGCTGCCAGTGAAAAGCTTTTCGTGTCCTGTTCTCCGGGCCGTCTCTCTCCCCATTTCCCCTGTCGTTTGTAGGTCAGTTCCGCTAATGCTCAGAAGAGTTTGTCTTGTCCTGGAAGAGGGACGCTCAGACCAAATCCATTACTGACTAAGATTTGGGCTGTGCGCTGTATTAAACTATAGATACAAGAAAGCAGGTTAGCGCGATTATATTTGAGGTGATTTAAGATACTGTCCATTAAATGAGGGATAATAGGTCACCTGTTCTGGGTGTTTGCCCAGTCTGCCCAGCATGGCATGGCAACAGCAGCAGCTTAGCCAATGAGAGGAGTTTAGAGGCGGGGCTTTCTACCTGGTTAACCAATGAAGAGTGTTGGAAACTTCAGCTAACACGTCTAGCTCAACAAATATTTATTTGCTCATCTTTTAATAGTAGTCTGTCTGTCTATCTGGTGCGCATTTCATTTTTTTATTCTTTTTTTAGCCTATCCATCCATCAATCATCCAGTCCTGTCTGTCTTTCCATATATCTGTCCATCCATATATTTTATATCTGTCCTTCTCTCAGTTATTCCATCATTTTCTGTTTGCCTGTCTGTCTGTCAATTTGTCCTTCCATCCCCCTGTCACTCAATCAGTCTTGCGTGTCTGTCTGACATCTTTCATGTCTTTATCTTTCTCTCAGTCTCTCTGTCTTACTGTCTGTCTGTCTTTCTGTCCATCCATCCATTACTCAATCAGCCCTGCCTGTCTGTCTTTCCATATATTTGTTTATAATGTCTATCTTTCTCTCAGCCCATCTGTCAATTGCCTGTCTGTCTGACGGCCATTCAGTCAAACTTTCAGTGTTTCATTCCACAACATGTCTATCTTTCTGTCCATCCGTCCCCCCGTAAGTGACTCAAGCAGTCAGTCCCGCCTGCATTCCTGTCTGTCCTTTCATATGTCTATGATCTTTGTCTTTCTCTCAGCCCTTTCGTCAATTGTCTATTTGCCTCCATCCACCCATCCACCAGTTACTCAGTCAGTCCTGCCTGTCTGTCTTTCAGCCCATGGTTGACAGATCAAGATAAACAGTGTGGTGGAATAGAAATGTAACTAAATCTTTTAAGATGGATTGAACATTAGTTTTCCATCAACGTAATCGATCTTAACTCTACTTTCTTTCTTCCTCCAACAGTCGCGCTGAAAAACCACAACAGCAACGGTTTACCGTCCAACAACGGTAACCCTGACAAGAGTAAAACGAATGGATTGGCGGAGGGCTGTCTGCGAGAGGGAGAGCTTCTGCTTCAGGTCAGAAATAAAAACATGTGTGTTTACATGTATTTCCTTCATATCATGTCCTGAAGAGTCGCTTAAAGCCCTGTCCTTGAGGAGGAGGAGGAGGAGGAGGAAAGAGGAGAAGCTATTTCTACCGGCCTTGTTCTCCTTTCAGACACTTAGACATGAATAATGCACACGTAGAGAGCTCATGTTTTATACAGGACGGATAAAATAAGAGGTAAAAGTATTCGCTCGTCTTTTACTTTGGAAGTTTCACTGTTCATCCTGTGATTCTGAGATGTTTTACCATAGACTCCAGGAAATGGACTGATAGACCATCAGGATTGGTCTTGATATAACCTTCAAGATTCATGCCTGGGATCTCGGTTTCGCAGCTTTTATCGCAGTCAGTACCGAAACATACAAAAAGAATCTTTCCTGCCATTTGTCAAGAGTTGTAGCTATGTTAGCTAGCTACTGGTACTAACAAATGCCACTGACTTAAAGGGATGTACCACGATAAAAAAAGACAATAATGTACAAAACAACATAGACACCGATGTTCACACCGAGAAGTTAAAGACTCAGTTGCATTGTCAAAAGATTCCAAGATGTCTGCTCTTGTTTAGCGGAGAGTGAGCACACGAAAGGGGATCCGGAGTGACTCCCGGCCTCGGCATCATTTCCCAACCCAGCCCCTCTCTCGCTCTCAGTTCACTCTACTCTCTCTTTTACTGTCCTGTCTGTTACCAGAGGCAAAATTACCAAGATTCCAGTCTGAATAGACGTTTGTAACCAGTCCATACCCCATCCATTGAGTAACCCTGTCCTAGATCAATTAGTGATGGCAGATTGAAGTGTGCCTTACATTTTCTTCATAATATTAACGGTTTTTTACATTTTTATTACATTGTATTCTGAGCATTACACTGATTAAATGCAAAAATAAATTGAGCTCCGTATTTACCATCAATTGCTTTCTCTTCATCCCTCTCCCTCTCTCTCTCTCTCTCTCTCTCTCTCACCAACCCTCCACACACTAAATGACAATATACTGTGGTTTCACAAGAAAGAAGAACTACTTTTTTCTGTTTCATACTGAAATAAATCATAATTTCTAATAAAATTGTAAAAAATTCACCAATGTACTTCTTTTGGCGAGTCCCAAACACAACTATATTAAATCCCATCTTGCTAAAAAGAAGGTAATTTGCGGTATTTTCACAATTACATTTGATGTGCAGTTTAAAAACAATATGTTAAACTTTACAGGACACCTAAACTTTAAATATATTTACTTTACAGACAGTTCAGAAATTCTGCTTGGCAAAAGCTTTTCTCTTTGGTGAGCAGCAGGAGATCACTTCTATTTTTCCGAATTTCTTGTCCTGTTCCCATTGTAGTGATCTTTGGACGACTACTGCTTCTTGTCCACCGATGAAAGTGCACTGGCTCATTAAAATTATTCATCTTATATCGCTAAAAAAGACCTGATTGGTTAGTGAGCTGTAGATTGGTCCGCATGGATTTACTGAATACTTATCAACAGGACTTTGAATTTTCTTTTTCTTTTGCTCGAACTGATGTTTTTGAAGCAAATTTGCAGCTGGTGTTCACTGTTAACGGCGGCAGCCAGACACAACAACACTGCCGGGAAGCATTTGAGCTCCCAGTACTTATAACAGCTGCCCAACAAATCTCTGCAGTCGTTCAGACTGTGCATGAGAAAGCCTAGGGTTGCCAGGTTTTTGAGATCCCCTGGCAAAATAAAAGCTCTAGTAAAAACTGTAGTGTTGCCAAAGATTAAAAAATGCACTCATTGATTTTGATTATTTATTTTTTTATTTATTTTGATTTTTTTCTGAATTACTGTTTATCATTGATGCTACTTTTAAAAACAAAGGATTCAATGATAAATGGACAATATTTGTGATATACACTTACTTAAAATATAAAGGGCAGGCTGTTCTTCAATGCAAAGTTGCAAAATGCCATTTTTTAAAACAAATTGTAAAAATATAAAAATGGTATTTGGTATTTTTTAGTTCTCTTTCACTCTCGCTCTCCTGTGTTGTGTACAGTATGTGTAGGTGTGTGTGTGTGCGTGTGTGTGTGTGTGTCGGACTGTGAGCGATGCAGTGCTGCATATTTGATCGTAATGCTTCCTGACTGCATCCCCTCCCCCACCCGCCCCGCGAGAGCTCTGCTTGCACTGTTCTGCCATCCAACAAGACGAAATATTTATACTGAGCTCCACTCGTCGCCCGTGTTCTCTGAATGTGTTTGGACCAGGTGTGCATGTATGAATGAGCACGGCTTGCCCTGCAGATGTTCAGCCAGATGAGAGCCATGGTGCAGTCACACTTACGATGTGTGTAGTTCGATTCATTCATTAAGGTGCGGTATTCATTTACATGAATATAGACAAAATATTGAGAAAAACTGTAGTGATTTTAAAAGCACTCCAAACAATTAGATCTAAATACATATAAAATATTCAGGATTAGGGTTAAAATATAAATATATAAGTATATATAAATATAATTGTCATTGTAACTATTCAGCTTTAGTTTTTACAATACGAGGAGAAGTCAGTGAGCTTCTTATACTCAAGATTTACTCAAGTATATTTTTGGGGGAGCTAGAAATTTTAAGTTGGGTATTTTAACTCTGTTTTTACTCTTTTAAAGTGCGTTTGTTCTGTGGTGTGGAGGATGCTGCCAGACATGTATGCATGGTTATGCAGGGCGACACCGATTCAAATCCCAAACTCGTACATTCTCTTCCTGTCAACAACCAAAGTAATGTTTACAAGGAATTTCTTCAGAACATTTTAGTTACATTGTCTCTGAAATGAAGACAAGTTTCTCAAAACTGAGTCGTGCAGTACAATATGCAGGTGAGGAGTGGCGTGTTGCTTGATTTTGGTTGTAATAGAACAATTTAGAATGAAGTTATGAAGCATATTCTGGGTAAAACATATTTTGGATCTGGTAATTTGCAGACGGTCCCTAAGTGATTCCATGTCAGCGGGTTGCTCATAGACGGTAATGTGTTTCTGCGAATGCCGAGGGAAACTTGTTTTGATAAAAAACAAAGTTTTCTAGCTCGTCCGCTACATAACACAGATTAAAAATAGGCATTATTTGTTTACTAAGAACATTCTGGTCTCGAGCTATTGAGCAGAGAAAACCGAATCCGTGAATCTGCAGCTAACTTCACTGAACTGTGATCGGCTGAAATTGTTTCAATTTCACGCCGCGATCGACCGGTAGCACCTCTGATCGACGTAATGAGCACCCCTGCACTAGGCTATGTTTTTAGCTAATACCAAATCTAGAGAAATCAACGGATTGAAAAATGGTAAAACAGTATTTATTATCTTGTGGAGCAGCAAGAATGTCAACAAAAAGTGTTTCTGTAAAGAGATTATCATACGATCACCTTTATAAAAGGTACACAGATCAATCTATGAAATAGATGGCAACAACAAAGCTGATGTCAGTACACATATATACATTGCTTTCTTTATGGTGTTGGAAACGGATGATTCGCTGCGGCGACCCCTAAACTGGGAACAGCCAAAAGAAGAAGAAGAAGAAGATGGATACCAAAGCATGTTTTTATTCTGTTAGCTGTTTGCTAAAATGTTCAAGTCACTAAAGTAGTGCCAGCCAGGTTCTGACCTCATTAAAGATATGAGTTAATAGTTTATTTGTGTCAAAAGTTCAACCAATGCACAAGAAAAGGCTTTTCATGAGAAGCATGTCCACATATCGCAGATAGAGTAGCCATACGTACACAAACAACTGAGAAAGTCGTGAAAGTACATGCCTCATCATCATTACACATGCCTTAATTGTTCATCTGTTGCAGTGACCTTTGAGATGAATCGAGTTTGTTTCTTTTTGTCTCGGTTCATGTGAGTTTACAGGCTCTAGTTTGTTGAGCACAATTCGAGATCGCTGTGTTTGCAACACAAACATGAGCACAACCTAAATAAAACATTGATAGAATTTCAAGAGAGCTTTTATTCACGCTCAGATGGGCTTCCCTGAGGACGCACCGTGTTGCACTTAGGGATTCTTTTACGAATCTGTGTTTGTTTTCATAATATTTTCACTAATGGAGCATTTCCTACACTTTAAGTATTTATAGTTGCGTGTATTTCCCTGCTGATTTCCAAATCTAATATATCTATGTCTGGTTAGGTTTAATGCTGGTTATCAGGTCACAGTTGAAGCTCCAGGCTTTTATGGATGGGGGTTTTGTTTGGTGACTCTTCGCTACCAGTACAAACGGTGGTTTTGTGTCGTCTGCAGAGGCCTCAGATTACCATAATCACTGATCTACACTTAAAGCCCACCAGATGGTGATGAGCTTTGAAATCCCTTGCACAGAAACACACAGCACAAGAGTGTATACTCACAACCAATGTTTAGCGACATGAAACGGACACCAATTACTTTCTTAATAACTGCCAGCTGCCATATAGATATTTGCCAGTTGAACCGTGTCGTGTGTTAGGTATCAGTGCTTTTGTACCATTCTGTTCAGCTTGCTTGTAACATTTACATGCGAGCTGGGTCGAGTGAACACTCTTCAATTGAAAGCTATTACTTTTCGATTCGGGTGATCTGAAATTGATGTCTCCTAAGTTCTCTGTGGGGTGTATGTGAATATTATAGACCTTGGTCATGACTTTTTTCAATTATCACTTGCTTTTCAATAATAACAACATTAATTGTTTGTACACAAACTTTGATATCGGCTATAGTACAGTTATAAAGTATTTTTTATAATGTTCTTAATGCAATATAAACCAACCTTGTGTCTCTATGACTTTCCTAAGCTGAGGTAGAGATATGGCAAATTGGTAAACATTCTGGTTGCTATGGAGGGGTCATTGACATTATATAATGTCCCCCATGTCACTTGGAGTGAAATAAATCAACCCCCATATCACTATGCTTTTCCTAAGCTGAGATAGAGATATATAAAAGTGGTTGCTAGGAATTTGTCGGTCATGTCATTAGGAAAAGTAAAGTTATTTCTATGATTTAGAAAATTAAACCCCCATTTTTCTACGATGTTTCATCTTGAAAATGTTTTCTTTACCTTTTTTTTATGTTTTCATGGCCATAATAAATCAATAGTAAATATTTAATCCATTCTAGAGCCTAGGGTTCAAATAATTTACTACATTACCTGTATCATACATCACCTAACCTTGATGAGGTTAAGAAAGTTGCATGGTGTCAACTTATATTTTGGTAAATTAATGCTGCATATCATCTTTTAAAAATTATAGCACCCACTTCAAATGTTTCATCAATCTTAATCACACGATAAGTAGTTATCTACTATTCAATAAGTCTGTTGATACCTACTAAACCTATTGGCTCCCCCGAAATGTGAAGTAGGCTCAGTTAACTTTACAATATAAACGAAATGTTACTAATAACAAAAGATTCTCATGAGCTTAAAATTAACTTAAAACTTTGCACTGTACATGTAGTTGTGGGAAATAACCAAAATACTTTTTATAATTTTCAGACAAGTTATTGCAAATAAAAACATTTGTTGTTTTGAGATATGAATAGCACGTGTTAAGGGACTTTTTTTTAAAATACTATACACCAAAACAGCCAGTAAAATAATATCTTTTTTTAATCTTAATTGCTTTTGTTCACAGGCTCTCAATGGCTTTGTGTTGGTGGTCACGGGAGAGGGGATCATTTTTTACTGCTCACACACCATCCAGGATTACTTGGGGTTTCATCAGGTAAATATCTTTTTCATCAGTCTAACATAAACTCTAAGATGTACTTATATCTCAAACTCGAAAGACGTCATATTACAACATGAGAAGGTTTTCCTAATGTCTGGTTCAGGTTGTTGTAGAAATTCCTAATTAAAGTTGGCTAATTTACATTCAAGCTGGTTTGGATTGGCTTGTAATTTGTCCGTCAGGACAAGATTTTAATTTGATAAATAATTATACTCCTGTACACACAATTACCCAGAATCAAAGTACCATCATGCTCAGCTGTTGCTTAATTATTTAATATATTTCACCTCTATTCTAAGCAAATCTACTCATCAGTTTGGCCTCAGTCGTTTAATGACGTTAATCACATAGGATTTACCATGAGATTCGATCTGGCACAACATAATCCCCCTTATGAATTTTTGTGTGTAGCTGGTGAAAAGGGAATTTTTACAACAAATCAGGAGTCAAAACACTTTTAGGGGTCAACCACAGAAGGTGCTAAGGCGTATTCATTATTGTATTCGTTAGCGTTCTTTATCATTATTTTTCTTCTGCCAACTAAGCCAATGACAGCCTTATGAATCACTTGTGGGAAAGTTACAAAATTTGGCACAATAGTACTACGGGCTCTTGTGAGTCATCTGACCCAATTTGGACCCTTAACTCAAATTGTCTAGCGCCACCACTAGTCCAAATTCCACGTATGCTTTTGCTTATTACTTCTGAACTAACTGGTCTTTGGATTCTCGTGCCAATTTGAATGAGTTACAATATGCAAATTAACAGAAATTTTGAATGAGTTGCAAAATAGAGAATTAGTTTGAAATTGGTTCCAGATCCAAATATATTTAGTTTGTGTAAGTGTTTCCTAAAAGAATAGCGAGCAATCATAATGCAACTCGTACTAAAAAAGTTACAATATCTCCAGAACACTTTAGTGTATTGACACAGAGCTTGCTGTATATTATTTTTACAAAGAAATGCCAATATGCCCCCTGGTGATCATGAGATTTTGAAATTGTCTTTTCAGTCTTATAAGTTCATTTGTTTGTCCTAATATTATGAAATCGGTCTCCATATATTTGGACCTTCATTACAAGCCTAATCATTTCCAGTTTAGGTACTATTTTAGATGTTTGTCATTTAGTCAAAATACTCTGCATAACATATCTTTACAAAAAGTGTGATGTGTATGTGTTCTGAGGTTACTCAAAACGTAATTTCAACATTACTTTGTGGTCAATAGATATCTTACATTATACAATTTTTTGTAAAAATTTTTTACTCAGTTTTGTCTCTGTCACTTAGACGGATGTAATGCATCAAAATGTGTTTGAACTCATTCATACTGAGGACCAGCAGGCCTTCAGACGCAACCTACACTGGGCCTTGAACCCACCACCAACCAACACACAAGCAGATGAATCACCGGAGGGTAAGAACATGCTTCATTTCATTTAAATATTGTGTTAAAGTTACGTGTTACCTTTATGAGCTTCACAGATTGATTTCTTTTACAAAACAATTAAAAGGCAATCAATCAGCCGTGTGATGGACTGGTGACCTGTTCAGGGTGATAGTCACCAGAGACCCCTGTAACTTCAAAAAGAGAATAAACGGGTTAGAAAATTAATGAAAAAATGGACGAATAAATGGCAATCAATAGCATATTACATATATAGACACCATAGGAAACAAGAACATTTCAAGAATAATAAACAAGAATGGTTTGACCTTTAGCGGAATCTCCTAGTGTTGCTAAATAAATGTTAGAGTCAGAACAGTGTCCATTTTAATTAATAATGAGAGGATGATTACCACCACTACAATGGCTAGCTAGTTGATGTTCTTTGAGGAATACTGAAGAATGAAGTCTGTTTGCTCCTTTATTTCTCTTAGATGGAGATTCTGCCCCGAGTATGTCCCTGGTGATGTGCAACCCAGACCAGCTGCCACCTGAAAACTCCTCTTTCCTGGAAAGAAGCTTTGTCTGTCGTTTTCGATGCCTCCTAGACAATTCCTCAGGATTCCTGGTGAGTTACAATGATATTCGCTAAGCTAAACTTCACTTTAGCTTTGAAATCATACCGTTTGTAGTTTAGGATTGCTGTACCTTGTTTTGTAATGTTTTACACCATACGTATGTTGAAACACATCCTGCTATTTAGAGTCTCTAAGCCTGATGTTCCAGATTACAGAGCGAGTTAGCATCTAGGTTAGCGCAGGTTAGCGGACTGTGGCTACACATTTGAGAACTGATGGAAATCTCTCCTAAAGGACCTAGTGGTTCAGGAGGAAATGGTTTATTTGTGCTGGTACACATACAAAACAGAGAAGTGCTAAGCTAAGGCTTTACGCTAACATTTTAATCGCAAAGGAGAAAAGCTCAATCTGAAATATATTAAGTATTTTTTATATGCTAAAGTGGAACATCTTTAAGTCTATTTAGTATTCTTAAATTAAATGTCTTTTTATTTCAACATGCTTTTGTATTGTAAGTAAATAAGGGTTGTATCTTTAATACATTCATACTGTGACAAAAATATATTTAGTTATACTTTCGGCTATTCCAATTAAATGCAGCTAATAGTAAATATACTTTATCATTTACTACTTTACTTTCTATCTAGCACAGATTTTAACACTTTTTGAAAGAACAAAATGAAGCAATAGCAATAATTAGTTTGAAGCTTAAGTAATTTGAAATTCACTCAAACTTGTTAAAATGTTTTCAGAAAAGCAAATAATTGAAAATGTATCAAAAATAAGTGAAAAACATTCATTTAAAGTATTTTCGAGTCTAATGTATTTATATAAAGTGTAATACAGTGCAATTTTTTAGAGTATGTTAAAAGTGTTCAAACCGTGACGCTAGTATATTTTTTACCCTAGTACATTATACACATTAAATCATAAATATAAAGAAACTTGAAGTACAATGGAGTACATCTTTTTTATTTTTTCATTTGGCTCTTTCTTTCTCCTGCCAAACTTTTGAGAGTTTTCTGCGAACCTTTGCAAAAAACAATTCAGCTTTTTCCAGAAGCATCATCATGACAATTCCACACACAGCGACTGGCTTTTGCATGGCTCAAGTTCTACATTGAACAACCTTTTGTAACTTTCAGACTGTGAGCCGTGATTGGCCCGTGTTATGACCCCATGAAATGCTATATATGATCCGTGGCCCGTGTTTTGTGTGACAAATTAAAAATGATACGAACTCTGGCGGACCCACACACTGTATACCAGTGCCCGCAGACTGCTAGATGTGCCAGATAACTTGTGCCACATTTGTTTGTAGACAAGGTTTGTCAGTAGGGTTCTTCTTTGTTCTCTATGGATATTCAAGATGAAAACCTAATTATGACCAATTACATTCCTCAAGTTGAAATGTCAAGCTGACAGGGCTCTTTTTATTCGTGTCAAATTAGATACAATGCGATTAATGTTTTCACTGTATCCGTTTTGTCAATGGACTTCTCTTACCCCTTAGTATTTATTCTTGATGAACCCTTGCCAACTGAGGCACTTATTGTGTAACCTTACATAAGCGGGACTATTTTAAACTGGCACTGCGCAATGTGCCATGTCACCCACAAGCCTTAAAGGCAGAGCTTTCCCAGAAATTAAACCGCTTTAAACAAGGTTGTTAAGAGAACCCTCAGGATGGCATATATTACTAATGGATATTATAGTCTCCTCAAATCAGATTATGAAGCCTTCAAGTGGCAAACCAGCGACACGTCAAGTACTAAACGTATCAACAGTTTATACATAAACTATATTCACTCAATCTATTTAAATTAGATGGAACAACCACTTCCATCTAGTCAGTTGTTTTATGACAAACTAGAAGCAATAGTACATGTACAAGGAACTCAAAAGCTGCTGTTGTACAGGACTAGATGTCTATGACAGAACAGCTGAATCTAAGCTAAGTGCTATCAAAACATATTCTCCGGAGTAGTAAATCATGCTTCCTGTCTGCATTGTGCCCACTGCGAAATGTGGTGGATGGGTATCATGGAGAGGACTTGTTTTTCAGAAGGTGGGCTTGGAGAAAAGAAGGTCTGCACTTCCTTGTTTTTCAATGGTCAGGTTGTTTCTCTTTTATTTGTTGGCTATCATGAAGCTGTTTTGTCATTATGTCATGCTTTTCTTTCCAATCAGAGAAAAGTATCACATTGGCTTGCTTGTAGAACCGGATGGGTATGAAAACGTTCTATTATAGGGTACAGAACTCTGTGTACAGGGCCTGTGTCGAGCCATATCATTACAAAACATTTCAGTATCATTTGTTGTTTAAATCAAAGCCTTTTGATAACAGCTTTTTTATCTTTCAAGGCTTTGAATCTTCAAGGACGTCTCAAGTTCCTACATGGACAGAATCACCGATTGGATGATGGAGGCCAAGTCCCACCCCAGCTTGCCCTATTTGCAATAGCCACACCCCTGCAGCCTCCTTCCATTATGGAGATTCGAACCAAGAACATGATTTTCCGAACCAAACACAAGTTGGATTTCACCCCAATGGCTTGTGATGCAAAGTAACGATGGTTGATTCTATGATTACAACGATACAGCATCTGAAACTCTGTAGAAGTAAAACACAAATTGGTTTTGTCTGTTTCAGGGGTAAAATCGTCCTTGGCTACACGGAAGCAGAGCTGCGAGTTCGAGGCTCTGGGTACCAGTTCATCCATGCAGCGGACATGCTCTACTGCGCTGAGAATCACGTCAGGAGTAAGATACTTTCCAACATTTTCAAAATTATCAAAAACAATCTTAGTTTGAATGTCTAAACCTCCAAGAAATAAGGTTGTCTAATGTGGGGAAAACAATGCCCCTGACCAACAGATGTGTTGCTGTTATCTGGTCCCTTTGCAGGAAAATGGCTCATATCGTTTCAATGATAACACCAGTATTTTTTAAACTCATCTAGCCAAAAAAGGACCTAATTTCATCATGGATGATTCCTATGGAGTTTAATCATAGGTATCGATATTAAAGGTATTGTGATACGTTCACAACCGGATTTGTCAACCTTTTTTTTTTTAATGAGTTTATGAGCTCAGAGACTGTTATCGAGCTTATCTGTGAATTTATAAATGGTGTAATTTGTATGAACTTCTACAAATGTCTGTATCAGCATGTTATACATTTGATGTTATGACCTTCCATAAATTTCGACAATCATCTTGAAAGATTTGTTTATTTCCACTCACTGATAACAGATAAACAAAGCTTGATAAAGAGCCCGACATGAAAAACTACTTGATACCCACATAGATTGCTCAAGTTAACAGACCAACTGTCTTGAGAGGGATAGAAAATTGCCAGATAAATGCCATTTTACATTATGTTTTTGTGTAAAAGTATTTAAATATTTAAACAAAGTTTACAAAAATCCAGTTCCCATTAACTGAAACAAACAGCACAAGTTTAATTTAAAAATGACGACAAGTGAAAACTTCCTGGAACAACACTTTATGTATTAGACGGTAAGATTGCAATGATTTAACTTTGTATTGTTTATCTTAGTTTAACAATTTAATCCCTTAGGTCACAGAGACAGCATTGCTGACTGTGCTAGCATGGAATGCTAATAATACAAGTGTTAATTTAAGCACTTTTAGCCAACTTTTGCTCAATGTTTTAGTCTATACTAATATTTGTATTGATATAAACACAAAGGTGACACTGTTTACATGCAGACTACTAAAGCATAGCAGGTCGTCAAAAATCGTGATTACAAGCCGTCTCCATGTGCACTCCAAGGTCTGCATCTCTGGAAATTATATCCATCAGTGTGACTGAGTGCAAAGATGGAGCTAATTAAACAGATCTAGAGCAGAAAATAAAAACAAAAAGAAGTCCACGTCACTAACTAGCATTTAAGAAGGGTTACTGCAGACCTATATAGACACAGCACAGAAGTAGAAATGCTAAAACATTATAGATAGCTTTTACCAAAATCTTACTTTTTATCACATTTTTTGGTACTTGGGTTCACTGCAACAAATGTGGAGTATTACGCTGCCCCAAAACACACCTCTTTACCACTTTGGTGCAACAGAATTCTGTTGAAAAAATGTCAACCAGAAACTAAGCCATTTCACTGGCCCAGAATACTCAACAAAAATGGGCTGATCTGTCTTTGTAAGGTATGTTTTAGCAAAAAAGACAATGTTACCCATGTGGTTACCTTTTCTGTTAGATCTAGTTGGAACATTTTGCAGAATCTTAAATGTTTACCAAACAAAATGCTAAGGATCTTAAGGAAGTTGGAAAATGTGACACGTTTTAAGACACTTTTATATCAGGTGAAAAGGATAATGCCTCCTAGCTGCCCACATGTGTTGGGGTCATTAAAAAATCCCAGTGAATGTTCATGCCAGGTCAAACAGTGCTTTAATTTGAGAGAGTAATGCTACTAATGCTACTTTCTGCTGATGTATACTGACATTGTTGCCAAAGGCTTGGGATCTCAAATAAACTTTAGTGACAGAAAATGTCATTAGCCCTGTGCACTTTGCAAATAATTGTCAGTGTTTTATCTCAGCACTGTTCTGAATCCAGAGAAATTGTCACAAGTGACATTGTTGATGATAAAACCATCTGGAAAATTAGACCTGTTTTCAAACAATTCTATAGAGAAGATATGCAAACCAGTATACCCATAGAAGCAAATGCAGAAGAATACAAAATGCGAAGTGTCGGCTGATAATGTCATCACTAATGGTTGCATTGATCTTTTCAGTGATCAAGACTGGAGAAAGTGGCCTCACCGTGTTTAGACTGCTCACAAAAGACAACCGTTGGAAATGGGTACAAGCTAATGCAAGACTGGTCTACAAGAATGGCAAACCTGACTATATCATTGCCACCCAGAGACCACTTGTGTAAGTATTTCTGAAGGATAGGTTTAATTTTGTTTCTTAAAGAGCTTGATCATTCATAGGGGTTGCTCTATACCAATTTTGAGGCACATCATGAAAACTTTTGTGGCTCATTTGGGTCCAAATCAGTCCACTATCGATGATGACTATTGTATCAGTCCACTACTGATGGGCTGAACGTGTTTTCACACGTGCACTGAAAGCTTTTCTTGTTTAATTCTTCAGAGAAGAAGAAGGTGGAGAACATTTGAGGAAGCGATCTATGCATCTTCCATTCACCTTTGCGACCGGGGAAGCTCTACTGTACCAAACAAACTACCCCATGCCAGGCGTCCCAGACATGCTTCAGGGCAAATGCAAGAACAACAAAACCAAAAAGAGCAAGGTGGACAAAAACTCAAAGGATGAAGTGGATCCGGGGTCGCTCCTGGGAGCTATGATGAGACAGGATGAGTCGGTTTATGTTTGCCAGGCGGCACTGGAGCCAAGAATGTCCTTCCACAGTAGTATCTTCAGTGAGCAAGGCGAGACTAGCACTTTCTCAACTTCTACCATGAATGGTAGTTGGAATCCTGTCCAGAATGGTGTAACAACAATCTCCAATCCGGAGAGTTTGAGTTTCGACCCCCTACTTGCAACACTAGACTCTCTGTCTCTTGAAAATGAGGAAAGCTGCTCAAACAGTGAACTGTTCAATGCCCTTGAAAACTTAGGACTCAATGCAGAGGACTTAGAACTGCTGCTTCTAGATGAGAGAATGATTCAGGTTGAGATGGAACAAGACTACATTCCTTCTCTGAATGATATTCTCACAAACAACGAGATCCTGTCGTACGTCCAAGACTCGCTTGAGAATCAAAATGGAGACTCGAGAGACGTCAAAAACCCTATAACCGTGTTAAATTCCTCAGAACCCTCTGAGACACAGCCCGAGTTACCTCTCCAACCATATTCCAATATACCTCATGCCCCTTACTGGCCTCAAGAGTCAATTCCACCCATTCTTCATCTCTCGCAGCGAATGCAACAACATTTTAACGGCCAGTCAGTTTGTCACAAGTCCGAGAGCTGGATCCAAGCGCCATTGCCTCAGGTTTCTACCACGGCCTGTGAGACGAACAAGTTTAACCAGCCAGATGCTTCCACTGCGGACTCAGTACCAGTTGTACAGAATGGTCACTGGGTTCCTGAAAGCACCCAAGCCAATTTAAACCCGCAACTTTGCGATAACACAAAGAGCAAAGCACAGTCACACCAATGGCAGAACCAGTCTGTTGTTTCATTTCAGTCGAAAACCATTGAAGGTGGTGACGACATTCCAAACGGGGTCTATCATGATCCTCATTGGGATGGATACAGCTATACAGAGCAACTGGTCACAAACAGACCTTGTTTTTCCAGTGGACAGTCAGCACACTCTATGGATACCCACATTGATTACAACATGATTGACAATTCAGGGGTGGAGTTCAAAGTCAACGGCACATCCACTGAGGATGTAGGTCAGTTTCATGAAGCCACTGCATCCTCTTCAACCTATCAGCAGGGCTATCAGAAACAGCAACAGCCAAAGCTCACACCCACTTACTACACCACCTATACCAAACAAAACTCCTCTCTGGAGCATATACTAGGATTAGCCCCAACTACAAACCTTCCTCCACTGTCGGATTACAGCTCTGAACTGACCCATGACATGACCCACAGTAAGGTAAGCAAAAGAGTTGGACATACACTTATAATCTGATTTATCCAATCTTGGTGAGCTTCTGGCGCATCTTTGCTCTTAAACAAGCCTCTGATTTGTACAACCCCATCTTGAGAGCTTTGTACGGAAATGTAAAAGGAAAAATGTTGGTGTTTAAAGCCAAAACTGATGAAATTGGATGTCCCCATAGTGTACATGGTAAGGTACAACAGATAAAGGTATTGTTTGAACCCACTAATCTTGTGCTGCATTTTATTAGCCCTATCAAATATACATTTACGCAGAATTTAAAAATTCTCTTGCATTTTCACAGATATTGAAACATCGTTGTCAAACTTCAGATTCTAGACTGAAACAGAACAAATACACTTTGAATATACTTAGAGCATTCCTTGAATTCAGACATATACGGTTTGTATACTGGGCCAATTTTTTATTTTTATTTTTTTTTTGTTATATTTCAGTGTTATTCAGTATTCAATTTTGTTAGAATTTCAATTTTGTCATAAAAAAAAACTGAAGTGCTCATAAAATCCAAAGTTCTTGATCCCATGATGCTGTGAGGGTGAATTCTGAGGCAGGGGAATAATGTAAATTCCCCGTAGATGTGAATGTGTGTACCTGGACCTGCAAATGTGAGCAGGATATGGGCACCAGCAGACCACCGTGACCCCAAAAGGGAAGAGGCGAGTAAGAAGAGAAATGAATGAAGGCTCTGAGGCTGGTTGGTCATGTGATTATGAAAAGCTCATCTCTAGCACAGTCATTGTTTCACAAAACTGTACATAATCATACATACACTAAGTGGTTAAAGCTAGCCTTGAAACACTTTTCATCATTAAAGAAAAGAGAAAGATACTATAGCATAGTATAATGTTATCAAATAATAGTGTTTTATAATAATACAGTACACTTTATCATTGAGCTTAGGTTGGTATACACATGGAAGAAAATTGAAAGAAAAAAGGCTTTGTAATGTTATATTACACAGTAATGTTACCATTATCCTGAACACACTACAGATAGCAGAAGAGAAAGAAAGAAAGAAAGAAAGAAAGAAAGAAAGAAAGAAGGAAGGAAAGAAAGAAAGAAAGAAAGAAAGAAAGAAAGAAAGAAAGAAAGAAAGAAAGAAATGGCTTTTGAATTTTACATCAGGTTTTAATGTTAGTTTTAGCCTAGTCTCAGATGTCACAATTGAGCTCTTTCAAAAATTAATAGACCCGCGGGTTTACGTGTTTTATATTGAACCGCGGCCACAAAAAGGTTTGTTTGTAATCAAAGCAAAAATTAAAATGGAATAAGTGAGGGTATTAAATGAATACTTGGCAACATCCCCCGCGCATGCTGCTGCACTTGAGTGAAGGCAACGTCATGCTTCCACACACTTTTGCCAGTTGTAGCATTAGCATTAGCACATTTCATATCACAGATTAAAAAAAGAGATAAAGAGATAAATGCTGTGAAAAGCACAACACATCACAAAAGGGAAAGATAGTCTGTATAACAGTGCATTACATTTTAACGTTAGCCTAATGCTAATACCTCACAACATTGAAAAAATCTAAATCAAAAAAGGTTTTCTAAGGTTAGATTACATGCTACACATATAGAAAGGAATAATTACCCTTAATTCACACGCTCCTGTAGAAAGTTAACAAGCTCTTTTAGCAAACTTTTTTAATGTTCATTTACATGGAATTTCTTGCCTGATGTGGCTCTTCATATAGAATTTAACTCTATTCTGTCTTTTTATATCATTTGCTTTCTCTATCATTCAGAGGCGCTGCAGCTTTTAATTCAATATATTCAATTATACACTTTTTTTAAACGAATGTTCTCCGGATTCCCCCACACTCCCAAAAACATGGGAGTTCCCCTTAGGTGTGAATTTCTGTTGCCCTGTGATGGACTGGGTGTACCACTTGCCTGATGTGCGCTGGAGATAGGCACCGGCAGATCCTTGTGCCCCCGTGCGGGAATTAGCGGGTTGGAAAATGAATGAATGTTTTGAATGTAGGAATCAGCCCTAATTAAGACAAATCATGTTATCAAGGATTGTAGTTGAAAAGATAACTCCTGACACTCTGCTCGGGCAAGCCTCCTTCCCTCCAAATCTCTGTATTCTTTCATTGGCCTAAATGTTCACTCGAATTGTTCTCTGCATAAGGGACCACAGCCTAATAGGCTGCAGCTAGTGTGCTGAGATTGCATAATGCACAGTGACAGACCGATAAAGTCTTGGCCGTCTCAAAAGACTCTCCATAGGGCTCCCCACAGGTGGATGTTTTCCTTGCCCGCTGGGTTGCTTTATTGTGGTTACTGTACTTAAGGATGTAATCTTCAGCTTAAGAGTGTAAGCTTCCAGGTCAGCCTGCCAGCCTCAGACAGGCTTTTTCTCTGTTATGATGGGTGGCTCCTGAAGTATCGTATGCAAGAACCCCGGGCTATAAACAAGAAATAGATCGAGAAATAGAAACATTTACAAAAGGACCACTCATGCATCAATATACTGAGAACATGGGCCCCTGTCTGCCCTCATTCATCTAGATGGTCTTGCCTTTTCACATGTAGGGCACCGTGCTGTTCCATGTGAAGAGATTGTGTCTTGGTCATTGGGAGCAGCGCAAAAGTCCATAAAGATACAGTCTATAATCCTGTAGCCTTAGTCACGTGATTTATTTCAATTTAATTATTTACATTATCTAAAACATAG
>SRMA01026779.1:448044-511543 GCA_007224835.1 Danionella cerebrum | reverse complement strand
TTAAGAAAGAGTGGATAAACTTTATTTTGGCTTAAGTCAGATATTTGGCATGAAATTCAATTGGTGAAACTCAATGCTGGTTTTGTCAAAACCTTTCCTCACACACTGAACGTAAGACTCGCATTTGAGTGATTTCTCATGCTACACCTCCGATTTCTCACGCTAAAATACATTTCAAGATGTGAAATGGGCACAGGTAATAATCTGTGATCTGTTTCTGGAGCCTGATGATAAAAGATGATGATCGATATGCATCGTCTTCAGTCTGTGAGGGTTTTTTTTTCGCTAAACAAATTACAAAAATGCTATTTTCCTTTATTCACTTGGAAAGTTTGATCCTTCATTAATGGAGTTATGTGGGTTTTCATAAGCTGACAAAAATAAAAAGGATTTATATTAGAACAACAAGCATACAATTGTTTCTATGCAACTGAATTGTCACTTGAATAAGTTATAAATAATGAGTTATATAACACTATGGAGTAGTTACATTTATTCTACATTACATTCGATTACATTGTTTTACATTTATAAGTTACATCTGGCCCTTTGACGACAGCCATCATGCTTATGTGGCCCTCTGTGAAAATGAGTTTGGCACCCCTGCTTTAAAATGTCAATTTAAGTACCCTTTAGGAACCGGCACTATTCTGAAAATATCAAATGAAACCCATTCAATTGCTAACACTACTGGTGAAAATGAAAATGGCCGTTGTTGGTTAAGTATTTAATAAGTAATTTATTAACACCACAGAAACCTCCAACAACAAGCTTGATACTAAACATACTTCCTAGAGTTACTTTATCAGACACTTTGGGAGTTACTCTTTGAAACGAAAAGAGTTCATACTTCCAACATTCATGCTACATATCGACTGAAACCTGATGTTCTGAAGACAGGTCAAAATAAAATTATGATTATATTTTACAAATTCCTGTAATTTTATAAATGGTAAAAAAGTTGATTTTTTTTTAAACTTCCACAAAAACATCTTCAATAAGTGTGTTAAACCATTATGAGAGGGATTTTAAGCCCAAGGTTTGCTCTGTTTCTAATGAAATTACACACATAATACTCTCTCAGAGTCTCATGACACATCTGTGTCTGTGAAATTGACAAACTTTCAGTCTTTCATTTATGCCAATAACACATTTCGCAAAATACGTCCTCCTGCCACCCCTCCTAATCATCTCCAGTACATTCAGTATCTACACTATGTCAAACATGAACAAGATTAGCTCCATCTGATGGTCAATGCCAGAATTCAAATCCAACAAATTCTCAGAGGATGAGACAAAAACATTGGTGACAGTGCTCTTTGGTCAAGCATGGGATGTGGTTGGAGGAAGTTGAAGAGGTGATTGAGAACTAAAAATTATATACACCCCCAAAGACATATATTTGTAGAGAGCAGAGAGCAGCTGTGGATGAAGAAGCAGCTGTCATCACGCCCCCATAGCAACCCTGAAGCTCCCCCCCATCCACCCCTAAGGGGATAGTGAAGCTAAATGAGCAAGGCCAAGGGTGAGCTTTAAGTGACGGCACAGCTGAGCAGTATCTTTAGGATTTATAAACAATTGAAGGGAATTGAATATTTTAGCTTAGATTTAACTTTCATTCTCGTATAAAATACACTTACTAATTAAATCAAATATAAATTTATAGATATAATCGACGTTTAAAATATGAACAACCCAAGTGGCGACCCATGTCGTTAGGATTTATCATCACCTCTGCCCCCCTTTACAGCAATCACAGTTTCATTTCTTTTGAAGGCTTTCCAGAAGGTTCAGGATGGGAATTTTACCATCTTTCCAGAAGTGCATTGGAAGACACCGATGTTGGACAAGAATGCATGGTTTGTGATGAAGTTCATCCCAAATGTGTTTTAGAGAAGGTCAGGACTGTGCAGGTGAGTGTCACGGCCTGACTCTGCACGCTTTTATGGGCTATTCCACCATGAACTGTACAGTTTAGAAGCCCTTTTGGTGAATTTATTGCAATGCACAAAGTGTGAAAACAACCTGTTTTTCTGGTCATTTGTTGAGCTCGCTAATTGGTCAGAAAGAATCAGATTTCCAAGAGAATATAACTTTTTGTCACATTCGCAAGGAATCACAACATAAGAGGAACTAAAACGATGGGTCTTAAGTGGCATGTCCAAAAACAAGCCCACTCAGAGTCAATACTGGATGTCAGTAGAAACAATTCTCAAAGAAGAATTGTGGCAATTAGAGCAAAGCCATGCCAAGACACGTCATGCAGTTACTAAAATCCAGTGGAAGTGGCATAAGGGGTAAAGCCCTTTAAACCCCCTCCACCAAACATCACAGTTGGCACAATACAGCCAGTGAAGTTCCATTGAGGGAGAACTGTGATCAAGAGAATGCTTCTCTGTTGCTCTTGCACTTGACGTATGGCTTAGATTCAGTTGCCTGGTCATGGAAGCCCATTCAATGAAGCTCTCGGTGCATTGTTTAGGATGTCCTCACATCTCTAGTTCATTTAATTTGGTCCAGACTCCAGACCAAGAGGAACAACTGACCTGTTGCAATCGTCTGCAGATTTAATCTTCATTCACACCACACAGTATTAGTTGAAAACACAGCCATGTGACATCATACGGCCCTCTCATTGATCATTGTATGCATTTCCTCAACTGCATTTTGATTGGTTAGAATGAACATGCAAACAGAAGTAAACAACGGCAGAAAAAAAACACCTGGAAACTGGGACAATGCGATGGACAGGCGACGCTACTTGATTTTGATCGTTGGGATCTTTTACCATAAAATTTGTGTTAATTGCTCATTGCAAAAGATGCTTGGATTAGAAACTATACCAAGTTTGTCCCTAAGCTACCATGATAAACACTACTTTGTAAACAGATACACACCGACCCATTATTACACACACAAACGCACACACACACTGCGGCTGTATTTGTTCAAAAAGCATATTTTTGTCATCTTCATTTGTCTTTAGTTCACATCAGAGTGTGACCATGTTCTCATCACAAACTAACTATAAAGAGTTCATTTGGATTTATACCGAGACCACATCTCTGACTGCGTTTTTGATAGTTGCCTTCACACCTGCCAAAATGAACCAAACTAAACCACGGGATAATTAAGTCTAGAACTGAAAAACAAGTCAGGTCACAGAAGGTTGGTGACCTCTGGGTGAGTCAACATTTTTGCCATATAATCTATATACATAATCCACAACATTAAGCTAACTGCAACAACTTTTAAAATTCGGATTCCATTCCATGTATAAAGGGCAATCATACTGGCTCAATGTTTTAGAGTCCTATTACATCCATATTAATCTGTTGGGGTGATTTTATATTTTAGAGGCTTTAGGAATTTCTCTCACTGTTTATGCAGACAAAGTAGCTTGGTCAGTATGGGAGACCTGCTTAAATAATCTAAGGAACAGCCCAAATTGCAAAAGATAGTTTAAAGCCGTATGAACAGTTTTATAGCCAACCCACTTTGAAAATCACAAAGCTAGCGTAATAAATATTGTGGCCCAACCACCGACTTCGTTTCAACAATTTTATAACCCTTAAGTTTTAGACTTGATAAATAAAAATTGGTATTTATTTACCCACGTCAGTCCTGTCATCCTGCTAACGCTAGCTAGCTAACAAGTCAACCCAAGTTCGGTTGACCTACATAAAAGGCTAAATTAAATTTTACATCGAGTACTTGTTTTAAATAACACTATAAACATGAACCTATTTGAATTCGTACGTTAGAAGATATTCAAGAAAGCATGGAGAAAAAAAATACTATTTAGCAGACGTGCCTAGCCCCTGACAGTTACCGTTAGCATTGTTCAATACAACACTTTTCGCGTATAATATCGTTACGTACTAAAACGCAGTTTAAACATAATAACTCACCGCTACAATTTGCGTCGAAAGTTACCAGACTATAAAATTATTACTTTATTACATTAAAGTATTTTCAATGACAACACATCAGCTAAGTACATGCTAACAAGAAGACACCGACACAACTTTAGCCACGATAACAGTTAGCACTGCTGCAACAACACATTTAAAGTCAACATAAACATATTGTAGCTTAGGTGCGATTTTTTTATTACTATACAATATGTGCGCTAGCATTTTACAACAGTGTACAGCATGTGCTCGATTTTACTTTTATCGATGGAACCCCATTTGTTGGGCCGCAAAATCGGCCTTTTTACATATTTTTTTCCTTCAAAGCGAATGAACCGGGTATCCCCGGACACTAGCAGGCCTAAGTGTTCTTCCGTCAGCGGTTGAGCTCAAGCAAGCCCCGGGGAGCCATGGTTCACAACAACGCCTCGATCCATAAATCTGAGCCTTACCTGGCGCACTGCAGTCGGCGCACACCTCGCTTCTCTGGACTTTCCTGGACATCGCTGAAACTAAATCTGCAGGTTGCAGAAATTTCAGTTCAACCAGTGAAGATTTCTAGTACGATTTCCTCCCAGGTGCGACGTTTGCGATTGTAATGCCGCCCCAAATGTCCGGAAGCCGGCGACGAGCTCTCCAGCGCTCCCCGTCGTCACCCTTCGCACTCCTTCCTTTTTTTCTGCGGCGTCTTCTGTCGCACCCGTATCCTTATTATTATCTGACTTTGAAAAGCCCTGCTTTATTTATTCCATTTAAGAGCGTCCGTTAATCTAACCATCCACTCACCCATTACCAGTCACTAAATCCCAATTTCTCGCACAAAAGGGGTGGGAATAAGTATAGTGTGGATAGCCCACAATACATGGTTTATTTACATTCACTTCTGTACGGCGCGAATTGCAGTCCGCCTTTCCCTCTCTTTGACGTCTGCTTCTCTCTTTCTCTCTTTAGCCCAGAGAGTGGAACAGGCGGGGGCAGAACCAGTGGTGGTTGCTGCCTACTCTTGAGCCCACCCGTGTTGAATATTAAATATGATGTGTGCTACAAATAATATAGTAGCCTACATTTAAGGCCATATCCTGCCCAGTGGAAGACCCAGCAGACAGCCAGTATTGCCGGTTTAACATGGTTGCAAGTGGTCAAAGCTGGTTTAAACTGATTCACCATTTCAAACGAGATTTGAATAATATAAGCTGGCTCCCAGTTCCAAACACAGCTTTAGCTGGTCATGCTGGACTTTCAACTTTACGCAAACCGCTCTATTCTATTCTATTATATTCTATTCTATTCTATTCTATTCCATTGTATTCTATTCTATTAAGACATTATTTTGTGTACAGCCCACAGAAATAAATCAATCTATTTGTAATTAGATAAATAATCTTGACAAAATGTGCATTTCCTGAAGGAATGTGTGAGCTGGCTTTGCTGCTGGATGTGTGAGTCATTCGGACAGCCGGACCGATAACTCCACAAGGAAACTTGTTTTTTTTATTAATCAAACATTACTTTGTGTGTAAAAATCAAAAACTACTTTGGGTTTAGTAGCATGCAGCTCCCCTATGAATCCCACATGAATTGGAATTGCTAGTGTGGGTTTTTCCTCTGGGAGCTCTGGTTTTCCCACAAAAATATACTAATTAAAGGCTAGGCTAATTAAATGTACTAAACTGGATTTAAAAGATAAAAAAAAAAACACTACCATTATTAAACCCTTAAAAATGATCTAAATACTGTTTAACTATGGCCTCTACCAAAAACAAATAGCCATTTTGTTCCACATGCTTATACTAGAACTAGTAGTTATCATGGAGTCAGGGGTGAGAACCGTAGGACTGACAGTGATGTGAGAGCACATAAAGAGGAAGAGCATATGTGAACAGAACATTAATGGTGAAGAGGAAACAAGGAGACTAGACACAGGTATAGCGGAAGATTGAGTGAGGGATAGGTGCAACAAAGAAAGGAGGGAAACATAAACACTTAAATACACAGACACTCTGTAATCCCATTGGCTTTCAAAAACAAGTAAAAGTCATTTCTTTTATATTAGAGATTCATTCATTCATTCATCTTCTATACCCACTTGCTTCCTTTTGGGGTGACAGAGAGCTGGTTTTTGACTCACTTTGGGCCAGAGGTTGCCAGTCCATCACAGGGCAACACACACATTCACACAAGGGAGGTTATTCAATTAACCTGATATTCTCCAGGGGAAACCGGAGTACTACAGGAAAGCATGGCGAGAACATGCAAACCTCTTCAAGGCAGAGGTCACCAGCGAGCCTCAAACCAGCAACCTTCTCATTGAAGGTTCTTCTCACAGATCTCACTCTGTAGAACTATACACAGTGTTTCAGACATAACTATACAGACATTTATAGGATAACCACTGGAGCCTAAATGGTATTGGCAAGTCATGACATCCACAGAGTAGCATTCTTAGATAACATTATACTTATTTTTTCTATAAATGTTTGATGATATGTTTTGATATGCTCAGATGTTTAGCTACTGAGAACCAGGATACCCACATAAATGGCAGCAGGGGTGCTCTCTGTTTGCTCTCCCACTGTGCAGTCTGCAGCATCTCCAGCTGTGTGACAGAAACACGCTCTGGAGTTTCAATGGTCATCACAGATGTGTGTGAGCCTTTCTCGATCCTCCACGTGCGCGCGTACGCGTGCGTGCGTGGGGGTGAGAGAGAGAGAGAGAGAGAGAGAGAGAGAGAGAGGAGGGGTAGTGGAGAGCAGACTGGAGAGCGTTATCTCTAGACAGGATTTCAGAGCCTCTGGATGCCAGGCTTCTGGATGTGCAACAAGAGATGCTGGATCCGAGGAGAGCATGCCTCCATCAGCAATAACTACAACCCGCGCCCTTTACTAAAGTAACGGTGCGGAGCGGCGAACTATGCAGTGAGGATGATCTCAGCCAGGAAAACTCCCGAGAATACTCGCTACCACCTGCACTCTCTGGTATGGCACAACAAAGCCCGGCAGCTGGAGAAAGAGCTCTCGGCGCGCGAGCAGGTAAGAAGCGTCGCCTGCCGCGTGAGGCGGATGACGCCGAGCTGAGCGCAGGCCAAGCGCAACGGATTCCCACAGACTTCATTTGGTTTTTAAAAAGTGTTTTCTTTGCGTCTAGCTGGTTTGATTTTACCAGTAGGGTTTGAGTGCGTAGTTATTGAATTGCAAATAAACGCGTACTTGAGAGATCAGAGTGTTGAAGAACCTACACACCCCGGTTTGTGTTCAAACTACAGATGATGCCTTTTTGGGAGTATAGCAATGGGAAACCCTTTGTTACCCAATAGGCTCAAGTTATGTGTCTGTAAATGGAATGGCATTACATGGATTACATGGTTGTAGATGGCTGAAAGATGCCTGCCTTCAGAGAAGCACTCACAGGTCCTGAGGATGGATGGTGTGTCAAGAGAGGGTGTGTTTGTCTTTCTGATTAGCCTTCTTCAAAAGAATTGGTAATCCAGTGGGCAAGCTCACGAATCAGATCTTCTGCGATGAGCATATTTCTTCATATAAAGCCGGAATGGTTTGACAAGAACAGGATGAAACGGGATACTTATTACTTACACTGCAATAACAGACAGATTACAACATCTTAGCAATTTCACATAAAAGTGCAGATGTTTAGCTGCTACGCCATACTCCAGTTTTTTCCAACCAGTGTACCACTGAAGATATTGTCTGTTGTGTCGCATAATGATAAAATTTCATCTAATTCTTCTAAATCAACACGACAAACTTGAGTATGAACAACTTTAAAATACTCTCACTCAAGACACTTTAATGAGAACGACTTTGTATTGTCATTACAGGCAGTATAGTTATATTTTTTTCCATTTCTTTTTTGTGGTTTGCCTGTTCTGTGACATAAAAGGTTGAACATGACTACCATGGAATTTTCTTGTTTTCGTTATTTAAAAAAAAGTTGAATATTCTCTGAATAGTTAAAAAAAATTGCCATTAATTACTACCATTAGTTAAAAAAAAAAAAACATTGACACACAACACCAAGACTTGCCTGTAATTAGCAGTAGATGGCACACATTCCCTAAAAAACAAAAATTATGTAAACATGCTATCATATTTATACCATTTAAAATATTATATAATCCTGCAGGCAGCATGGTGGCACAGTGTGTATAGCACCAGTTAGGAGGCATGGATTTCCTCCGGGTACACTGATTTTCCTCACAATTCCAAAAACATTCGTCAGGTTAACGGAATAATCTGAATTCCCCTTTGGTGTGAATGTGTGTGTAGCCCTGTGATGGACTGGCAACCTGTTCAGTTGTACACCCGCCTCTTGGTCGAAGTGCACTGGACACCAGCAGACCCCTCTGACCCCGAAGAGGAACAAGTGGCTTAGAAGATGAATTAATGAATATAAACCTAGAAAAAAAAAATCCTATAATAAGAGACTGTTAATACCAACAATAAAGTCAAATCAACCAATCAAAAGCATTGTCTTTGTAAACAAAGAATGCACTGAACAGCGACACTAAGCACAAGGTGTAACAGCAATAGTCATGTTTCCATCCAAAGATTTCAATTAAATGTATGCGCAAAACTGGTAAATTGCATAAAATATTTGCGAATAAAGCATCTTTTCCATCCAATGAGTCCAAGAGTATAAAATAACTGGTACCGAATATCATAAGACAATTGGATGTTGCTGCATCAGGAGAATACCTTTTTTCATATATAACAACTCACTTGTGTTCTAGAACACGTAGATGAAACACAATATGCACAGTCATGTCATCTTGCTTTTGGAGGCGAGAAAGTGTCCTTTGGCAATGCAGACAGTCGAAACAGTTCTGGGAGGTGATGATTCCAGACCACGTTGATGTTTTGTTAAGGAATTTTACAATGACATTAATGCCATAGCATCGTGCCCCAGTTCCAACAGAAAATGCATTTCTATCGCATTGTGATTTATTCTGTAAATGTGTTTCCATCGTAGTTTGTGCACATTTTCTTTTGGATATAAAGTTTATCCTATTATGTGCATTTTCAACATTCACTGGGATTTTGGCATTTCCATCCAGGGTTTTTAATGTGGTACACAAGACACACCAAGGCTGTCAATGTCAAAAATGCACTTTTTTATGAAATAACGCTGCTTTTACCTGTGGACGAACATCTGAACTGTGCAGAAAAGTCCCAGTTTTCAAAATAAACAGGACAGGCCCTAAATCTTAAGTCTTTAAGAGTGAATTTGGTTGTGCAATGACCTTTTGACCAATTTGCACTGGAGAACCCTGCACCAGTAGAACCATGTGAGCCTGAAGGCATGAGTATGCAAGAAAAGTACTCAAGACCAAGGAACTGATTAAAACTGATTACATTGTCATGGTCATAGCTAAGTTGGGAAGTTTTAGGTTTAAGAAACTTATATTTTGTAGTATTTTCAACTATTTTGAGTGGGAAATTGGTAAATATTTAGCTCAAAATACATCATTGCAACAAAGACCTCTTCTCTTCTCTTCTTGTTCCCTCTACTCTTCTCTGAGTGAATCCCACCCATCTTGTGCCTGTGCCAGCTTTCACGTCTCTGCCCTACAGCAATAATTCAGACCCCTAACCCTTTTGATAATCACTGCCATATAAAGCACTCCCAGACCGGATGATTTACAGGCCACTGACGGCACAATCTAGCTACGTTTGGGATGGTAGGATGCCGCTCCATGAGTCAAGCCAGTTCCCTCTGGGGACGGCATAGGGCACAGAGGGAGGTCATTGCTGTCTCAATCATTCTTCTCCAGCAAACAAGGCACATGGTCACCCTGATGGCAGAAAAGTTGCTGCACCAGCACACAGGATTACAGAAAGGATGCTAGGTGTCAGCGAAAGAACACAGAGGGGAAGTGGAGTGAGTAGCATGAATAACAAATACATCAAGAAGTTTTAGAGGAGGAAGAAAATAAAGTTTCTGAAAGAACGAGAAGCTCAATTTGCAGTTTCTCTTGATTGCGCCATAGGAGCGCAATGTCAGAGGAGGATGTGGACGGATGACAGCAGAGAGAATAGAGCGCAAAGAAACTGACAGAGCAAATGGAGAATGGAGGATGAAAGTGAAGAAATCAGAGAATTTGTGATTGGTTAATTCATTTTCTAGTCAAAATTGGGCTTGGGAATCTGTGCATTTAAACACCTCTCCATCACTTGCTTTTGTCCATACGTCTGCTTTGATAGATTGCCTTCCTTCTCGAAGGCTTGTGCTTCCAACTGTAACCCAATCCTAATTGCGACAGAGCGTCATCACAAGCATCCCAGAGAGGGGGTTGCTGAGATTTGGTTCACTTATGGGAAGCTTTTAACTGGCTCCTGGGGTGTGCCAGACAACATTGGAAGTCACTCGCCGAATTTAAGGAATTAAAAAGAACAAACATGTCTTATTTGATGAGGGTTTATTACTTAAAACCACTGTGAAATAAATAACCCATTGAAATGTTCAAGCTGGAGACACATAACAATAAATCTATTGTCCATGACTTGCGTAGGCGTCTGAACTCCGCTCCATTTGCACATAAAAAATACTACAATGCTTTATTTAAACAACTCTGTGCAGCTCACACTTTACATTGACGCTTGTTTTTCCCAGTAAACATTCCACACTTCGGATTTGAATATGCAAATATTCGCTGAAAGACAGCTGGAATAATAAAATGTCAAGAATAATTTAAAATTAAAATAGAACAACCTATTTTTTTTAAATACAAACTATATACTAAATAAAATCTGATCTAAATATAATCAAGCATAATAAAGTTTCACATAACAAAGAATTAAAAGGAGTTTTGTAATAAAACATAACATAAAGCAATGAATAGTGTCATTTTGCGATGTAAAATAAAGTAAAACAGCATTATACCATACCAAATACCATACCATAGTGTAAAGTAAAATACCATTAACCCATAGAAGTCTCTGCATGCACCGGTGTGTGTGCCAATCACACCGACTATTTTGAATTACCGTAAGTAGGAATGACATTAAATTACATAATTTCAAATATAATGTAGACTTCAAAAAGGCTATTATCTTTGATATTGTTGGTTTTGAACGAACAATACAAAAGGTATGAAATATTTTGCAAGGTAATTAAAATTAAAATGTGAGAAAATATGCAATCGTCTTTCAGTTGCATTTTAGAGACCCCAAACATCATGCAATTCCACCTGGGAGGTGTATGATTGATTCTACAAATTTATTCTGCAGCAGGACAATGACAACAAAGTCAGATACTAAGAAGCGCCTTCAGCGTAAAGAAGTACAAGAACTACTGGAAAAAGAAAAACACAGAAAAACAGAAAGACGTGAGAAAGATACTTCCAGAGAAGATCGATGGTTGGTTCTCCAAGAAGTTTGGAACAACCAACAGCCAAGCCATTAACGGTGGTCTTCTCTTTAATCCTTTCATTGCATTTTATTCATTGGTGAAAATAAATTATTAATACCTGCATTTAAATGACTTAAAAATATGCGTTACGTTCTGACCTCTCTCAAGATGTCCTTTTTTCTGATCTCAATCCACCACCTCCACTTTACTCAGCATTTAACTGTACAACAAAGATCAAAGAATGCTTGATCTTTAACAATGTCCTGATTATTTGCAGTTTACATTGAGATTCCTTCCTGATTTAATTACTGGATTGTTTTGCTGAATTTGCTTGGTTTCTGCCTCCCACACCACTCAGCACTCACTGCCAAAGCCCTGAATGCCAATCTCAAGCCTAGGGACCTCACCGTGGGTGTTTGTCAACCTTCTTCGGCATAAAAAAAGTTTAACACTGGCCTACATTTCTCTCCCCATCATCCTGCATTTCAATATGTCTTTCTGCTCAGACTTATTTAAAGAATCTGTTCTTGTTCACTTTTTACAAGTTCTCAGAGCAGATCATTTCTTTCTTCTCAAACATCACAGCCTTTTAAAGCTTCATTTGCTTTTAATGTTGTACTTCCCTGTCTGTGTGTCTTCAAGCGAATGTCTCCTTAACGATTCCATTTATCTGTAGAACAGATTGCTTATGCATGTATCAATGCATTTAAGCATATTTTTATGCAAATTTCCACATTATAGAGTCTGAAATGAATCCATCAGATGCCACCATTTCCACCCAGCACACTCCACACACATATGATTTTTTTTTCTGCCTGCCTCCCACATGCACCGTTTGGACCTCCAATGAAAGATTGATGTTGGTTTAAGTAGCTGCCAGAGAACATTAGCCAAGGCAGAAAGAGTGCAAGAGCAGATGCAGCAGCCACAGATGACTATCAATAATGCAGTCTCCAGCCGGCTCACAGTTGAATGAGAGAGAGGGGAAGAGGAGACTATATGGACAGCTACCGTATTTCCTGAGAATTAGGATTTAACTTGCCAAAAGTCTATTGTTATTGTTAAAAAAGCAATATTTGTTAATGTAACTAGACATCCTCTTTCTAATAGTATTTGAGTTGGAAAGAAAAGAAAATATTTGCGTCAAACATACTGAACTAAAATGTCTTCCATCCTCTCATTTAATGGGGTAGCATTTATTCAACTAACAGAGTGTTACATTTAAACTGGGGCAGTGTTTATTCTAATCACACAGTGTTACATTTAAACTGGGGCAGTGTTTATTCTAATCACACAGTGTTACATTTAAACTGGGGCAGTGTTTATTCTAATCACACAGTGTTACATTTAAACTGGGGCAGTGTTTATTCTAATCACACAGTGTTACATTTAAACTGGGGCAGCGTTTATTCTAATCACACAGTGTTACATTTAAAACAGATAGTGTTACAATTAACACAAGCGCAGTGTTTATTCAACTCACACAGTGTTACATTTAAACTGGGGCAGTGTTTATTAAAATCACATAGTGTTACATTTACACTGGAGCAGTGTTTATTAAACTCAAAAGTGTTACATTTAAACTGGAGCAATGTTTATTTGATTCAGATAGTGTTACAATTAACACAAGCGCAGTGTTTATTCAACTCACACAGTGTTACATTTAAACTGGGGCAGTGATTATTAAAATCACATAGTGTTACATTTAAACTGGAGCAATGTTTATTTGATTCAGATAGTGTTACAATTAACACAAGCGCAGTGTTTATTAAACTCACATAGTGTTACATTTAAACTGGAGCAGTGTTTTTTAAACTCAAACAGTGTTATAGTTAACACCAGGTCAGTGTTTATTCAAATAAAATACCAAGATAACATTTTCTTCACCAAATGTGTTAACATTGTGACATCCATTTAATTGAACCGCGATGAACAGTATAAAGATCAGAATATAAATCCAGTTCATGACCCCTTTTAAAAAAATCACTGTGCTTGAAACACTTTACTCAGAGATTAGCAAAACCTTCTTCAAAAGAACAATATTGACCAGTACCTTGTGTCACATCAGCCATGTTTCCTCAGGAAGCCAATATGCTTACTCATGTAAACAATAATGTATTGTAATGGGCTACTAATGCAAGTCTAAAATGTAATCAAGCAAATGTATGCAATCAGTTTATACAATTATCCCCTGACATATACCAATGTTTAATCAAGAACAGTTTGTGCAAATAGCATTAGGAAAACAGTCTAAGCCAGTGTTCTTGGTTTGTTAAATATTAACTTTCAGTTAACGCTAATGAAATCAATGGTGATGCTTACTTAAGCTCTATCTTTAACAATGACAAACACAAGAGCAGAGCGGCTTGTTTGGCAGTACTTGAATGGGAAAAGCATTTGGGATGTGCATATATATGCCTCAGAGTAGTGTTTCCTGAGTTTCATGTTACAGCCATTGATCAGTTTTAAGAGTTCTAGATTCCTCTCTCTGTCCCCCTCTCTCTCGGAAGCAGAAGTTATCAATCCTGCGCTGTCACTCACTCATATACGCTCCCTCTCCTGCTCGAGTGTTTACACCTCCTGACAGTTATCTGCTTCTCTCCTGCCTCCGTCAGTCATCAGATCTGTCTCTAGTGTCAGGCTTGAACTGAGATTCCCACAGGACTGATGTGAGAGTCATCTGCACTTTTCCTGCTCTCGTCATGAATCTCTGCAGTACTTATCCATGGTTTCCATAGTAACTCCATCCTGCCACCTCCCATCCACACCCTTTTTCTCATCAGGCTCTGGGGTGGCTGTTTTTCGATGCAGAGGTTCTCAGGGGATGCTGGGGATCGGTTGTTTTGGTGAATGCCGTCATGTGTTGTGCATAGCACAGACTAATTATTGAATGAGGCATCAGGCATTTTCTCAATTAATAATAACAACACAATTTACAAAGAATAGTAACTATAGCATGATTTGAAAGCATTGATGTTTCAGCGGTACAATTCTCTGCTTTTACTTGTAGGACCCAGATCTGTTTCCCAAACAATGCATAGTGGTTACACCAGTAATGGTTTCACCCATTTTGTAAGTCACTTTGGATAAAAGCATTTGCTAAATGTTCACTAATAAAATAAAAATTTCACCCCTGTCTTGATGGATTATTCTTCTGTACCCTGAAAGAACTATTCCAACCACATCTCAATGTGATTCAGATCCAGAGAGATCTCTTATATAGCAGCCAGAACCTCCTCTTGATTAAAAAAAACGTCTATAGAGATATAAAGGTCTCCCTTTTTAGGTAAAAAAGGTACAAATTTTGAGATACAAAAGTTGACACTTTGAGACATGGGTCAAAATGTTGAGTTAAAAAGCAACCAGAACCTCTGCTGACCCCCTGATTTTAAAAAATCCAAATTTTGAAATGAAAAAAAGCCTACATTTATAGAAATAAAAGTTTCACTTTTGAGGTAAAATGTCAAAATTTTGAGAATTAAAGTCTGCATGTTCTTCCAGTGCTTGTGTGGGTTTCCTCCGCCGGTTTCCCCCACAATGCCAAACTGAATAAACAAATTACATTTTTCAGATAAAAGTAAAAATTCTGAGACACAAAAGTTGGGAAAAAATTGGGAAATGTTGAGATACAAAATTAGAAATTTTGAGATATAAGTTAAAAAATTTCAGATATAGAAATCGAAAACTTTAGATAAAAAGGTCGAAATTTTCAGATACGGAAATTTAAATATTTAGATGAAAAGTCTAGATTTGACTTACTGGCCCTGCAGATGCCTTATCGAATGGATTGCAAAATTCCATACTGTTCAGCTAAAGATGCAAGAATTCTATCGTTAGTAAAACCACGTTTAAAAAATCTTGCTTTATCTCTTCACAGTTCATCGGTAACTTGTGTCAGTGCATTTGATCATGGAGGTTACCTCAATATCCAGTTAACTCAATTATACATTTTTACTTAATTTTTCACTCATTTTTCAACACGCTTTGAACCGTGTTGGGTCACGTGGGTCTGCCATCTCCAGCTCACATTGGGCGAGATGCAGGGGGACACCCTGGACAGGTCGCCAGTCCATCACAGGGCGACATTTACTCACACTTTCACACCTAAGGGGAATTCAGATTATTCAGTTAACCTAACCACATGTTTTTGGGATTGCGAGGTAAACTGGAATATCCGGAGGAAACCACAGGGAGAACATGCAAACTCCTTCCAGGAAGTTCAGCGGCGAGCATCGAACCGACAACCTTCTAACTTGAAGGCCACAGTGCTACCCAAAGTTTTTACATTTTAATCTCAAAACGATCACTGTTTATCTCAAAATTTCTACATTTGTACCTGACATTTCAATGTAAAAATGTTGACTCTGCGATGTATTAACCAGTAGCAGAAAAATAGATACTGAGAGTTATTCATGAGCAAAGGCATCATTAGCATCACTAACTCAATAAATAATGCACTCTTCATACACATGGAAACACACAGTCACTCACCTGAACTGTGTGAACTGTAAGAAAGCACAGCAAGTTAATTAGTACAGCCCAGAACCCTGAAGCAGCTCTCCCAGTACCCGGTAAGCCCTTGGGTGACTGTGTTTCCATTGCCATGGACCCAATCAAAATGCTTCATTAAAAGCAGCCAACATGGTCTCTAAATAAAACTGTCCTGATTCACCATGCACCGCCTGTCGTGACCTTGCTTCAGATCTTGCGCTTAGAAATATGGACACGGCCTCAGCCAACTCATCAAATAATGATTAATGTGTCATTCTGGAACTATAAACACAAGCAGATTTACTGAAAGTGTGGAGGTGAATGAAATGATTGTGTTTTGGTTTTAATGACAATTGGGAATGGAATCCTCTCATAAAGCAGAATCATAACCTCCTGACTGTGAAAAAGGTGGAGGAAGAGCTTTTTCACAAGTGTGTCTGGCACTTATTTCAGTGTGACCGCAGAAGTGTTTCTCATTGTGGTTCACAACTTGTGTCACTTTCGGGTGCGAGGCTTTAATTAGCACCTGTCACATCGCTTTTCCTTCATGCTCTTTCACTTTGGACTTATTGTTAGTTTTACATGCTGTTCTTTTCAGAGTGTGGGTGGTTGTTATTCTTTCCCCTGCTCAAGGAGTTTATAAGGATTATTATTGACTTTTTTTGTGCACAACGGTATACGCTTAGTAAACTTGTTTGGGGTTTGTTAAAGTTTTAAAAGATTCAAAAATTATCATTTCAGTTTGAGGCAAGGCAAGGCAACTTTATTTGTAAAAAGCACATTGCTGTAAACATTGCCAGTTCAAAGTGCTTTACAGTAGAATAAAACAGATATAAAAGGAGACAATAAAGCAGATCCAGGAAAAGAAAGCACGGGGTAAACATTCAAATTTATAGAACAAGAGAAAAACATAAGTGAAATTATGTTTAGTTGTCTTGTTCAATGACTGCAGCTGAGAAACAGAATCCAAGCTCCAAGACTTTGATTCTCTGTATTAGATGTGAAAAATAGCTATTAGAGACCTAATAATAATAATAAACCTAATAATATACGCCCTTTTCTCCATTCTCAGCCTAGATGAGCTGCCATACGTTGGCCTAACTGATAAAATTTATTTTCAACATTTTTTGAAGTTTCAAGTTTGCAAGTGAAGACACAGAAACCAGCGCGCTCAGGATTCACAATCGCAAAGGCTTAAGGGCTTTATATACCTATGCCTCTGCTGCACTGCACTTTTCCGGTAGCATTTTTGTCTTGCATTTAAAAATGAGTGCACCAATCTTCTCCTGAATACTAGATGGCGCTTCGGTGAACTATAATTCACCCCATGCCACACGGTGGCGCAGAAGCAATTCAGATTGTGAAAGATGCATTTATGGAGAAAGAGAAGACAATGAGCGATCGCTTATCTGTCAATATAAAGCCAAATATAAAGTTTTCAGGAAAACAAACCACATCTTTCTCGATTTCAGATGCACAACTTTATCCCTGATTTTGAGTTTATGCCCAGAGTTGCTTGCAAATCAGGGTTTGTGTACGCGTGTGACAATCACACAGATTGAAGTACCAATGACTCACTCTGTGAGAGTCACAAACAAATCTGCAGTCTGAAGGGACCCGGCAGATATAAAAAAATGCTCTATACGTTTCTTGAAAAATTACGCAGCTTTCTTTCCTGCTGGTTTATATAGTCACATTAGCGCTATGTAATTAAGGCTAAAGATGTACTGCTTGCAGCCCCTGCATTAAAATAAATTTACAGGTGTGTAAAGGCCTTCAGCAAAACGCCCCTAGCAAAATGTCAGGTTTGATGTGATGGAAATGGCCAATATTTGGCCACTTTGGAAGGAAGATGAGCTAACCAGTCTGATTCACAGAAAGCCATCCTGATTTTTGCAACTCAAAACATTGTTTTTTTATTGTAAATCTAGATCAGTGTGACGTTCAAGGTTTATGTAGATTCAGTGTTAATCCAAAATCTTCAGTATAACCCAGAAGTTTACAAACTGGGAATCCCTTGCAACCATCGGAGAACAAACCTTAGCAATTTCCCCAAAAAGATTGTTTGACATTTTCAACCTGGGCTGCATGCATTTAAACAAAACCATGGCTCAGTACCCAAAGAGCAATTTGTATCTAGATGAACTTTGACTAGTTGTGTTGTCTGCACTGGTAATACAATTATTTTAGGGAACCTGTTAGTTTGGTAAATGCATAAAATGCAATAGTTTTTTTTTTTTTTAAATAGATGAGACAATTCAATGCTAAATATAATACATTTTTCTCTCTCTTCAAGGTGGATGTAGAAGTGCTGGACCCTCGGGGGCGTACACCTCTACACCTAGCCGTAACACTGGGGCATTTGGAATGTGCCCGTCTCCTCGTCCAACATGGAGCCGATGTCAGCAAAGAAAACAGAAATGGCTGGACTGGTAAGACACCAATAATGTCCATTTTGAATCAGGAAAAAACAGGAAGTTACATCACAAAGAGGAAGTTACATCACATCTAGGCTCTATAAGTCAGGGTGTTGTAGATCCCTCCTCCTTTCTTCTTTTCTGAACCTCTTTCAGACTTTCTACCCCTCCCCATCCTCTTTCCTTCTTTGTTCTTATTACAATTTTTTAGTAACACGTTATATTTTGTTAACTTTTTAGATATAAAGTGGACATTTTTATATATAGGAATCAAAATTTTGAGATAAAAGCTAAAATTTTGATTGGTTGCCCCAGCAGTTGCCTAATCTAGTACATCCATGTTGTTCGGCTAATAATGCAAGAATTTCATCATTAGTAAAACCATGTTTGAAATATTGCTTTATCTCTTCACACTTTTTCAGTGGCAAGTGTGACTAAAAAGGTCAATAATTGACACAATATTCAGATAAAGGTCAATATTTAGAATTTTTGTCTCCAAATATTTTACTTTTTAATCTCAAAATAATTTTTTTAACCTGGTAGAAACTAAATAAACATTTTAGCTGAGCAGGGGTAATAAAAAAGAATGTACAGTACTGTTATTACCTTTCTCTGGGTAAATGTAACTGTGTCCCTCAGTGTTGCAGGAGGCCATCAGCTCATGTAACCCAGAGCTGGTGCGGTTGGTGCTCCGTTACCGGGACTACCAGCGCACCACTAAACGGCTGGCTGGGATCCCGCACCTGCTAGAGAGACTTCGACAGGTAAGACTCAGATGTGTCTCGGAACCACTAATGACAAAACAAGCCATCACCTTAACAAGCTTCATCTTAGCAAACACCAGCTGCTCACGCACCTGAGTCCTTCATTCCAGAAGATTCCTGCATGGACACATGAAACAAACAGCTTGATGGGTAACCTCCAGGGCTGTGTTTATTTGGGATGCGTCTCCCATTTTATGTGTGACACTGTATATACCCAACCCTGGGACCCTTAGTGCTTTCTTGTTTATGATGCATAGGTTAACTCTCTGCCTCTCCCTGGTCCTCATCTCTACAAGAGTTTTATTATTCATATGTTTCCCTGCAGAGATCATTCTCTCTCTCTCTCTAAAGCTCTCCAGTCTACACTGCACTCCTCTCTCTCTCCACAATCACGAACCTTTTCTCTTCCTCTCCTTTGCCTTGTTTTTCAGGCACAGGATTTTTACGTGGAGATGAAATGGGAGTTCACAAGTTGGGGTAGGTTTGATATCAATCAAGGCAAGCTGAAAATATATAAAGCACTCCAAAAATACAACATAAGATAATACAAGACTGTGCAAAAGTGTGAAGGTGCAGATGTGAAAAGGCTGTAAACAAAGGATGCTTATTTATCCAAAATGGAATTGTTAATCATTTATTTTCATTAAGTGAGCAAAATGCAGTGAATGAACAAAGAAAAAATGTAACACTAAATTTTACACCTCTCCTGATTTTTTGACTCATCTGTTCAGAGCACTTTCTGACATTTTTCAGCACCCTCTTTGTACATACCCGAATCACTTGGCTTTGTTCCAACATAGGAAGTATGGATTTTTGGATACAACTCTTCCATAAAGACCAACCTTTTTAGAATACTTTAGACAAATGATGGGTGTTCCCTGGGTTTCTGCCAGATGATGGCACTGCAGGACATTTCAAAAGGTAATCGGCTTGATGTGCCTTTCATCTGCTGCACCCTTGGATGTCTACTGCGTCTACAGTCCTCAATGTTGCCTGTTTCTTTATAGCCATATTCTGCTTTGAAATCTTGTCTAGGAGAGACCTTGTTGATGCAGCATAACTACCTTGGGTCTTGTTGCTTTGCTCAATATCGTCATGACAATAAATTGTCTTTCAACCTCACTGTAGTAGCAAAGTTTGGCTGTTCCAAAACATTATCCAATGGTTGTCAAGGTAGAATTTCTGGTCGTTATGGAAGTTTTTGATATCATACAAAGTTCCCCATGTGAATATAAGTAACATAAACCAAGCCCCATGCCTCTATAATTGTCCTTAGCTGAGATAGTGATATCCCAAACTGGTTGCTATGGAGGGGTCAGTGACAAAATATGTTCACTTTGTCACTATACGTCATATAAATCAACCCCCATGTCTTTATCATTTACCAAAGCTGAGTTAGTGATCAGATTTGGTTGCTAGGGTACACAATTGGTAACTATGGAGCTAATATAAACAAACCCCCATTTCTGTATGTTTCATCTTAAAGACATGACCAATATAAGTCAATGGAAAATATTAAACCTCTTCTAGAACCTATGGTTCAAATACTTTTCATAGTGGTTGGTACCGCTCCTCAAGAGCGGCCTGTTTGAAGTTTCTAGAAGATTATCAGTGTGAATTAAAGTTTCACAAAGTTTGACCCTATGTTAAGTGAATGGAACATTTCCCAGAATTCCTTTAGTGGTACCCTAGTAACCCGAATCAAACCAGTTTGGATATGTTGGCAAAAATGTATGGTCTAGAACAGGAGTCACCAACCTTTTTGAAACCAAGAGCTACTTCCTGGGTACTGATTAATGCAAAGGGCTACCACTTTGATACCCTCTTCTGAATTTATTAATAATTAAAGATATTAATCTCTGCAAAGACACTGATTGTGTTAATTATTTCTCACAATGAATATCAACAATGAATTTAGCAAGGGGGTAAACAGATAAATATTTATATGCAACACTTTATATTTAAAATTTGTTTTAGTGCAACAGTTTTTTAAATTGAAAAAAAAATATATATATAAATGTTCAAAACACTTCAATATGTTCCCTTCTAAAACAGTCCAAGGAAATCACAATGTCCAATGTACAAATAATAAATCCTATAAATACAAAAAGGGAGCTAAGATCATAATTATTTTTTCACATTGTTAACATTTTAACATAAACAATTTTTACATTTTTCAAATAAACATGAACTGGAAACCAAATCTGGTATCTGTTTCTTTCAGTTTTTGGGAAGCCTGGCATTGTGTCTCCGCAACTCACGGCTTTTTTGCATTCAGTGCGCTGCTCTGTGGATAGTTGGTAGCTTGTGTGGCACATTGTAAAATGTCTCTCCATGTTGTGCCGCTTGGCCTCGTTACGCAAATGAGACAAACATATGCTCCTTCCACAGAGAATACCATTTTCGCTGTGCTGATTGTTTGTTTCGTCGTTGCGCATCATATTGATCTTACAACTCTACCAGGTCTTAGATCATATATATAATATATATTTTTTTATTTATATATTGTCACATCAAGCTTACGTACAAGTGTCATTTAAACAAGAATAGCAGTCCAGTCATATTAAATTAGTTTCAGCTCACTGGAAAGTGACGCTATTTGAGCTATTTTTAGAACAAGTGGTGGGTGACTGTTGGTTTTGGTGACCCCTGGTCTAGAAGGTACATTTACAATTTCGAAGCGAAGGACGAATAACAATATGTTGCCTTTGACAGCCATCATAGCTAGTTGGCTCAACTTTCTGGATTTTTAAATTTGATTTTAAGTTGGCCCTCAACACAAATAAATATATTATTGGAGGTTGCCTCTGAGTGTTGAGTGTGTCCCTTAAAACTTTTTGGACAAATGCATAGATAAAAAGCTAGCTAAATGTTTAGACAGGGACTTCCTGTTTCTACACTATCATGTCCTGCTATTGTTGAGCTCTCCCTCTATTCCCAGTTCCCCTGGTGTCTCGCATATGTCCAAGCGACACATATAGAGTATGGAAGAGCGGCCAGTGCCTGCGGGTGGACACTACGCTCATGGGATTTGAACAAATGACCTGGCAAAGAGGCAATCGCAGCTTCATATTCAGGGGTCATGGTGCGTACAATAGCTTGTGATGTTCCCACTCTTCTGTGCTTGCTTCCTGTAAATCAGATTTAAGTCACTGCTGCGTTTGGTCTCAAAGCCTGTAAACAACCTTTGGTTCTTCCTCCACTTTCTGTCACACATTATTCAGACTCCAGTGCCACGGTAATGGAGGTGGATCATGACAGACAGTTGGTGTTTTGCGAGACCCTCCCGTGCCCCTCTTCCTCTCCCACCTCACCCTCCCCCAGACCCTGCAGAACCCCTCTGAGCCTTCTTGGAGCTCTGCAGCCTAGCGATGAGCAGGTGGCAGCCCGTCTATCTGCACCGGTGGTGGCCACACAGTTAGACACCAAGAACATCTCCTTTGAGAGGTGAGCACATGCTATTGCAATAATCCCAAAGTCATTGTCGGTTATTAAAATGTGTGGAAAGAAATCATAACCCTTGAAGTAACTTGAGCGAGCACTTTTGGGTATAATATGTGTGAGATTGGATTCACCTTTGTCTGCATGTCATGTGGATTTTTTTGCAGGAATAAAACGGGTATTCTTGGCTGGAGAAGTGAGAAAACAGAGGTGGTGAATGGGTATGAATCAAAGGTAAGGTATTTAAATATGAAACATTTGGTGCAGTTTTCCTTTTTTTCCCCAAAACTATGCAAATTATGCACATAAACCCCGTTCAATTTTAATAGGTGAGCATATAATTTAGGTGCTAAATAGCTGGCAAATTGAAGGCTAGGCACATGCATATTAATACGTTTCTTGACTGGACACTTCTGGAAGGTTTCCAAGCAGCATCTCCATGCCCCAATTAAAATGCATGCACTTCCACCTTGACTTCCTATGTGTGCCACAGCTGTCAAATTTTAAACACTTTCATCAGCTGACCTGATTGGAAAAAAACCAGTAGCTTTGAAACCAATGAAGCAATGGGAAATGGAACATGCAATGATTTGAAATTCTTACATTAAGGCAAAGAATGTTTGACCTCCTCCTTATCATGAACTTTTGCTCACAATAGTTTTATTTTAACAGAGAAGCAGAATCATGAGCGCTGGTTGCTGTGCTTTTTCCGCTGCATACTACTCACACTCTGTGGCCACTTTATAAGGTACACTTTACTTGTACCAGGTTGGACCATTTTTTGCCTTCAGAACTGCTGTGGAGGCCATTTCAGTACAGTGAACTCATTGTCATCTTTGAGAAACCAGTCTGAGATGGTTTATCCCCACCCTATTCCACCACCACAACCATCCTGAACTTTTGATACAGGCAGGATGGATCCATGCGGTCATGTTGTTGACACCACAGTCTGATGTTTTGCGTTCAGGGTGCTCTTTTGTATACCTTGATTGTAATGAGTGGTTATTTTGAGTTATGGTTCCATCAGCTCGAACCCAGACTAGCCATTCCCCTCTGACCTTTGGCATCAACAAGGCGATTGTGCCCAAAAAACTACCACTCCCTGGATATTTCACTTTTTTCTGACCATCCTCTGTTAACCCAAGAAATGGTTGTACGTGAAAATCCCAGTACTTCATCAAATTCTGAAACACTCAGACCAAGGTCTGGCACAAACAACCATGCCATGTTTAAAGTCATTCAAATCACCTTTCTTCCCCATTCTGATGCTCGGTTTGAACTGTAGTAGGTCGTCTTGATCATATCCAATGCCTAAATGCATCGAGTTGCTGCCATGTGATTGGTTCGAAATTTGCAAGAAGGAGCTGTTGAACAGGTGTACCTAATAAAGTGGCCAGTGAGTGTATATGTTTCATAATTGTGTAATAAATTTTTTGGATGTATATTGCCATCTGTCAATAGAACATTTTAAAAGGTTTAGGTAATTATTGGGATGGAAGTGGAGGTGGTGAAAAAAAATTGTTAGTCGTGGACTTCTGTTCCAGACGTTTTTAGTTCACTGATCATACATCCCATAATCACCGTGTGCAGGATTCTGTTTTCTGTTCACATTGGCAATAAATATAATCAATCTGTTGACTAACATTAAATAATATAGCAATTGTGGGTTGAATTCTCTTGAATGGTTTTATGAGTTTGAGTGTCACAGCAACACAAAAATACCACTAACAGCATAACTCATCAACCTTAGCTTAATCAATGTAAAGTATGCTGCACAGGACAATCTTTTCAACCCCATTTTCATAAATTTGTGGTATCATATACCTTCTCACATGAAGGACCTGGAATTGTAAAGTCAGTGTCCAGACTTTACTTCATCTGTTGATGAAGCTGAAAGTTCAAGTCAGTTCAACGGTAAAACCATATTGACTTAGAGAACATCTGTAAAGAGAAAATCCAATTTTAGATGCGGGCAAACCTGGAGCCAATTACAAGAAACACTGTAGTTTTAATTAACAACCATGGGAATGACAACATTTATTTGGTCAAATATTATTTCACACACAAAATTGTAAATTGGTTTAGAACTAATTTTTGCTCTTTCTCATTACTGCAATTAAACTGCAATTAAAATGTATGACCTGAAACATTCCGAATCAGCAGCACGGCATCAACTCATCAGAAAAAAAAGGTGTCAGCATAAAAAAAACAAAACAAATGATTTACAATGAACATTTTTGTCTCTGTTTCAGGTTTACTGTGCCTCTAACGTTGAGCTGATCACACGAACACGAACTGATCATCTTACAGACCAGCACAAAACAAAAACCAAAGGTATGTAATAATGTGATAATGTGTGAGTTACATACCACCTTTTCACAGAGCTGCTCAAGTTCCAGACTACAGGACTCAGTTTCCCTTGATCCTCAGCTCTGATTGGTACCACTCATGACCCTAATTGCTTACAGCTGTCTCATTAATGCACAGGTGTTGTTCATTACCTACAGGCTTCATAGATTATAGGTTCAGTTCATTCTTACCTCGGTTGACTCACAGTTTTTCTGTTTTAGCTTGACTTTTTTGTGACTTGATATGCAGTGATGGCTGGTGCATTTTTTTTTGTCAAAAAGAGCAACAAATATGAGCAATACATTTTAGTTTTTTCTGTCTTTTGAATGCTGAAATGCTATCAATATAAAGTCCAAGCTTCCTTATATCACATTTCTTCTGATATCTCAGTCACTCAAATTTAAATGAATTAACAGAATCATTTGGCACATGCGCTGGTTAAAACTAGGGGTCTAAACAGCCTATGGGCTCAATCAATCCAATAAGTTGTATTTTCACAGCACTTGATGTGTAACCTTTCAGTTAAAGGAGAAGTTGCGATCTTTGGGAGTCAAGGTTGATGTTTGAAATCAGGAAAAAAAATATAGCCCCGATCAATGGTGTCTCTTCACAATTTATGTTAATTAAGTTATTACCATTATGTGAATGAAAGCAGACATGCCTGGGTCACCTGTCCAGGAGAAACAAAGCAACCCGGGCGTCTGATGCTACATGCTCTTGCTTCCTTAATTCTCTCCAGTACTGAAAAGCCAATTCCAAATTAACTCGAATTTGACTTTGTGATTCAACATACACTTTGTTTTGTTCCACAGGGAATTTTCTCTTCGGTTTGTTGTCCATCATGCTCTGGCTACCTCCTTTGTTAACATGGTCGGCCCGGGACCACAGAAGTCCAAGCTTGTTCAGAAATAGCATACCGCACCTTTAACCCAAAATAAAAAAAATACATATAAAAAAACAAATGAAAACATTTTGAATGCATAAAAAGCAACTTAGAAACTGAAGATTTATACAAGACACAGCTAAAATAACCAAAGATAACCCAAAATAAAGTGCACCAGTACATTTTCAACATGTTAAATACAAAGTTTTCAGCTTGGCTTTGACAGGAACATGCTGGTTTAAGTCTTCGGTTCGGTTTGTTTCTAGAAAAAGTCCACTTACCTAACTGCTTGTAATTCACCATCGGAACCGACAGAAGACGGTGCTCTCGAGTTTGCATAAACAGTGCCATTAATGTACCTCAGACCAAACAGTAACACTAATGAATATCAAGACTACACTCACAAATATTGACTTAAAACAGAAATATATATTGCTCCAAGCAGATTTTCCACATAAAGTCTTTTTCACCTTTAGGTGCAGGAGGAGTGAATTGCGTCTTAGCCCCAATAACCCTTGTTTGAATGTTTACTTTTCACTTTAATAAACTATTTACTTGATACCCACAACCACATTCGTCACAAAAAAAAACAAAAAAAAACATCCGAACTTGTAGTTTTGGCCAACTGCATAAGGATAACGATTGGGTCACTTTGTACTACATACCACTTTACCTATTTGCATTTTGTTAGCATTCTGACTATTCCTGACTATGATATTTTGCTTGGTTGATATTTCTATGTTCCCTCCTATTATTCTCACACCATAAGACGTTTATCTTGTCTCCTGTTACTGTGATGTAATGCACATCCTTGGTATTCTGCAGTCTTCTGTAATGTGACCCAGTGTGTGTTGTTTTGCTGTCTAAGGAGGTAAAACACCCCTGCAATCCTTTCTGGGAATCGCTGAACAGCACATAGGTCCAAACAATGGCGTGAGTGAACAGAGAAGATTTATTGCCAAAGCATTTACAGTAAAGTGCCATTCTAGTCTCAAAGTAAAATGTTGTATGTTTTACAGCAAACAATGGTTACTCACATATCATGCCCGACTACAAACCCTTTTTCTGTGACGGCGGATGAGTACTTCAACCCCAGCTCGAGCCAGAGAGACATCGGTCAGCCCTGTTACCTCACCACTAAAACTCAAAGGTAGAGCTTGCAGCACTCAAATACATTTTCCAACCAACTTTACAATTGCAGACTTGACTTTAGTTAGTAGGATTATAAATGAAAGCTAAAAGATCATAGCTACACTTGTGAATAACATTTGTTTTACCTCTATGTTGGTGGGTGTGTCAAAAAGGATTGCATAAAATCACACCAGTGCTTGCTTTATGTTTTTCTGTAGGTTCAAGGCTAAACTGTGGTTATGTGAATCACACCCACTGTCTCTAGCAGAGCAGGTTGCTCCCATCATTGACCTCATGGCCATTTCAAACACCCTCTTTGCTAAGTTGAGGGACTTCATCACCTTACGCCTACCTCCTGGCTTCCCTGTCAAGATAGGTAACTTTCAAAACATAGTGCTCAACAGCACATCCACCAAGAATATTTAACATTCAAAAAGGAACTCTGTTATATTATAAAAACAAAGCTTTCACATCAGAGTTAAAGAAAAGAATAATTATGTCCAAAATAATAAACAAACTCTCAGATTTTGGATAAGAGAGATCCCAGTCACTAGACTGCCAGGTAGCTTAAAGTATAGGTAGAAGCATAGAACTAGAGACTAGACCAAAACGAGATAAAAAAAATCAGTATAGCACAGAGCATGCAGGGCGAATATGAGGAAGATTAAATTGGAGCAAATTAATCACAGAGAGATGGTAATTCATCAACCAATGAATGTGTGATGAGGGAGGGTGAATAATGTAGACGTGAGAGCACATGGCAGAACAGAACAGTCATGTACTCACAAAAATAAGAACATGAAAATAAACAGATGAAAACGAGAAATTAATAAAAGACCTCACTGGCCTCTTTCAAACAGAGCTTGGCTGGTAAAATCAACTGATCAGTCAGAGATCGACAGAATGTCGTCACACTTTTTTTCCAATCACATTAGTTCAGTTTAGACTGCGTTGAGAACATCCTCTGCTGTGGAAATATCAGCCGTTCCTTCTCGAGAGTCTAAGTCCCTTCTGAGGGCTCAGGGTAGCAAGAAAAGAAAACACAGACAAAGAGTTCATGTGTTAACCAAGCTACGGTTTGTTATGCTATATATAAGAGTTTGCTATACTCTTTGAACAGGTTGGGAAGGGCAGGAAACAGTTCTGTTTTATCCATATATGATCCCTTATGGCCTAAGTTACCCCGTTGGCTCTTTGTTATCATGCACCTGCATCCTGACCTTGAGATTTGTGGGTGGCTTTGCTGTTACAAGCACTTTTATATGCAGCTGTGAGATCTGGAGAGAGCTTATGACTTTGATATTTATGTGTATTTGAATGTGTTTAAATGCCATCACACCTCGAAATGGATAGAGTATAAGGATAGAGAATGCAGTGGAAAGCCCCCAAAACTGTTATAACACAGGTCATGGAAAAGTGGCAAAACGCACTGAAACCAGATGTCGGCAAATGTCAAAACCCAGAAGATCTACCTCAGTAATTGTGCCAAGAAACTGGCGCAAAGCCCAACATATGCAAAAATGTCCTAAATAGTAACAATTTTCAAGCTTCTTTTAAAGAATACAAGTTAAGTACTCTACTGCTTGATTGCAGAAATTCCTATCTACCACATCCTGAATGCACGGATCACCTTCGGGAACCTGAACGGTTGTGAGGATGCTGTTTTATCACGGATGGAGGGTGAAGATGAACAAAAGGAGAGTCTGAGGATGGAGACAGCATCTCCGGGTAGCGACTCTTCCAGCGTCTCCAGCTCAAGCTCCACATGTAAGAACCCAGCATTTGCTTTCAGGGAAATGTGATTGTGTCGAGGCATTTAAGACAATGATCAGGTTCGGAAAGCTGGTGTTGCTATCAAATCACTTACCATATTTAATGACTAGAGAAGAGTCGATAAAATAAATAATGTTTAATGACTACATTCCACATGGTGCTGCCTTTGAGCAAACATCACTCAGATTTTATGATCGATAACGATTTGATCTGTATCTGTTTCTGTGTTAAACCAATCAGGCTCCTGCCGTGGAGGAGAGATCCCTTCATGTGTTTTTGAGGCTCCACGTGGATATAGCGTTTTAGGAGGAAACCAGAGGGAGAACATTAGAGAAGAAGAGGATGATCTGCTCCAGTATGCCATCCAGCAAAGTCTGATAGAGGCTGGTTCCGAGTATGACCAGGTCTGAGATGCACACTACATCAAACTATCGTAGACAGAGTGTGGACAACACTTTGTTTTACATTGTAACATTATAGCATTTGAATGGAAGAAGTGTAGAGATTTTAGTGGGATGTAAACTTTTAAATAATAATAGTGAAAAGTATTTGTCGGTTCTTATATTTGAATATTTTTTATATGGAATTAATCAATGCATTCTTCCTAACGTTGCAGAAATTTTTTAATTAATGCAACGTTATCGCTCACTTCTTTCAGCAGTTATATTCTTTCTTACTATCCACTTGTGAGCCGCGTATTAGTAACTTACCGTTTATATGCTGGTGTAATACAGTATTATCTTTCTTTTTTCTTCATTTTTCAACAGTTTACCATAATGGCACAGTCAACTTGGAGTGTAACTACAGTATTCATATTTAAGCACACATTTAACTTTTAATACGTTTATCTAACAAAGCTAGCATCCCATATACAAAAACTTGATTGTCTGTTTAATTGTTTCAAAGAGAAATCAATGTTAGCTTTATGCTAACAATAAAATAACTTGCTTTCATAATTAAACAGGTCCTGCTCAGGGAAGAATTTATATCCCTAGTCAAGCTTAGAGCGTTTTGTGAGGGACAATTCAGTAACAAATCGTTGTACATCGCTTAATCGTATTTTGGGAAGGTGTGCCAGAGACTGCGTGAACTCAATCATGCTGGAATAGGAAGTAAAGACGCATGACTAATGCTCAAAGCGAAAGTGCTGTATGCGCGTTTGCGCAGGGCGACGCAGGTTCGAGTCCCAAGCCTGTCGTCTTTCCCATCCCACCCCATTCTCTCTCCGCCTTGCTTCCTGTCTCTCTCTACTGTCCTCTCTGTTAAAATGAAAAACCAATAAAGGCTACGGCAGCAAAAATAATCTTTAAACTAGCTGATTAAATCAAGTACATGCAGGAGTTTAGGCATTTGCGGTCAACAGTCCAGTGCGACGGAGAGTGTGCAAAAGAGGTGAAGAGATGAGTGCAGGCAGGTTGGAGTGGGTGGAGAAAAGTGTCAGGGGTGTTGTGTGACAGAGTGTCAGCAAGAATCAAAGGAAAGGTGTACAGAACAGTAGTGAGACCAGCTGGGATTTATGGGTTAGAGACTGTGGCAATGAGGCAGAGACAAGAGGCAGAGATGGAAGTAGCAGAGATGAGGATGTTGAGGTTCAGTTTAGGGGTGACGAGGATGGACAAGATTAGGAACGAGCACATCAGAGGGACAGCTCAGGTTGGGTGTTTTGGAGACAAAGTCAGAGAGGCCAGATTGAGATGGTTTGGGCATGTGCAGAGGAGGGATATTGGTAAAAGGATGTTGGAGATGGAGCTGCCAGGCAAGAGGTCAAGAGGACGACCAAAAACGAGATATATGGATGTTCTGAAAGAGGACATGAAGTTAGTTGGTGCAATTGTAGAGGATACTGAGGTCAGGTGGAAACGGATGATTCGCTGTGGAGACCCCTAAACTGGGATCAGCCGGAAGTAGAAGAAGAAGAGCAAATGTTTTGTTTGTTGTAAAGTTTATTTCAGATGAGACAGGAAAACAAGTGGATGAAGAGAGGGGAAAAGATTTATATTTTGGGCCAATTTCTTTATATTTTATCGTTTTGTTTTGTTTTTTTTTAAATGGAGAGGACAGTGGAGTGAGGTTGAGCTGCAGGGGAGCTGCAATTGAGGGTGCAGGTATGGGAAAGATGATGGCATTGAACCTGGGTCCCCAGTGGATCTGAGCGTACATGTCTGGCGGACTGCCCATTACACAACAGGGTGGGAAAAATTTTTTCTAAGTGATTACATGAAATCTGTCTTTAAAATGGAACATTTCAATGTGTCTGAAGACTACATATATGTTTGTGTTTCATCCACAATATGCAAATAATGTGCAAAAATATGCCTATATACCTACCTCAACCAAATAGCCTCATTCAAGATAAATGATGACCCCTTTCTCAATTTAATCTTGGGTGTGTGGCTAAGCACAATTTAACTTAGAAAAACAACACAGCCAAGGAGCATCACGTAATTCAAACTGTAGTCAAAATAGAAATGTATCTCTTTTACATGTTTTGCCTACTGAATAAATGGTGGAAGAACACGACTGACCAGAACAGAGCCCTGACCTCAACCTGATACAACTGCTTTGGAATGAATAAGAGATGAGAATGTGAACCAGAAGTGGTAACTCCAAATTAGTGCCAGATTTCACAAAGAATTCTAGAAGAATGGTCAAAAACTTACTTTAGAACCTTGAAGAAAGTCTTTGTGAAGAGTTGAAGCCGTTATAGCTGCAAAGGGTGGGTCAATGTCAATCCTTTTGGTTCAAGAGTGGGGTGTCACTATCAAGATAACTGAAAAATACCGTACAGTTATTTACAACGGCTTTTATGATACAATTTTTTCAGAAATTTCCCAAACTTTCTAACAAAATATAATGCTGTCAGTGGCTCTGAAATGCAATTTCTTTTGACCAGGAATCAAAGTTTTGTTTTTCCGATTTTTGAAGGGAATACAATTACAATCAGTTATATCAGCCTATTTCCTTTCACAGGTGACGATCTGGGAGGCTTTGACCAACAGTAAACCAGGAACACATCCTCTTTCCTGTGACCCCAGCCGCCATGAAAGGTTTGCAGTCAATTTTCACTGTTACTGCCCCCAACAGGCTCATTGGGGACAACATTTCAGCACTTTGATTGGATCTTTTGGTACGGGGATCTCAGTCACTAAACTTTGGGCTAAGCTCAAGAATATTTATGTCTTACAGAATCATCTCGCACCAAAATACAAAGCAGCTGAGTCTCTACATTTGTTTACTTGCTCACATTAAGTTTAACCACTATCTGTGTCCTGCTGAAACCAGCAGGAGCGGAACACAACATACACCGGTGTAATTCCACCCCCTGTTTGTAAGGATAGATAAGCGTAAAAACGTGCATGTGTTCCCTAACGTGACAAACTAACACAACTTTAAAAATCAAAACAAATGCCTACAGGTTCTCAAATTCTTCTACTCTTCTGCTTCATTACCCAGAACCCCACAGCACAAGCCCAGCCCCGTGGAGAGCCCTCATAGGACACCGACAAAAAAACCACTGCGCAACTACAATGAACAGTTGCGTATTGCCATGGCTCTTTCTGCCAGAGAACAGGAAGAGGCGGAGCTACGTCAAAGACATGAGGAAGAGGAGCTGCAGCGAATCCTCCAGCTGTCTCTCATGGAGAAATGATGGGGGTAAGGCGCAAGGTGTAGGAACTACATTGTGAACTACAATGTGCAGCTCGTGTAAACAACCCATCCTCCTCTTCCAATTGCCTCCAGCCCCGACTCAAACAAACCAATCAGAAATCTTTGTCAAGTTTGAAAACTCACCATTTGTGGACTGTGTTATTTTTGGAAGCCATTATATAAACCAAGACCTAGTTTTCAGGACTTACGTGAGTAAGGGATCTGGTCACTTTTTTAACTTTATCTTCTGGACTATTTTGGTTTTGGTACAAATGCACTGGAGTTGTTGTGAAAAATGGTGTCTTGAGATGTTAATGATGCAATCCATTGGTCTATGTCCAAGTGCTGCATTTAGAAGATGGATCAAGTTGTTACTCATGGTGGTGTAACCATAGAACAGTTTTGTTTCAAAATCCCAGTTCTGCTCATGCCAGACAATAACAAGGTCAAAAAAGGTGCTTTACACCTGTCTTTAACATGTTACCACACCAATCACAAACGTTCACAGGAAACACTCAACCATCATCTAGTCTACAAAATGAAACATCAATGCTGGCATGTGACCACTTACATCCAATACAGTTAAATGAAGGTGTTATATATCGAGATCAATTGAAAGCCATCATTACATCCTAATTCTGAATTGGTAGACTCTTCTTTATCGGCAAATATGAACAGCCTAGTTGTGTCCCTGGTTTAGTCAAAATACAACCATTTTTATTGTCTATTAGAGATATTTCACTACAATTAATTAATGGTTTTAGTATGTTAATGACTTTCGTCACTGGTTTCTGATGAAGTACTGGCAGGCTCAACTGGGCATAACCCAGTGTAAAGGTGAGTCATTACTTATCATAATATTAATTGCGCAAAGGGCGCACAGAGGTGGGACTTAGAGATAGCAAAGATGTCTGAATTGCTGTAAAGTATGAGCAGAAATTTATTATATAAGTTAAAACCTTTAAACCACATTTTTTGGTGTGAATTTGAGCACGTCGGAGTCAATGGGAATCTGCTCTCTCAAGCCTCAAGTGGTCAGCTGGTGAATTGCAGCATCCAGCACTTTCTATCTAGTGCTGCCCGATGCTCGACCCTTGGAGATGAGGGATAAGTTTAGGGTTAAGGGGGCACCTTCTCCTTCCTATTATGCATCAGTTTGAAAGTGGGAGGATTTTTAAGTTCTATTAAGTGTCTTATTTTAAGTACAAGGCAGCTACCATCACTTTATATCTCGTGCTGCTCAGTGCAGTGTCTGAGGGGAGGAGCTACACCCTGCATCAAATGGGAGGGGCTAGAAACTAACAGAGGGGTGAGTTACAGACCATTGCAGCTTAAGGTTTGGGGAGAGTTTAGGCATAGAGTAAGAATCAATTACTTAAACAGACGAGTAAACAGTCAACTTGTGTTTTTGAATTAACAGATCTAATTGGATATTTAAATTACATTTGACTTCTTTTTTCATCCTCAATTCTAACCCAAACCATAATCCCAGACAAATCTAACCCTGCAACTAGCCAACTTGGTATTTTTCCTTCTATCTCGGCTGTATCTAGTTTAACTTTGCAATTCTCTCCAACCATTTGCTTTTACATGCCTTACTTCAATCACGTTTGGTCAGTAAAATTTAAATCGTCAAACTACTCTTGCCTCTTAGTTCAAAGCCTTTCTATACTTGACTAATCTACACAGAGAATTGGAATCTGGATTCTGTTACCTTCAAAGTATTGCACTATTGAAATGATCTTCTGAATTCAGCTTCCTATGTTCCTGACATAACACCGCCATAGTCTGTCATATATTATACATATCCTGTAGTCTATAGGTCTACCTGGGATTGCTCTCAGATGGTTCCATTCATATTTATTTGACTGTTCACAATTCATCAGCCATTCTAAATCTATTGTTGGTGTCCTGCAGGGTTCAATTTGAGGCCCGCTTATTTTATTGTTGTATTCTCTGACAATCAGCCACATTTGTAAGGATATTTGGCATCACACTGAACTTCCTCACATACCAAGAGTCGCACACAGAAGTCAAAGAGTGAGTTTTATGTTAACGGAAATCCTGCTGATTTTTCCCTCAACCATAAATATTCTCCATGGGGCTGTGAGTGTTTCACTTGGAGACTCCTAACTTATAGTTGAAAAAGCTCCATATTTAAGGCAATAGATTCCAACAACTTTGAGATTTGAAGGCCAACAAAAGATTTTTTTTCCCCGCAAGTGCTTTCTTTACTTCAGACAATTTGCATTACAGCTCAATTTTTTATGTATTTTTGTAATGTGAACTAAAGAAACTAGCTGCCCCTCTATTCTCACCTGTTATACTCCCAAAATGGCATGTCACACACAGTAAAATCCTAAGAGTTAAATTAACTCTACTCGGAGTATATTTGGTCCCACTCTACATAGAGTTAAACCGACTCTGAGAAAGAGTAATTTAATAATCTGTTTTCTTCATGTTTTTCCAAATCTGCATGGAAAATGCAAACTAAATATTAACTATTCAGAGAGGGACCAATTCCACTCCAGAAAATAGACTGTTTAGTTCAAATAGACTTATTTAAATAACTCTCCTTCAGAGTTGGTTTAACTCTATATAGAGTGGGACCAAATACACTCTGACTAGAGTTAATTTAACTCTTAGGATTTTACTGTGCATGACTCTGATCTGCAACTTTGCCTAATAATTTTCGATTTGCAAAAAAGAGCAGGCAAAGAAGTCATGGCAAAATTTTCCATCAATGGAATAATGTTTAACTGTACAGCGAGTACTTTTCAAATGACAAATGAATCAATGCCATTTATTACCAATATCATTAGAGGGCATGGCATTCATTGTAAACCTCACCAGTGTCTGCATGCTCTACATCAGACGGTGCTAAATTGATATTTCATATCGACTCTTGTATCTGTTAATCAGTGTAACCGTCACGACATGCTTTCATCCATCTGTTCAAACACCCAACGATTCTTTCCTTGCCTTCATTGAGTGCTTCCTTCAGCGTCCCCATCAGAGCTGATTGTCTCACGACAGGAACACCTGCGCTAGTTCATCACAAATCTAATCGTGCTTTCATAGAAGCTGCCAGGTTCGGAATAAAACAGGAAGGCACAAATCTCTCTCAGACAAAGGGGGAGGTTTATTTAGGACCTTGAAATAGAGGGTCTCTCATTAGGCAGATTTATTCTGGGTCTCAGAGATGAATCTGCAAAACGAATGATATTCAACGCTCTACTCCACAAAGCATCATTCTTCTAAAGAGATCAGTCAGATGGGACTGGATGGAAATACATTTTCTAATAAATAAACGGTGCACTTGGAGAATACTTTGGTACTAAGTTATGTCTCTGTGGTTAAAGATTAACATATGGTAAGAAGATATTTATAATGCTTTTATTTAAATTTGGTGGCTTCAGGGGAGTATTGCTGTTTTGTTTGTATGCAACTGATAAAAATATTCATTTTTAAAGGAATTCCAAATAAAGGATAAGATATCTAGTGTATGTTTGGAGTTTTTTTTTCAGTAAGAAGATTTAAGGTAATACAAATTAACAATTAATAACAATTTTACTTTTATAAGAGTGGAATCCACCAAACTTCACAGGCAAGATAAGTAACCCACAAACAGCCAATCAGATCACAGGATGTTTTCCAGGGCAATACCATAAATAAGTCTCTGGGGATGCAGTCTCACAGGGGCATCATCACACAAGTGAATAATCAAAATTCTCCTCGATGTGTGTTGCCATGTGATGGACTGGCGACCTGTCCAGGGTGTACACAGGCATCTCGCCCGATGAGCACTGGAGACAGCTGCACCAGTTGTGACCCCCGAACTCTAATATAGCTTTCATTTGTTTCATATGCATTGCAGGTCAATGTTTAAAGTTTGACATTTTCTGATATAAAGAAAGGTACAACTATGAACCCACTTCCAGAATTGTAGCTATTTTCTAGTTTAGTTTCTAAGCGCATGGTTTTAGGGTTTCCTTTTTTTCAGTAGGTTCCCTTAAAATGGTATCTGCTCTGCCATTAAGATATATAAAGGGTCATAGCTGTGCGTGATGACTCAGTGAGAGCCCGGATCAGGAAAGCAGGATCAGCATTGTTCCCAGGTGAAATGAAGATAGGACCCCTGTGAAAGCACAAGCTTGCGTCATCATTGCAGTGCATTTAAATAACAATTACTCAGATGAATGAAGGATATAATGTGCATTAAGTATCATGCATCATCTATAAATTGATGTGGATGAATGTCCAATGGTAAAACATTACAAAACGTAACATTATAAAGCTTTTTTTTTTTTGGCATGGCCAATCTAGACCACACCGAGGCGCCATGCATCAAATTTAACAGATTGAACAAAACAGGCTTAAAAATTATTGTAATAATACATTATTAATAGTATAATAAGTAATTAAACTGGTTAAATATTTTTTAAACCCAATGGAAATGTTTTTGTAGAAAAAAATGGAACTTGAAAGAAATGAACTATACTATTCAGTGCACTACAGTGAAAACAAATGATAGGATTTGTTCAAAAGAATCAAATCACATCAGAACAAAATCACTATATGAACAGAATCATTTGGAATTCAAATAATGATTCAGCAGCTCCTTTTTAATTGGTCGACGTAAACGAAGCATTCATGTGCGAGTTAAAAAATAAAGGAATTACTTTAACATAAATTAAGATGAAAGTGAGCTCAAAGTCTTCAAGAACACAACCTTTATAAATATTTTTTTTGTGGACAAAGCTTTACTTGTACCTGAATCCTGAAACCCATTTCTTCTCATCAGCATTTCAACCCAGTTTTATCAGTTTAGTTGATCAGCCAGGCAATTAGTTAATACTTGGTTAATAACGACTGGTTTAGGATGTACTGTCTGCCATCCAATTCTAATATGAAGAAAGAGTGGATAAAGTGTGTTCTCAGTGTGAAACAGGAATAAATAGTACAATAATTTTTTTAATTTAAAATCATTCATATTTTTTAAGAACTAAACAGAAACCACACACAATAAAAAGGGACAAGACACAAGTGAAAAAACTCGTAAGAAATCAAGAGCGGGACACATGACGCAGAGAAAAACAAAGAAAGGAACATGTGCGCGGAAGAAACAGAGGGAAGAAACATTGACATCAGGTGAAATTAGATAATTTCCTACGGCACACCAGACAATATTTCAAGGCACAAAAAGCACCCACAAATCATTTAGTTTCATTAAAAACGAAGAAAGAACGAATGGTAAAACTAGTTAAAATAGTGCAGTTTTATTTATAATAGTCACAACCAAAAGCACAGGGTAAAAAAAGTTGATCAAATTTACCTTGGTTTCAAACAAAACCTTGACTCCACATGCTGCCAGACATACAGTCAACTCAACCTTTCAAGCTAGTGCAAGAACACACAAATAAAAAGTTAAAAAAGAAGAAGTAAAGTGCATGTTTTTAAAAAACAACCCCATAGATTGAGTTGCTACCTGATTGACTTAAAACAGATAAAACAGACGGACGCTCGCTCACACATGCCGTCATTCACACCTTCAGTAGCGCACAAGCACAGCTTAGACTTTCAATAGAATTCTGATTCCGGTCAAAAGCAGCATTTGATTCAGTAATGGTCACATGGTGTTGTACAAAACAGTGACTGTCTTTTTCTTGTCCACCGTTTTGCGCAAACGTCGACTGGGATGAGATTTCACATGCTGCGTTTGACGCAAAGTCAACGTTGGAGGAATGGGCGTGTGTTCAGGAGAGCAAGCTACACCCATTTGAGGAGATGGGAGTGAGTGGTGGGCAGGGCCTTCAGTACTGCCTCCCTCTATCGAGTGACCTGCAGAATCAGGAGTGGAAGGGCTCTGAGGTAGAACGCGCTGCTTCTTATGAGCTTCATCATGGCCGTGGGTCGGTGGCAAGGAGTCATATGGAGTTATCGACGAGATTTGAGGAATCCCCATGGTAGCTGGGTGGAGGTCCCAGTCACTCAAGTCATTAGTGGACAGCTCGAGCCGGTCCAGTTTAGCTAATGAGGCAGAGCGCTTCATAAGCGATGGAGGGGTGAGACCAGCCTGTCTGATGCGGGCCTCGATTTCCATGGCTCTCTGCCACATTGCCGGTCCTTTAGATTCAATCAAGGTAAGCCGACCATTAGATGGCGGTGTTTCCTCACTGACGCCCATTCCCCCAGCTTCATATAAAAATGCCTGAAGCTCCCGAAGGGTCTCCTGGATCTTCTGCAGATCCTCACTACTGCATGCCAGACGGATTTGAGGCCTCGAGGGGTCTTCTGTATCCGTTTCCAATTCAGTCACACCTTCTAACCACAGCAAAGAGGAGGACGCAGAGCTGGGTTCGAGAGTTGGGTTTAACGTTATCTGATCAGCATCTACTGAAACACTTCCTTCAAGATACACCGAGAAGGAAGGATCTGGGATTATCCCCGAGTCCTCATCATCAAGCACCTTGGGGTCATCATGTTTTCTCTCAGTAGTGTTTCGGGTTTCAGTGCAGGAGAGTACAGCAGTGCTCTCAGAGTGTGCATCTGAACATGGAGAAGGAGAGCGAGTGGAAGAGAGCTTCGGATCCTGACTTAAACGAAGCTGCAGCTGCTTGGTTGCTCTGCGCACGGATCCTGAGTTGCTGTCAGAGGAAACCTGAGGAACTGAGGTAACTTCCTCTTCATTTTCATCTTCTAGTGTAGAAGCTTGAGGAGATTTGCGAATCAGTGGTGGACTGCAGATGGTTGATGAGGATTCCAGTTCAGTGACTATATGACGCACAGAGATGCTGTATTCGTGATGGGAGGGGTGGGGCCCTACGTCACCGGATGTCTGTGAGTGGGCGTGGCACTAGGGAAGAGAAGTGAGGTCGGCGTCAGAGCATTATCTAAGAACTGACATAATTTCACAGTAAAACAACGGTCTGTTGGTCATGGTTAACGAAACAGATTTAAGGCAGAATTTGCAACCATCCATTTGTTTCCAGAATGAAGACCGCCGGATGATCATTTTTGAACAAAGTATGTTTTGCAGACATGAGTCAGAAAGGAGTTTTATGATAAACGATTAAGAAGATATTTCTGAATCTCACGTATTGAGCAATTACAACACATTGGTTTGGCAAATGTAAATAAAGCAATCATGTAAACCCACCTCTAAAGGAGATTAGCCAAATCGCAGTTCTTTGTTTTTCAAAGGAAATAAAATGATAGCTTGTCTCTTTTTGTATAAATGCAGCTTTAGAGTTCCAAACTAGAACTTATGGTGCCCTTTATGTTTCATTCCTGTTATTATTACTGAGAATCTGTTTGGACCATGACTGGAAAATTCAGACCTTTAATCTGCCACACTTAAAAAGGATGGTTGTATAATCTTATTTAAATGAAAGACAGCTTACAAAAAACTAGGAGTTCATCTCTATTCTTACCAGGCTTTATGGATTAGCACATACAACATTGCCCTAATGGGTTACAAACATAATTTGTTTATATAATGCTCGTTTTACTTTTTTATTTGTATGCTTTCATTTATTTTTTTTCACGCCAACAGCTTTACCACTGTTCCCATTACTGACCATCTTAGTAGAATCTATTATTGCATAACTTTACCAGCAGGAGGCAGTATTGAGTTTCATTTTTTTTCTATCTTCATCTCTATACTGCAATTAAAAGCTTTGCTCTTCCAAGCATTTATCTGGAAAGAACAATCTGTTATTATTCATCCAGCTCTTACCTCATTGGCCTCCTCGGTGGAACCATCCAAAGGTGGTGTGCATCGGGATTGTAAAGACCACATTGTAGACATTTCAGAAAATCCATGCAGTAGACGATCCTGACTCAGGCAGAGGAACTTTTCTCTAGCACTAAAGAAGTCAATGCTATCCTCAGTGCCTGGATCTACCACATTTGGGTTGTTATCACTGATGTCCAGCACTGGTATCGTAGGGGCTTCAGCCTCGAGGATGCTTGGAGAAGACAGATTTCTTTCATCCTTACTGACAGCACTTTCCATACGCAGTTCTGAGTTTTGTGACAGCTGATAAGAGTCCTTTAGATCAGGTGTGTCAGGGGACAACTCAACACTGTCTGTTTTTGGCTCAGGCACTTGGTAGGACGCCTGGGCGGCGATGTCTATGGTTGAGTTAGGCAAAAGAGGGGTAGTGTGGACTTGAGGAGGGTGGATAGGTATAAATGGTTTGCTCTCCATATGGTTTTTTGCCAGTTTCTGCTCAGAACCCACTGTAGCTGCTCTTTGTCTCAGTTGAGGTGTAAGGAAAGGGTCCGTGTAACTCAGCCCTGATTTGGATTGGGGGTAACATGTAACAGGATTGGTTAGGGACTCTAGAACGGCAATACCAAGTATCTGCTGGATTGAAGCAGGACCGTTGTTATTGTGAGTGTCTGAGCGTTCCAGTGCACGAGGGGTTTTGCACAAGGGTTCATGGCCATCAGAAAGATCCGTGTCTGAGTGGGAACGCCACAGCTTATTGTGCCTCTGTTTGCTTGAGGAACAAAATGAGAAACAGGAATGTAAGAGAAGCATCTTTCGTCTGTAAACTGGAAACATTCAAGGTCTTGCAAATATAGCAAAGGGTGTGTTAATGGGAATACAAACACAAGCTCAAAGTATGAAAGAAAAAGCTTAATGACAAAAGAGAATGGCACAGTAGACGTGCATTAGACAACAATGGCAACGAAACTGAGCCATTGAACCAAAACACAGGAGCTTTTGCTTAATGGAAATGTTAATCTAGGTCACTGTTGTTGATTTAAGAGCAAAGTATTAGACGTATTCCTGAGGTCAACATATGACACTGAGTCTATTCTTTAGGACTTTGCTCAAAAGGAAGGGTGTGTAGGAGCATCAGAGCTTGATGTGTGTAGGTTGTACCTGGCAAGCAGGATACCCTGGTACTCTTCCAGCTGCTTCATAAACGATGGGTTTGGTTTGGTGACGGAGCGGCGTTCCTTCACATGGTCAAAGGCTCTCTCCAGGTCCCAGCCATACTCCTTCATAGCGTAAGCGATGACCGTGGATGCTGAACGACTCACTCCCATCTTACAGTGAACTAGACACTTTACACCAGCTTTCCTAGATCACAAATGTTTAATTAACCACACCTAAGAGGAGAAAGTGTTGACAAGGGTTTGGATGACAAGGAGCTTACTTGGCTTTGGAAATGAACTTGTAGGTGTCATTCCAATACTCCAAGAGATTTGTGGCCTCCTCATCGTAAACTCGAATGTTGTGATACTCAAAAAGCCCGGGGAAGAAATTATCAATCTCTCGGGTTACATTCAGGATGTAGCGGACTCTGAGGAAGTGGGGGTGGTAAAATGAACAATGACTGCATGTAGCTCAAGCGGATGTGTTTGTTTATAGAGAAAGACCTGGAATAACAGTGTCGCTTACCCACTGTTCTGGAGCTCCTCAAGGTTTGAGGCGTTCCACTCTGAACCCTGAAGACGAGAAGTGAATGATAAGAGTGATGTTTCTGAAGAAGAGGTACCCCATGACTGCTTCTAGAAAGTCAATGCTCAGATTACAGGGTCTACCTGCCTGAAAGTTCCAGTATCCCCGAACACACTGTTAGGGCTGGGAATCTAACTAAACCGAATTGACCTAAATTGATTTATCCAATATCCATATTCCTAAACTTAGTTATGATATTTTCAGAGATTTCCCTGGGGTGAACATTATTCTGATTCTGACCTCAATTATTTCCTATGTAAAAATATATGAGAATTGGACAATAATGAACCTGGGCATTGCAACAACCAAAACGTAGCAAATGTATCAAGCATTTTCCTCGAGAAAGCTACAAGAACTGGAGGATGGTGGACTTGGGCATTGCAAATCATGCAGTTTGTCTTTGTCTGGCGATGCGGTTACAATTAAGGAGGACTTCTATCCGACTTGACTGCAGGTATGTGTGCATTTTATCGGCTGTTCTTCCACCAAGCCACACCCACATACCAACCGACTCTGTGCAGCAGTACATTGAACATTGCATTACATTTTATTTAACTACAGGAAGGGCTCATAGCTAATGTTGTGTATTTTTATCATTTTCCTTATACCCTGGTCGTCTCACAAGTGGGCATGTGCACCTGCATTTGATATCCCTTATTAACCAAATTACAAATAAAACATTCTAATAGCATCTGAGTGTAAAGGAACACTTTAGTGTGTTCAGTTCCATGTCTCAAAATGTGATCAGTAATACACATTCATTAATTTGTGAGCAGCCATAGCCTCAAAAGTCGGTGTGGTATCCACGGGCCAACAAACTATACTTATATCCACCAATCACTTGAACAATTGAGGATGCTGTGAACACATTTGTTTCATAATGAATCAAACGGAACGGATAACAGTTGGCGCCCAACTGAAATTTTTATCTCCCTTGTTTACCAAATTAGATAGGCTGAGTCACTCATTGTCCATAACTGTTTGTATTACAACATAATGAATCTCTAAAAAAAGTAGTTTGAATAATGAGAATATAAATGTAGAACCTTCTTGATCATTCTGAACTCAAACTCTATTGTTTGATGATCTATGCTAAGCTATGAAAAACAAGGCTATTTCAAGTAGAATGTTCTTTTTTTACTTTAAACAGATGGTCTAAAACTATTAGTTCTATCCTTCAACTACTGTAGAGTGTCAATAGTAGCTAGAGGCGAGGAAAACCATGACATGTTTCACCCTTTAAGACTCAATTTGGCTTTTTCTTAATCAATATCATGTCTTGGAGCCTAAATTAAACTAAATTGAAATGCATTCAAGCCTGAACTCTACAGGACAGTGGATCTTCAGGAAAACAATTTTTACATCTGCCCACAAGCCTGTAAACATTATTCTAATTTTCTAGTTAGCAGACTAACCAGAAAAACATGGTCAAATATTTCAGTGGGACTGTCCATCTGGCCCAAGATGACAATCATCTCATTGTCAATGAACTCCTTGAACTCTCGGAGGTTGCAAACCATCTGCATCTCCAACTCCGTCCGAATCTGTAATAATTGGATACATGCGTTACCTTTTCATGCATATTACTGAAGGTTTGAAATGAAGGACACATTCACTATGCACAACTAATACCTCCTTTGAAGTGACATTCTCTAAATCCTTTTGCATCATGATCTCCCTCAAGCGGGTTTTAATCAGTCTCTCTGTGCGCTCTCTCTCCGTTGGCCTGCAAGCATAAAAACAAGGCTCATAAATCATCCAGTTTGGACTCACCTCAAATGGTCCTTTGAAAGAGTGTCTGTATTGTTAAAGAACAACTTCACAAAACCCACTTATCTCAGAACACAGCCTGTGTTTTATTTAGAACAACAATTTGAAATCAAATCCAAGCTCAAATGAAGTATTTGCAACTGATTAATGTGTGTCATTCCCAAGCCTCTGGTGTTGGGTTCACCACGGGACATGCCTGATAGCAACACAAGCAATGATTGGCTCCCAGGGGCGTGCAATGCGTTCTTAATCACTAGCAGTAACCTTAAAAACGTTGCTAATGCAGGTCACCAAACAAAGCTGATGACAGTGTACGTGACAGCAACACGATCTGAGGGTCAAAATACCACCATAAGGGAAATTTACCCAAACATACCAGATAAAAAAAGCCTGTCACGTGGTTAAAACCCTCTAGCACTATTATCCAGTGTATGACAATGCAAAGTAACCATTAAAGTTCTGAGATCTAGGTTAACTTTACTATATAAATGACATTAGCCGCATATCTCTCAAGGAAAATGAAATCTCTATGGCTCAACCTTGTTGCCCTCTTTCAGGCTCAACAAGTCTAGAGTATCAAATTAAAGCACAAACTTCTCATCAGCTGTTTCTACTCATCTGCTTATTCCAGCCCATTTTTCCGACTGTAAATCTCTCCATCTCAGCATGGAGCTAATAAAAGCAAGAGACCACAGTTATACAGGTTAAAAACACACGCACGTGGGAATGCTTCCAGCTTAGGGGAATTTCCCCCCTACGGTTCAAGCAACATCTTAGAAGAGTTTGCCCATCAAGTTTCTGTGAATCTAAGAAGTTAGGTTTGTCTCATTGCTTTGGCAATAGCACTTTGATTTATTTATGGAACAGCATGGCTCCATGTTTTCCTCAGATACAAACTCGCCTTCTTGGTCTCCTTCATTGAACTGTGTACTTGCATCATCCACCCACTTGACAAAACAAGGATAGATTTACAAGCATCAACCGTTATTGACTATAGAAGTGCGAATGTTTTGAAAACAAATTCAACTGACCTGACATTTCGAAAGCATTTTAAGATCACCCTTGTTTTTGAAGGAAGAGTAAGTGATATTCGACAATACAGACATATGAAATCAAAACAAACATGTCCTTACACCAAATTAGCATGGTGAGCTCAATAAGTGTTAACAATGTGTGTTACTATGGTATTGTGGTGTGCTGTAAAGGGAATAGTTTGCTACATCTCACATGGAATACGACATGGTTACACAAGAACCAGATGTATAGTTTGGAATGAGGAGTATAAATGCAGTTCACACGCTGAGGAGTCTGAGAATTAAAAAAAAAAAAAAAAAAAACATTTCACTGCTTTATCTTATGCTGTTGATATTGCCATATTCTGCAAATACTCTCCAAATCTATCACTGTTGATGGGGTACAAATTAATTTTAGTAGCTGATTTGCTGCTAAATTAAAAAGCAATATTTCAAAATAAAAAGAAATGGCCCAAACGTCCTTTAAAGGATATTTAACCCCACAGACTTCAAGGTATTTGAACAAAGTATTCACAAGTGCCCTTTTTTTCAAGACCTGAAACCTGTAATGGCCTAGACACCGATTGGATCCCATCCGCTTATTATTTGTAATCATCTACCAGTCTGGCGTGTGAGAAGCCACAGCCTCAAAAGTTTGTGGTGTCCTCAGGTCTAACAAACTATGCTCCTCCAATCAACTGAACCATTGAGGAAACAGTGGACGCATTTGATACACTGGAATATTCTCAAAAAAAAATTTGACTGCTGACTGCTGTGTGAAAGTGGTTTTAATGACCTGATTGGAGTTCTAGCGCTCATGAAATGTCAATTTTTAAAACAATATGTTCATATTATATCTATAGATGAGAGTAGAGAGCGGCAAGGTGAGTATCCTCATTACGGCAGAGATAAAAGCCCATTCTTTCTCCGTATTGCATTTATCGTATTTGGCAGCAAAGCCAGCAAAAAAGTTGAGATCGTCTCCTCATATCGCTGACAATTTCTCCACTGGCGGAGTGAAACACGAGAAATCCCATCCTCCTACAACTTAAGTGCTCGCTGATATTTTTAGTCCAATATTTGCTTGCGTGTATTGGACTTTACTGGCATGTATTGAACAGAGTATTGTGGCATCCCTAGGGTCTACTGACTTTTTAAACCCAGAAAACTTTTCTTAGCATATTACCCAGCTCCAGCTTGACAAGTTCAATTTTGTTAGAGCCATCACCTGAACATTTCCATACTAAAGTAAAACAATTGTGGTTTTCGTCACTCACACATCAGTGAACAGAACAGGTGAGTCGGAGCGGTGGGACTGCACATCTTGCATGGCGTTCCACTCATTGATACAGTGCTGGTCAGAGGTCACATGGCTTTGATAGTAACTTATCCAGGTCAGGAAGAGGCTCCCGGGATAATAGTTGTGACATCGGGCCACTTCACAAACCTTATGCAGGGACTGCAATGCAGACCTGCAACAACACAGATAAGATATGGATTTACATTAAGCTTGGACATGTGTCAGTGAGAGGAAAAAAAGCTGTTTGGAGACACGTACCACATGGCCTGTACTGAAACTGGTTTGAACACATGGACACGGTTAACAGTAGACACACTGAAGCCACTGGTGAAAGTGGAAATATAAGTTAGACCAGTTATATAGAAATCAATAAATTAATTATAAACAGATTATGGACTTACCCGTCTCCATCCAAGTGTATAAGCGTATCACTCCACAAGGGTAAAACAAGCCCAACTGTGCAATTGCTGCAGGAAACCAACATCATGAGTAAAAATAGCCAATAAACAATAACTATCCCAGCACTAGACAAATACAAACCGTTCTGATTTGCTGAAGTCCATTCCCAGTACTACACTTTCTTCAGTGTCCTGTCTCCCATTGGTGGAAACGATCACCATGTACCTAGTACGGAGGTCATACGCACTCTCTAGCCGCACAGCCTGTAATGGACACAGCCAAAGGTTTGTTTTTCTGAATCATCACCTGATGCTGAAGTCTGAATAAATGTCAACGCTTACCAGGCGGATGGTGTCCTCCGGGCGCAGCAGAGAGAACATGGTCTGCAAATGTTGCTGAAGGTCACCTGTGAAGGAATTATTAACAACCATAAACCTTCAGATAATGTCATGACATTTGTATACAACAGTTTTAACTGGCCAATGCCTGCAATTTATTAGAGGTGAATAACAGGAGATGTAATAGATAACAAAATATAATCTAATTTTAGAAAAAGCTGCTTTGTAGCCTAGTGTTATACTGTCTTTAAACTTTTGGTTTAACCTGTTGGTTATTTTGCCAAAAACAAAATAAACTCATTGTCCTAAATGACATTAACATTTTGAAATTGTAGACAGAAATCTTGTTAATTTAGGTGCAATAAGCTGTACTCCAAGGTATTACGTTTCATTTTGCAAATTAGTTAGGTCACATTTCATCTAGGGATGTCCCGAGCCGATCATAAAGATCGGTATCGGGCCGATCGAGGCATTTTTTAACTGATCGGAATCGGCTCTATGTATCGGACCGATCGAATGTTTACGTCAGCTACGTCACGCACATGTCGCAAACTCGCATGTTAAACTCGCATGTTGTTTACTACTTGCAATACGGTGCTAAGATGTCTGCAGTGTGGAAGTATTTTAAGTTGGAAAGTGATTCTAGTCTGGTAGCTACATGCAACGTTTGCAATGCGAGCTGTTGTGTGCTGCCCCTTTAAGGACGTTGATGACGTGCTTAGAGCGTGCGTGAATCAGGAAGAAATATGAGAGACTCGCATGTTTGTGCTAAAAAAAAAAAAAAAAGGTTCAAGCTCTACAAAAACCTTCATTTAATGCTTATTTATTCCCAGCGTGGTAAGCTAATGTTTAAAAAGTATATTTTGTTTATTTAAAAGGGATTTCATAGATCGCTATTTGTTGTTTATATTAGCGCCTAAATAGCGTGTTTAAGTTTTGTGTGTTGTGATGATTTACATGTCTTTATCTAATAGGTTTGTGACATGTTGAAGTGTTCTTCGTAACTTAACCTCTTAAGCCCTGAGGCCTATTTTCCGAAAATCCTATACTTTTACTTTTTAAGGCATTTCTCAGCTTTTACAAGGCCTAAACTGCAAATCTTGGTATCAAAATGAAGATAGGTTCTTGGGGGATGGTGTGGATGAGTTAATTTGACATTCAAGAACACTGGGTAAGAGTAATTGATGTTGGAATGGCCAAAAAATGAACTCCGCCTAAAAAAAAACCATGTTTCCTCCAATATCTCCTTATTTTACTTATAACGAAGCAAATAAACACAATCAATTGTAACCACTACATGTCAAGAACATCTGTAGCAAGTTTGGTGTTCATACTACAAGAAACTAATATTCTGTAAAGGTTTTGATTGAACAAAGTTCAGGCGTAATCCATGTTGGCACAGTTTGGCACAATTTGGCACAATAATTGAAATATGGAAAATATCTTGTCCAAAGCTTCAGCTACGTTCATAGTCTTCTTTTCTTGCTTACGGGACATGATTTCAGCAAAAAAACTCCTAAAGAAACGCTGTTAAAGGGGGGTAGAAGCTCATTTACGCCATCTTGCTGCGCTTTTGGGAACGTTTCACTCAAAAACGCTTTGACGTCGAGCTTCCGCGTGTCCCTACCCCCCCGACCATCTGTCCAATCCCGAAGATCTATATATCGACGGAAAGCTCTGATTCTATGGAAACCAATCAGCTCAACCATTTTGAGACTGACGGGATCGCCGACGAATCACGCGACGCGCAGCGTGGAGAGACGTGCTCTTACGCACGGGGAGTCATTCCATATTTGGTGACGTAATGGCGCCACAAAGCTAAAGAAACAATCAAAAATGGCGTTTGCACGAAGCTATTGACCGGACATAACAACAAACGGACTTTTATCGCTATGGAAATAACTTTTTGTTGAAAAAACGGCAAAGGTAAGACAAGATTTACATGCTTGCTTGGTTTTGCTGGCGTTTTTTCGGGGAACTTTCGCTCCCTGCTCTGAAATACTTCATGCAATGTTAATGAGTTGCATATCACTGGATTCAGCTGGTTGTCAGCTTTCATTTAATGTAATGGTTCGGGTGTTTCCGTTTATATTGTGGATACATATCGCACATAAACAAAAACGTGGTCATGAATTATACTCCGGACATGTTGTTGTTTATTTGCATGGCGTTCGAGCTGTGGTTAACGGATATGAAATTGAATTAGATACGTTTTTAGAGGAGTTTCCGTTGAACACAACAGTATTTAATATGTGTGGGTTATTCTCAGGGTTCGTGAGCTATGAGTGAAAATGTAACGCACAAGGGGGCAAGTCCCCGGTACCGGGGACTCTCGGGCTTAAGAGGTTAAAATGTGTAACATTTTCGTTGTTGAAGAAATAGAAATGTTTATTTACTGATTGTTATTTAATACCCCATGTAAAATATATTATTTTTTTTTTCTATTTTGACGCGGTGGTACTAGCAAAGCAGCCTTTAATACTACCAACTTGATAAGGCATCTTAAAACGAAACACACGACAGAATATTGCGACTTCACTGAGCTGTAAAATTGAGATTTCATATTTGTGAGAAATAAAAAACTGTAAAGGAACTGGTTGCTTTCAGTTTTTTTTATTGATGCACTGCTGAGCTATTTGGTTGTCAAGAGTACACACTGGATTGATTTAATAACCTGCATGCACTTAAAGTGTGCAATTAGCACAAGGAAAAGACAAGTATCGGATCGGGACTCGGTATGGGTCGATACTTAAAATTAAATGACTCGGATCGGATCGGGGGCTCAAAAAACCTGATCGGGACATCCCTAATTTCATCACTTAGTTAGTTTCGATGCTGGCTATAGCTGGTGTCAGCACAGTTAACAATGTACGTGGAGATTTCACTTTTTAAAATCTGTCCCAAACAACTGACTCTCAACAATGTCAGTCACTGGGACCTAAGAGCTTTTTCAGGGCACATCACAACGTCAATGTCCAAAAAGACACTGTGCTGATCTGCAGAGGGCAAAATATTAGAGAGCACACTACACGTCAAAGAGTGCTTGTCCAAATGTCTATATTATGATTCATTAAAAAAAAAAAATTACTACCCAAGTTCGCACATCATATAGGATCAAAGATTCTTCGTCTGCCAAATGCATACATATAAATTTGACTTGTTGCTGTATTCAGGCCTGTTATATTTTTTCAGACTGATACTACTTCAGAATTCTGTGAAATTACTGAGAACGGTGGGAAATTTTCCAATGACTTTACATGGGGAGAAACTTTGTAAAAACTCAAAGAACCTCACAGACACTTCAAAAAGACCACAACAGTTCATGTGCAAGAACATATCAACCAGGTGCTAAAGTATTTGAAGTAAATATCTATCCTTTGGCCGTTGAAAATAAATGGGAAACGGCAACAAAACAAGTATAAGACTAAACAAAATAGGGAAATGGGTATTTGCTATAGTAAAAACTTATGTTTTTATGACAGCACTGATTGCTGCCTAGAAACAAAATTTTCTGAACTCTATCTCCGCTTTAATAAATGACAGAGACATGGGGGTTGGTTAATATCACTCATGCTGAACTTTGTATGGTCACTGACTTCTCCTTAATGACCAAAAATTCTACTATGACAACCAATCCATTTTGCTTAGTTGAACAATAATATTTTATGAAACTGAATTACACATTTGGATACCATAGCAAAGTTTGTTCAAATGTGGACATGCACATAGACTATATTTTATAATTAATAAATTGAAGCCACCTGATTGCTGTGTTTTGGTTTCAAAATGAAATGCTTATACAATACAGTGACAACCATTTTTTTTTTTTTTTAAATACAAAAAAAAAAAACAAAACCCAAAACAACCCATTGTCTGCTATTTGCTGAAAACAGCTAAAAAAGGCGATGTTTCATACCAGTGTGTTTGCTCTGCCGCTGTGTCGTGCGGGGTTCTGGAGACGGGGAGGAGCCATTTCCACGAGGGAGAAAGAGGGCGGCGCCTTTGACAGTTAAGAAGCTCTCGCTGATGCTATGTACAAAAACATCAACATTAAGAAAAAGATTAGGCACTGAACCATTTACAAATGATGATCCCAACCAAAACATACTTAAATATGATATAAATGCAATATTCTTGTGTCTAAGAGAAACATTTTTCCTGAAATCCCCATGGAGATGTTTTTTGCTTATCAGTATGATCATGGCCTTTAACCTGCTGAGGCTCAGCTAAAGCTTTGGGGAGCATTTGACCCCAAACAGCTGTTAATGAAACAGTTTAGAAGTGGAGCCTCTGCTCTTTGCTGAGCTGAATATGGTGCTTCTAAGGAATCTGGTTAGCTCTGGAGAAATGCCAGTGCTGTCTCTGGGGTTTAAGGGAGGACAGATAGCAGCATTAAGGGAATGCAAGAAGCCAGGGCCAGTCACACCCCGGATAAAGACCCCAACTCCACATCAACATCAGGCCTATCTGAACTAATTTCCCACATCCCAGTCACCCCTGACCCAGCTGTTTCCTCTCTTGTCTCAGTTTTGGTCAAATCCAGTCTTTCCTTTCAAAACAAACAGTTGGGAAGAACTAAGAACAAAGCCTTTTAACCAGTAACCAGCCAACAAGAGCTACTATGTGAAATACTTTAGTGAGATGAATATGGCCAGAAATGGAAATTTTGACCTGACTGAACATGGCAATTTAGTGGAGACACTATTTTCGAGTCTACACTTTGCTGTTCGCAGAGTTATCTATTGGGTTTGAGCTAAGGCCTGATATAGAGTAGTGGCTAATTTTACTCGCCTATAAATAAAGAGCAAACTGAATGAATGCAGAGCGACTTCTACTGTACAGGAGCTCATGTAACTAAATGACACAGAGGCAGACACAACCAACCTTTGCAAACGCATTGCAAAGATCATGTCTTGAGAGGCACTGAGAGTCCTGCAGTACTTTGATTTCAATCTATGGAGGCCAAACTAACAGAATTGAGCATTTATACTGTTAGTTAGTGCAAAAATATTGTTGATTATTTAACATATAATAGTTGAGCATGGTTTGTGTCATTCTTCCAAGCAACACTGAAGTCTCGAGGCAAAGTTTTTCAGGTTGGCAGTCAATGTTTTACAATGATCATTTAGCACTGTGTGGGTACAAACACAAGTATATGCGGTAAGCCACATTAGCGGAATAAACAGCAGCAGAATCCTTGCTTCAGCCGCCATTATGCTTCCTGTTTGTAAACACAGCAGTGACAAAGTGTTACAACAAAGACAAGCTCCACTGCGGAGCGTTTCAAATAAAATTCACCTAGGCTAGCATTTTCAAAACTGTGCGGTTACATGAAAATGGTGCTGCGAATATATGTGGACGAAAAGCGCAGAAAAATACTTTTCAAAGATTTGGGGTACGTGTGGACAGTTTAGGTCTGGAGGACTCTGTGGTCAAGGCTATTTGCGTGCCAAATAGGTACCACATGTTTAGGGCTGCACGGTTTTGGAATGTTGCAATTATTGAGGTCTTTATTGCGATATGTGGTTAAAATAAATGTGAGTCAACTTAATGAGTTTGAAAAAAATTAAATAAAAAGTTTTCAAAAATCACTTTTACAAATTAAATCTTAATGTTAAGCATAATTGTGTTAATCACACAATGATTATATCAACCATGCGTCAATCAGTGTAAGTGCAATATATGTATGTATAGTTATACATTATGCAGCTCCTTATTTCAAACCATTTCCCTAACAATCGTTGACTTATGTGTGTTGTTAGGGAAATGGTTAGATTGTTAAATGCATTTTGCACACTTGTTTTGTTTGTATTGAAGTACCCTATTATGTGCAATTTTTTTAAAAACCCTTGTGTGTGCACAAGTGCACACTTTTAAATTATGCATATATGTGCATTCACTTTATTGCAATCGATATAAAACGCTTATACTTCAATTTAAAAAAGACTTTATTCTTAACATTATGGTGTATTTTAAAATCAATACACTATTGCCAAACAAAGTATTGTGAAGCTTCTGTGCATCCATCATTTCTTAAATGGGCATTTCAGAAGATATGACCCTGTGGCAGTCTTGATTTGGATATGTGGCACAACATATTGGTGCAGGGAACATAGAGGGCACCAAGGCCATGGGATGCAATTTCCAGCCACTGGCATTTCACTAAGTCAGAGATGTAAGGGCATACGCTTCACATGGGAGGGAAAAAGCAGAGAACCCAAACGGGACAGACAGAAGAAATAGATGACCCAGCATTGCTTGTCTAATTACAGAGAGAAGTGGGGAGGAGGGGATCATCTTTTTGGCACAAGGCACTAGATGGTACTTGTTAGGGAACAGACACAATCATAACTATGTAAGGACCAGTAGAGTCACACAAGCTAGAGGATGCCTGACCCACAGCTGTCTTTGGCCATATTAGTCACTCTCTCACCAGGGAAGGATAAATATAGTCCCTGGGTGAAGGCCTTGTGAGTTGAGGCCTGATAGAGATTCAGAGAAAGTTGAAGATGGCCTTCTGTCAACTTCCTATATATAAATTGGTCCCCTTCAAACTAACGGGTTTGGAAGAGTAGATAAATAAACAAAATAAATAAACCAGCTTTCTGTTTGAATGGTTCAACATTTCAATTTAGGCTGACAACATGAGAAAACGCTTAAGCTCAAAAAGTCAAACCAAAATGTATTTAAATGAAGCAACAACCATGAAACTAAGGCTATGTATTAATAAAAAGTCACTTTATTTTTAAATGAACCAGTATTATATAATAATGTTAGACTATAAATTAAGATTTTAATCCACTAGAGATCCCTTTTATTTTGTCATTAACCCTTTAAGACCTACGGGAGCACCGGCGATCAAATTTGTTTATGATGCAAAAAGAATTATTGCTCTATCTTGTGTGGTTATAATTTTACAAGTTTTAAAAATTGATAAACAGGAGTAAAACTTACATATGACTTAAGTATGCCTCATTGAACCATTTTTTTCCCAGCATGGGTGTGTAAAAAAACAGTTAACGGTTTCAAAAAATCCTTTAAAACCTTACACAATAAAAACATTCTAATCCACACCACAGGTGTTAACAGCACTTCCGATGACCGATCACATTGTAAAAGTGATAAATCCCCTCAATATTACCCAAGAATCTCAGCGTGAAAACTTTTGGCTTAGAATCACTCTATCTGTATCTAAATCTCTCCTAAACATCCCATAACATATTTTTTTATTAGTCATTTTGCTATTTGCGTATCGGCATTATTTCAGGTTTTTTTGAGAGTACAGTACTTAACTCAATGAAAAAAACATTAACACTTTCAACCAAAAATCTAGCATGACTTCTCTCAGACAATCATATTTCACTCTGAGGTTTGACAAATCATGTGCTTCCCTACGTCAGTGGTTGTTTGAAGTAAAGATAAATACAGTAATTTTCCTTCACACAGCAGGTTTCAGCAGACTGCACAACTTCCTTCCAGTTTCCCACACCTGTATTTTTCCTGGTTAATCATTACAGCGTGCTGAAAAGAAAACATGTCTATTCTAAGTCAATCCTTGGTAGCAATGTTTTTAGAGCATCAGTATTGAGATTCCTCACAGAAATTCCTAATCGAAACTAACCTAAATTACAGCTAATTTGTTTAATTTAATTGAGAACCAAAAACCAACAAATACCAAAAACTTACTGGCACCTTTGTCAAACACAGAACTTCCCTGCCAGCAATTAAACCTGCAACTGACTAAGCGCGATTCCAGTCAGTGCTGATTCCTTTAAATAAGAAAAACAAATGTTGGATGGCGATTTTATATTCAGATCCATAGCTCTCAGATCCTTGTACAGAAAGAAATATGAAAGAAAATAATGGACAGGAATGTAAGCCTGACTAAGGAATTCATAGCCCACTGGCGTGTAACGTAATTGGATTTGGTGCACAGTGTTTATTTAGCAGTTTTGAGCAGTCTGAGGAAAAATACTGTGTGGGTTTGATATATCAGTTTTAAAATAACAAACAATCTTGTACAACATGCAAAAAACTTTTAGATTAGAATTTGACTTCTCTTTGAACCTTCTTGAAAATAAAAAAAGCTCAAACTAGCCTAACAATTTATGACAAATTCTTCGATTCTCCCCGATATCTGTTGTTTCAATGGAAATGATATACGGCACCATCGTAGCAGATATGTCTTTGCTTGTGTTTTGCTTTATTATTCATCTTTTGCTTGTTTTGTTTTCTTTTTGCGATACAATCGCAATGCAACCTTTATGCATGACCGTTTAGTAAATATGATTAAAGTACTTCTTTTTGGCATCAATTGAAGAAAGTTGCATGGTTCCTTCGATGGTCAGCGCTGCTTTTTGTACATTTTGGAACAATGAGTTTGTTTGTTTGTTTTCAAGGACTCTATAACAAAAACTAGAATCTTCTTAAAACACATCTCAATGCAACTAATCACTCATTTTGTAATTTTCCAAGCAGATAATTACTGTAAGAAAGCATGCTTTTACAATTGTCCATTGGTTGGACTTACTTGAAATAATAAAGAGTTTAGGTATCAAAACCACTCAAATACAGGCTGATTCACGTCAGCTTTCACAACACTGTTACGTCATCAAGACTTGAGAAACATCTTTTGATGTTATGACCTTTTTAGTGCACACTAATCGCAGTGTTGCAGAATTTCCTATCTCATTTAAGAACGTGAGAGTCGTAACAACCACAAAGCGCACTGTGAAGATCGTAATCATAAAAGAGTGACTCATAAAGCAAACGCTTACTCACAGCTGGTTGATCTGGTTTTGAGAAGCGACCGCATTGTCGGAGAAGTAAGGCATTATTTTAGCACCGCAACAGGAGCAGAATCCCCGGGCAGAGGAGCTCTCCGTGGTCGCCACACTCTCCAGGGTCATGACGGAGGTCCAGAAAATACTCAGACGCACTCCTCGATAGCATTCATATCGCCCCTTGTTTTAACAAGCTGTCTTAAAAAGTTAAAACGGTGAAATGTGCTCGGTCCTGTCTGCTAAAACAGATTCAAATAGTCCTTAAGGCCTTAGTAAGACACCAACGTGGCCTCATAACACCGTAAAGGTTCATTTAAAAATATGCCAGAACAGTCCCAAAAAGTAGCCGTTTCAAACAAGCCTTCGTAACACGGATTTTATACGAGTAAAAAAACAGCAAGATAACGTGTGAACGCCACAATTGAGGATGAAAGGTTTACACACTCGTTTACTTTGGGACGTGCCGGTGTGCGGACGCCACTACTCGCCGTATATGAGGAGCTGCGGTGCGGCGCACTATCGCTTGAACATCGGGAAGGAGGAGCTGCTGACATGTGCTTCTGGAAGGGTGGAACCGTAGGACTCCACAGACGGACAACATTTGGGACACCCGAGCAACGACTGCGTTTACCTCCTCAGCACTGAGCATGGGGAAAGCACTTCACTGCAGTTTCCACCGACTGGTAATCGAAGCATTTGAGATTAAAACAAGTCAAGAAAAATAAATGGTGCTAGCATTTATTGGAGAGATGAGTGGTAAATATGGTAGAGTTAAATATTAATTATTTATAGGACCTATAAAATAATTATTGTGGAGTGTGTAAGATTTATGTCAAATTCAACCCATTGGCATGCTGAGATCTCAAATTAAAATAAAATAGATAAAGTTTGAATAAATGGAATGAGTTTAAAAGGTCTCTTAATGGGTTACATTTTGGGTCCTTAAGCCCTGCCCACAGGTACCCCTGTTATTTAGAAAATCTGTACAGTTACCTGTTGCAAAACACTTATCCATAGGGCTGGGCGATTTGGCCTAAAATCAAAATCTCGATTAGTTGAACATTTTAACTCTACTATGATTAATGAACTATTTTTTCCTTTATTTTTCATATCTTAGGTCACGAACAAGTTTGTACGGTAAATATGCTCACATATTACAAGTAAGAGATTTTTGAAGGGTGCATTACTGGATCATAAAATATTTGAAGGACATTGAGCGGGGTCACGTGACTCCATGCAGTAGTGCTTTTAAAGGGAAAGTAATTGAAAAATGTACCTGGTAAAATTTGAACGATTATAGGTTCTGAATGTCAATTTCGATTAGTTGTCCAGCCCTACTTCTCCAAATTTGATCATTGGCAGCGGATGGTCTTTTTTTTTTTTTTATGAAATGATGACAGCGGTCAGTCAGCTCAGTTAAATGTAGCAGTTAATCACATGTCCCCACCTATTTTCTAGGTGAGAATCGATCCATCATGAGCCAAACGAAAATAAACATAAAACAAAAAAAAACTTGTGCATTGTTAACTGTGTGTGTGTGTGTGTATATACATATATATATATATATATATATATATATATATAGTAAGTATATATATATATATATATATATATATATATATATATATATATATATATATATATATATATATATATATATATATTTTTTTTTTTAGGGGTGTAACGGTACGCTAAAATCGTATTCGGTTCGGTACAGTGTCTTGGAGAGCTCGGTTCCGTTAATTTTCAGTACAAATCAATGAGAACTTACAAAATCTTTATTTTGAAAAGCTGCCAATACACAATACAATTCTTGCATAAAATAAATAAAAGTGACACATTTGGGTGATATTTTAAATAAATTGCACTCTTTATAAAGAAATACACATTTTTAAAATAAAAAAATTAAATACTGCAACTAGTTAGGACCTGAAAACTTGTAACACTAGCAACAGCTTCAGCTTATATATCAACAAAACTAACTATTCAAGTTTTAAGTTTTTGGCTAAAAAAATTACCCTATCCACATTTTCTGAAGAGAGCACAGATCTGGTTGCAGTGACAACATCTCCAGCAGTAGAAAATGTTAGATGTGTTGCCTGCCCGATCTCCGTGGAACAATGTCTCCATACAACTTTAAATTTATCCACTCGTCTATCCCCGTTATGTATTTTAACAGAGAAGCCAAAGTGTTCCCAAACAGGAGACCGTAGTGAGGTGGGAGGGTCTTCAAGCTCTGGCTTCTCTTTCGCTGTTGCCATTACTCGTGCAGCGCTACTGTGCGTCACTCAATAGCGTCCGTGCGGAAACTCGCCTAGGAACAATGTTCCGCTTCGCTTAATATCGCGCTAATAATAAATGTATATTATTTAATTAAAAAATATACAGAGACAGTATACAAGTATACCGAACAGGCCGCACCGATATATATATACATATACACATATACCGTACACACTTTAAATAACTTTTGAAAAATCATTAAAACCATTTTCTGCTTTTCCCCATAGACTTAGATTGGGCGGAAATCATTCTACAGCAAGCACCATGGTGGCGCTCGCTAGCAGTTTGGCTTTACAGTACAATGTGGGAGGCCAAAATTAAATCTCAAAATAATGGCATGAAGTGCTTCTGGTAGGAATCTAACATCGCGGCACAATGTTTAATAGGGAAAGAAAAAAAAATGGTTAAAATGGTCGTAATGGAACAAGAATACTTTTTACGGTTTTGGAATTTATTAAGCTGTTCTTCAGATCTAGCAATGCCACTTTTTAGCTTAGATCATTGAACCTTTTAGACCAGTAGCGTTTAAATTAAAAATGATCAAAGGGTTTAAAAAAAATAAAAATAAATTACTGTGTCCAGCATTCATTTGTATTGGTTCTAAAGTTGCAGCCATTGTTCTATCATAATTCCTTTCACAGTTTATTTTGCCATGGTTAGGCATCTCATGCTGGATGTGAAGTTTATGGTAAATTTTAACCCTAAGACTTCCATTTAGAAAGGGAAATGCTACTATACTAATAAGATTTAATGATATATGCCAAGCTAAAAGTGCCATCACCAGAAGTAGAGAGCGGCTAAACTCTTGAAGGATTTTGCTTATTTAACTGCATCATGTATTTTCATTGAGTGTCTCTGATACAATCATAGAATCATACATTGATCGTATCATGTAGTGAGTGTCTCTGATAGTATCTGTCTATTTATATTGCCATTGTTTCTATGGGATGCTTCGGACCCCCACACATTTGCATCTTGTGTTGATAGGCTCTGACATCCCTATGGAGGTCCATCACCTTTCTTTTACATTTGCATTATATTTGAAAGGTTTCCTCTTTGGATTTAAAGACACTCAAACTCCAAGACACATTTGGTTAAGTATCGAAGGTCAATCAGGGAAGACCAAACCTTCACTGTATGATGATCTGCTACACTGAAACATTCAATAAATCTTTTCCTCAAAAGATCTCTGGTAAAGCTTTTGGCAAGCCACCCAAAGAATGCTGCGCCAAATACATTAAAATCTTACCATGCGTGTGTGGAGGGTGTAATTGAGAATGAGCAGTAATTACTTATGCTTAACTGGACATTGATTTGTATTTTAGAGCTAAAACACACCTGCTCAAAAACTGACTTGGATATGAGTCACTGCACATACTCATATCCGAGACTTCAGATTGCTGTATCTGAAGCTTCATTAAACCAGCACTATCTTGTTAATAGTTGTGTAAGTTCATTTGTGTACTTCATTCCTATTTGACTTTCCCAGCTGGTAATTTGAGATGTTGCTGTTGTCCAGTCGTGTTTACAAAATTAAGAGTCCCTGTTGTGCAACGGTTGTCAGCTTGATAGCTATGTCTTGGAAAAGGTCACTAGCACTTCCAAGATTGTGGATGCCCCATGATTACCCCCATTTCATGACCGCAGTGTTCTTCACAGCCAGCTGTTTCCTATAAGTGGAACTGGGAATGTGTCAGACAACAAGACCTTGCTCAACCGTGGGGAAATTGTGTGGGTGGTATGACCAAAATTTTACGTTGAAACGTGAGGGATTTTATGACTAATAATAAGTCTATTTCATAATACATGTTGGTGCAGGCACAAAAAATAAAAAAAAAACAACCATTACATATAAAGAATGATATTTAATGCACAATTTGGTTAAATCACAACTTGATATTATTGAAATGAGGGAAACTCTTATATGAATAAAACTTGCCCTGTGACGTATACGTGCATACAAGAACCTGCTCAGCCATATTTTCTCTGAAATTATGATGCATCTATTTTTCTGCTGAATTTCCTGGTGCCTGTATTTCCAGTTTCATCTTCTAGGCACCTCCTTCTCTAGCCCCAAGATGTATTTGAGCTGCTGGAATGAGGCCAGTGGTACACATAAGTGTATTGTAGGCAAGCAAATATAGAACATTAGAACAGAACTACTTGGGTAAATTTTGTGCACAAACTTTGATGTTGGCCTGTGACATTTAAAAGTTTTAGCAAAATGGAATGGTTAGAAGGTAGTTTTTGTTGCTATGGAAGATTCAGTGACATCATACAAAGTCCACTTTGCCAATATGAGTAGTAAAAATCAACCCTTTTCCTTAGCTGAGATAGTGATATGCCAAAATGGTTGCTATGGTAAGCAATCAGGTTGCTACGGAAGGGACATCCATATAAACCAATCCCCATGTCTATCATTTACCAAAGCTAAGATAGATTTCAGAAAATTAAGTAAGGCCATAAAACGTGAATTTGTTACTCTGATTAGGATAGACAAACCCCTATTCCTCTATGAGGTTTCATCTTGGAGATATTTTAGGTGACATTTTACATTTACTTTAAATGGCCAATATGTCAACCTTTGAAGTTTCTATGGGGTTCTTTGTTTGAGTTAGTTTTTTTAGCATGTCTCTCATCTTCCACATATCGACCTGGTGCAATATTTGTCCTTATATTTCTGCTATGTTGTTCATAGACAAGTACTGTGTGCCACCAAGCTGTAACATTTATGTGATGATTTACACCCCAACAGCAGAACAAAAGAGCCAATTTCATTAAAAGTTAATCTGCTTTGTATGAAATTCAGGTGAGCCCTTTCCCCAAAATGTTTAAAGGTGAAAGTTTTAATCAAATATACAATACAATGTTGACCATTGCACTAAAGTGGGATCTCATTCTTAATTAATTGGGGTAATACAATCTTTTGGTGGTATAAATGCTTAGGGTTTCCTTAAGGTATAGAAGTATGTTTATGGGAACTTTTTGACCATTGGATGAGAAGTCCTGACTTACAGCCTTTGCTGTAAGTCACTGAGGTTGTGATTAGCCCAAGAAGGTTATGTTTCCTTCACTGCAACTAAAGTAAAAGCTCAGCTTTTAAAAAAATAAGCCCAAACCATAAGCTAGTGCTGGGCGATATGACGATACATATCGTGGGGACGATAGAAAAGTGTCTATCGTCCTATTTCTCTTCTATCGTTTCTATCGTTTCTAACCTAATTTTATCAATTACTAAAGAAAATATTGCATTAAATAGGCTATGACAAATGTATGATAATGTCTTGTGGCTATGCAATGCATACTCTACCCTTTATATAAGTGATAATCAAGAATAAAACTTCTTCGCAAAGAAACTCCGTCTTGTGATTTTGCGACGGGACGCTTTACGTTGTTGCGACATGCTTTACGCTAGTAGTGATGGGAAGTTCGGATCATTTTACGGATTCGGTTCTTTGAGTCTCGGATCTTTTTTCGAGTCATTTCGTTCATTTTACTAAAATATCAATAAATGTTGTGTGTACTTCCACATCTACTAGCGTTTTATACACAAATGCGAATCACACTACAAATAAGACAAAACTATAATGCTAAATTTAAAATGAATATAAATATATTACTAAAGCCTACCTGGGTCTTTTAGTCTGGTTTACCCAAACTCTGATCTGTCTTCTTTAGATTTAAATCTCTTTTGTTCGACACAAAATTACTTCACTCTGACGTTAACGTGTGCAGTCCGTGCACTCAGTCCGGACTGGCTTCTTTAGCACTTTTGTCACGTGACCGCTACAGTGCCGGGATCCGAAAGATTCGTTCTTTTAGCGAGTCTGGGTCCTTTCGGTCTTTTCTCTTTCCGGCTCATGCTGCATTGGTTAACATTACGGAGCGGCCATGAGCCGGAACCCGAAAAGATTAGGTCTTTTTGCGAGTCTCTCCGAAAGATTAGGTCTTTCAGCAAGTCCGGGTCATTTCGTTCTTTTGTCACGTGACCGCGCCACAAAGTTAGGCAAAGTCAGTATGCAAATATGCACCAGCAAGTGGCGATAAAAAATATAGCCAGCTTAAAATTAAAGAGTCTTTCGAAAAATGCACACCGTATGAAAAAATGTCCCAGCGCCATAAAGAAATCACATGTGCCATCTTGTATTACTGTTGTAAAGGCATGATCCCCGTGTATGCAGTTGAGAAGGGTAGCTTCCGAGACCTCGTCAAAGTGCTTGACCCGAGGTACGTTATGCCCAGTCGTAAGCACTTCAGTAATGTCGAGTTGCCTCGCTTATATAACGCATGCCGGGCCCAAGTAGAGAAGGATGTTTGCAGTGTGGTCCATTATTTTTTTTTAAATAGTTTATTTTGATAATACTATTTAAATAACTATGATGTGGTTAAAAAATGTGAAGGCTACTGTAGCTCTACCTCCACCACATCTGTTGTCATTTGATACGTTTACATTGCTGCACTAAAATGTAGTTTTTCTCATTTGTGACAGTTCAGTTAAATGTCACTTCAAAATAAAGTTGCAAAAAAAAGTATGCAATGATATTTTTGTCAAACTTTTCAGAGAATAACTGAAAACGTACTTTATTGTGGTATATCGTGATATATATCGTTATCGTGATATAAAATAATTAATATCGTGATATATGATTTTTCCATATCGCCCAGCACTACTGTGAACCGTTACACCCCTAGTATTTAATATGTGTGGGTTATTCTCAGGGTTCGTGAGCTATGAGCAAAAATGTAACGCACAAGGGGGCAAGTCCCTGGTACCAGGTACTCTCGGGCTTAAGAGGTTAAACAACCAAATGTGCCAGGGTGTACTATGCATGCTGGGAAATTTGTCTCAAGCACACTCGATCTCAAGTGCGTACGAAAATGAAGACCTGCAAAAAAATAATTTAAGACCTCAAACAGCAAATTGCAGGAAATGTGGGACTTTTTAAGGTCTAAAATTTAGGTTTTTACATTTTAGACTTTTCAAGAATCCGCGAAAACAACAGCACGTGTTGGGTGCAACAGGAAGTGCAAATAATAAAAGTGCATTAATTTTCTTATTCTATATTTTTTTTTATCATCAGTATGTGTACATTTTGACAGCTCTAAATATAAGGTCACATGCTCACTCTCAGACTGTACTCATCAGATGCACTCCTGGGCTTCTTCTTCCTGCGCTCCTCACTTTGCATCATCGCACATCCACACTAAACGTCCAAAAACAAACAGGAAAATATTGAAATCAACATTGGTGATATCACAAAGCACTCAGCTATTCGATAAAGCAGAAACGGACCGTTTGAGTCAGGTGGATATTTCAGGCTCAGAGCGTCATGCAGCTTCATCTGTGCTGGATCTGAAAACACATCTGGGAAAACGAGGAAAAACTAGCTTTAGTTATTTACATTTACACATTTGGTTTTATCCAAAGCAGCGTATATTTCAAGGAATAAACACAATTACATATATAAAAGCACCAGTATAACCAGCACATCATAACAGTAAAAACTGCTATAGCTGGCTATAGGATACTATTGAGAATGACTGGAATGATAGATATTTGCGAACCATATTTTGAGTTTGGAGAAGTGACTTGTGAAATGAAGTATAGGTACATAATACTGAGCTAAAGTTGGAAGAGGTGAAAAAAATGTAAACAAAGAATGCTCTCAGAAATACAAATATTGACAGTATTTTTCAATCCAATTCGATATTGTTGTAAATTTAAAAAATGAAAAATAAAAACAATGTCTTTTAAAACCATTGTCCTGAAACCAGAATAAAGTTCAACCAATTAAAGAAACATCACAAGAGTAATGACAAATCATTAGCAAGGCAATTCAAAATAAAATGTGAGAAAATGCACAAATTTAATTTTACATGTTGGTGAAAATAAGGGATAACCTTAAGAAGTACAAGACCTGTGAAATGGCCTGTGCTTAGTACAGCGCTCAAGGTTTAG
>SRMA01026779.1:258520-447589 GCA_007224835.1 Danionella cerebrum | reverse complement strand
GCGCAGCGTGGAGAGACCACCTCTTACGCACGGGGAGTCATTCCATATTTGGTGACGTCATGAGGCCACGGAGCAACAGAAAAAATACAAAATGGAGTTTTCGCGAAGCTATCGACCGGACATAACAAACGGACTTATCGCTATGGAAAACTTTTTGTTGAAAAAACGGCAAAGGTAAGACAAGATTTACATGCTTGCTTGGTTTTCGCTGGCGTTTTTTCGTGGAACTTTCGCTCCCTGCTCTGAAATACTTCATGCAATGTAAATGAGTTGCATATCGCTGGATTCAGCTGGTTGTTAGCTTTCATTTAATGTCATGGTTTTGGTGTTTCCGTTTATATTGTGGATATATATCGCACATAACGTGGTCATGAATTATACTCCGGACATGTTGTTGTTTATTTGCATGGCGTTCGAACTGTGGTTCACGAATATGAAATTGAATTAGATACGTTTTTTAGAGGAGTTTCCGCTGAACACAACAGTATTTAATATGTGTGGGTTATTCTCAGGGTTCGTGAGCTATGAGTGAAAATGTAACGCACAAGGGGGCAAGTCCCCGGTACCGGGGACTCTCGGGCTTAAGAGGTTAACCATGGCTCGAACGCCATGCAAATAAACATGTCCGGAGTATAATTCATGACCACGTTTTTGTTTATGTGCGATATGTATCCACAATATAAACGGAAACACCAAAACCATGGCATCAAATGAAAGCTAACAACCATCTGAATCCAGCGATATGCAACTCATTTACATTGCATAAAGTATTTCAGAGCAGGGAGCGATAGTTCCACGAAAAAACGCCAGCGAAAACCAAGCAAGCATGTAAATCTTGTCTTACCTTTGCCGTTTTTTCAACAAAAAGTTTTCCATAGCGATAAGTCCGTTTGTTATGTCCGGTCGATAGCTTCGCGAAAACTCCATTTTGTATTTTTTCTGTTGCTCCGTGGCGTCATGACGTCACCAAATATGGAATGACTCCCCGTGCGTAAGAGGTGGTCTCTCCACGCTGCGCATCGTGTGATTCGTCGGCGATCCCGTCAGTCTCAAAATGGTTCATCATTGGCTGCCTCAGAATCAGAGCTTTCCAGCGATATATAGAGCTCCCGGATTGGACAGATGGTCGGGGGGTAGGGACACGCAGAAGCTCGACGTCGAAAGCGTTTGTGAATGAAAGGTTCCCAAAAGCGCAGCAAGATGGGGTAAATGAGCTTCCACCCCCCTTTTACAGCGTTTCTTTAGGAGTTTTTTTGCTGAAATCATGTCCCGTAAGCAAGAAAAGAAGACTATGAACGTAGCTGAAGCTTTGGACAAGATTTTTTCCATATTTCAGTTATTGTACCAAATTGTGCCAAACTGTGCCAACATGGATTACGCCTGAACTTTGTTCAATCAAAACCTTTACAGAATATTAGTTTCTTGTAGTATGAACACCAAACTTGCTACAGATGTCCTTGACATGTAGTGGTTACAATTGATTGTGTTTATTTGCCTCGTTATAAGTAAAATAAGGAGATATTGGAGGAAACATGTGTGTTTTTTTTTAGGCGGAGTTCATTTTTTGGCCATTCCAACATCAATTACTCTTACCCAGTGTTCTTGACTGTCAAATTAACTCATCCACACCACTCCCCAAGAACCTATCTTCATTTTGCTACCAAGATTTGCAGTTTAGGCCTTGTAAAAGCTGAGAAATGCCTTAAAAAGTAAAAGTATAGGATTTTCGGGAAAATAGGCCTCAGGGCTTAAGAGGTTAAGGACTCCATTCTGTCTATCAGCACCCAAGACTATATATGGGCTGCATCCTGGCCCTCCAGGCCTACTTTATCAGCATAAAATGGGACACCTTCTTCCAGTCTATCTATTTCAGTTGACTCCATCACTGTCCTAAGATCTCAGCCGGGTATAAGATTAAGTCTCAAATGGAAGAGACCGTTCAACTTCCCACAAAGGGACTCAGTCTCTCGAGGAGGATGACTGGCTTTCTGAAACCAGACTTGGTCTCTACATAAGAAACAGAAGATCACTGCCACCACAATTATGACAAACTCAGATCAAAAATATCATGGCACAACTTTCACAGTACTGCTCTTACAATTCTAAACTTGCCAATTAATTGCCAGTTAAAAAATGTTTGACAAAAAGATTGACAGTTCAGATAAAAAAAATAAACATATTATTCTGTAACCTCAAGGATTTGCAATCATCCTTCCAAAATGCATATAACCTGCACATACATCTGGAGATTATTAATGCCTTAAACACAAAATTTAACTGATGTAAGTTACAAAGCAAAGGCCGTGAAGGGAGGTTTTAAGAACTTGACGGACATTTGAGAGTCATCTAAAAATCAAGACAGAACCACAGGCCATGACTCCTCTGAGCTTAGACTTGAACTGTGAAGAGGTTATAAGAGATCAAAAAGAGTAATGACTTCGTGAATAACTGGGATTGTTTCAGGTAATTTCCAAAAACTTACAGAACAATTTACGTAAATCATGGTATAAAGGCCAGGAACCACCAGACTCTTCAGACTCTTGGACCAAGAGTTTCTGAGCTGACAAATGCTTGAAGGAACACCAAAAATAACTTCTGAGGAAAGGACATCAGTTGGCTTCAATCTTTCAATCTCCTGTTTTTAATCACAAAGGGAGCATAAAGAAACAAACTACTACAATCAGTGCATAGCTTTAGAATGTACATATCAAAGAGAAACTTTTGAATCCCCATTATGTTCTGTTGAACCAGTGCTGGTTTTACTTCATTTAAGGGGTGCTAAAGCACTCCCAGACTAAGCCCTGAGTATAGCAGCAGAATGGTGTTTAGCTCCACCCTGTATAAAATCTAGCAGAACTTAAAAAAAAGTGACTTATCAAAAAGTGTGCAGCAGTTACATAAATGATCTGCAGCTCAAATCATGCTCGTAGTGGCCACAAACAGCCCAATGGTGTCATGTCGTCCATTGCTATTAGTTTAGTGTTAAGATCACCCCAATAATTGACAAGAATTGCGAGTTTTTATTTCAGTTTGATTAGAGTGAGGGATGGGGGTGCACACAGAATCCCATGTGTTTGATAACAGTTTAATAACACTTTGCTCCTGATCAAGCTTACATTTATAAATTTTATCCATACTACATTTAACTGTAGTTGATGTCCTACTGAATGCTCACACAATTTGAGTGAAGTGTGTGATGAAAACGGATTAATTTTCTAAACATATTGCCAGCTTTCAACACAGTACACACAACACATTTCTGTCTAGCATGATATTTAAAAAGGAAGATAAAAGGTTCACTTTATCTCACAAGATAACTCACATGGATGCCTCAACAGAGTCACATGACAGGCAGTTGCTGGAGAGGAAAGTTACCCGTTTTTTTCGTCACAAAACCTTTTTTTTTTAAGATAAAGACTTCCTTAAAATGACCTGGGCTGAACTACAGTTTACACCAAATATTATGGGTCTGAAACCAGTGGCGGCTGGTGCATTTTTGCAACGTTAATCAAAAAGACCAACAAATAAGTACAATTACAATTGTACAAAGAAAACGTACAAAGAATTTGACATTCATTTAGGATTTAACTTGTATACATAAATGTTTCCCTTCTGTTTTTAAAATTTCTTTAAATCTGGGCCTCATCTTGTTGTTGATTTTAAAAGGAGATGAGGAAAGCAGAATAAAGTTTTCTCTAACCATGTACTTTGGTTACTCCTACAATCCCAAAAACATGCGTCAAGTTTATTGAATAATCAAACTCCCCCTAAGGTGTGTATTGCCATGTGATGGACTGGCGACCTGTCCAGGGCGTACCCCCAGCTCTTGCCCTATGAGCACAAGAGAGACCCCCATGACCCCAAAGGAGCAAGCTGGTAAGAAAATCAATGAATTTTCTAAATTAAGTCTTTTCATTTAGACTTCATAAGCAGTCGAGAAAGCACGTACAATGACAAATGAGATTCAAATTAAATTTTGGGAATGCTTCAGTAATCTTGATGCATTGTTACATCCATTGGTATATGTACAGGGGCTATTTCATTGGCACAATGCTGTTTCCGCTCCCACACACTGGGCTGTGGTGCTTTAACTGAGAATCATTCCCAGCAAAAACAAAGAAATAAACACAGGCACAGCTAGTAACCGCATCTGCCATTTGCTGTTCAATAATCCAATCACTGCTAAAATGTTTACTGAAACCTTAGAGTTGTGACAAAATCCACCTTGGTGTATGTTCACAAGCCATGGTTTTCTAAGGTTGACATCAGCAGGAAAACTGTGGAAATGTAAAATTCAGTTAAACTTTGTACACAGCGGAAGACAACAGTATTCTCTATGTACCTTCTGTTGCCTCTGGAAGCTATAAACTAACACATGTTAGTTTAAAAAGATGTTTTATTAACATTTTCTCCAAACTCCAATACGTTAAGACTACAAGCCGGAACTATTACTTCGAGGCGGAAATGCGTCACGAGTCTACATATAAGTAGTCCATTGCAATAATGTAACAGTTATTCCACTTGGTCCAGATCAAATTAAACGAACTAGAGGTGTGAAAGCACCCACTGGTCTGATTGGTTTTGGTGCACCATTTGCACAGCTGCTAAGATGTCTTTTAGTCCTTTTATATTTGTTTTTGATTAACTATATCATAACCTATAAGCCAACTTTCAATACAAGTTTTAGCTCAAATACCACCAAACAATTCTGGAATATTGCTACATCTTCTTATCAATGTTAAAACGCCATTGTAATCAACCAGTTATGTTGGTTACTTATTCTGAAACCTTTCTATTCTAGACATTTTGTGTGATGTAAAAGTGGAAGTGCATTTTAATAGACTTTTAACAAAGCTCTGTGTCTGTGCACATGTAACTGTAAATCTGCAGTTGCATGCTACATGCTAATTTTCTTTAGCAAACAAACAAAACAAATTTTTTTTGAGCACATACGACTCAAAAACAACAAGAAAGAGTCACTTTAGAGGTAATTCAACTGAAAACCTATAAAAAGCTTTCACAAACGCGTAATAAAGAACAAAGATAACATGCTAACTGCTTGTCCACCACGATTAAGCTTAGTGCCACTGTGCGCATGTGCAGATTAAATCAACACCCTAAACTAGCGTTATAGTTCAGTTCCAAACAATATCAACCTTAAGAAGAAAGAAAACTGAAGAAGAGACTCACCGACACGCAAGGACTGGATGTTGTACTTGTAGTTGGTGACCGCTGTACGGTGACCAGCGCCATTCAAGGAAAAGAAACTCAAGATGTGTGAAGGTAGAGCTAAAACCCTCATCAGCCGGTACCGCCGAGCATATAGGCGAATGATGTCCTGCGTCTTCGGGGAGCTGACTTCTGTACCCACTACGCATGCGCGAAATGTGACCGTTAAACCACAGCTGGTGCTTAAAAGTAATATTACAAAGACATGAGGCGCAATAAATAATTTATGTTTTCTTCTTCTGTAAATATTTTATGTAATGTGCTTTTTGGTTTAGTTCTAAGCGTGCATGACAGAACAATTTTTTGCTACGCTATGGGGTGACATTTTGATACTATTATAGCAAAATTTGGGAATTTTCAAGACAACGCTTTGTGCTATAGGGGTCTATTATCCATTAAATTACGCAGCTTATTGATGAGTGGTGTACTATTGTCTGTAATTTTATATAATTAAAAAAAAAATCTAACAATCTAGCCACAGGGGTTGCAAGCCAGTGACTTCTGTGCCGGTCCCAAGCCCGGATAAATAGAGAGGGTTGCGTCAGGAAGGGCATCCGGCGTAAAATATGCCAAAAACCAAATATGCGAGTCACAATGATTCGCTGTGGCGACCCCTAAACTGGGAACAGCCGAAAGTAAAAGAAGAAGAAAAAAAAAATCTAACATTTCCCATCTGCGATGGACTGGTGACCTGTCTAGGTGTACCCCCGCCTGTCGCTCAATGTGACCTGGAGATAGGCATCAGCAGACTCGAGCAGAAAGGGAATAAGTGGGCAGGAAAATGAATGAATGAATAATTTTTCCTATTGAAAATAGAGAGAGAAAAGCTAACATTTCATACTAACTCGTGTAAAGTCACTCTCCTGAGGGCATTGCAACTATGTGGATGTGGATGTTTTAATAACCAGCTTTCCACCCGTTTTCAATGCAAAGCAAAGCATTTAGAGCATCCTTGAGATTGCAAGTCCAAGCTGAAGTACAGCAGATCATGTGACCAGTGGCAAAGGTTTAAGGAGCCGTAGAAACTTCGCTCAATTGAAAAGCAGGCTTTGGTATTTTAAATTTTATTTAAATAATTGACAGTCAAAAATGTAATTTTTTGAGGATCTTCAAAATTCTGAAGACTTGCTGCACTGCTACCAACAGCATTTAGTGTAACATTAATGCAGAGTAAACTTGATGACCCACTTGGGTTTGACTGGCGGAGTGTGACATTTTTATTATGTGTGTTATGCAGGTTTTATTGTTGTTTTGTGGTTATAATAGTGTTCCTTTTGTTCTTATTTGTTAATTGTTGTACCTGAATGAACCGAATGCACATTTGGGTATGAAAAAGGTGCCATATGCAGCAAACGGTTAAGGTTAATTTTGCTGAGTTATGCTGTTGGTGGTATATTTGTTTTGCATAAACTCAATCTAACAACTGTTATATCTCTGTTAAGATAGGTTGCCATTATGAATTTCTATTATATTTAAAATGTAGTCAACAGATTGTTTAATAATCTAACAGCCTTTTTATTCTGTCTAGTTGTTAAATACAAAAAATATTTACCTGAAGAGAATGTCTTCTAAGTCATAATCATTGTGAACCATTATGAGCCACTGAAAAATAGAATCCTACACAGTGATGGTGTTGGGTATGGACCCAAACAACTAAAACCATTTGCACAAAAAGTTTGGGACAGAAGCAGAAGTGTACCATATCTGATTTTTTGTGTGTTGGGGGATGTCACGACACAGACAACCAGAAGTAAATTGAACTTTTTAACAATGGTTAAATAAAACATTCCTTATTAGGTACATTTAATAAAGGTCAACTGATTTGCTGGAAAGATGAACTGCAGAATTCAAGAGGAACAGGATCAAAGAATATAGAAAGGTGACGATAACAAAAAAGGAACCAGATATAAAAAGTGGAAGCAGGTAAGTGTGAAACTAGGTGTAAAGGGAGCAAAGTGATTGGTGAAAAGGACACCATGGACAGGGCAGCTCCATTACAGGGCAAAACATGCATAATTTTCCCAAGAAGCAACCCTTTAACTAGAAGGCCACATTGCTACCCACTATTCCACTGTGCTGCCTTTGAAAAAAACATGCATTTTGATAGCATTGTACCAAAATATTGCACAAACCGAGTGCACAAGACATGAGTGTATATGAAAGATCTTCTTTTAATGTTTTAATGTCAAGAATTATTTCTGCCCGCATATTTATTTATGAATGTATTCATTTATTATTAGTGTTATTTATTCGTACATTTATTATTTAATTATTTTGTGATCTTCCGTACCTTTCCACGTGACGTGCAATTAACGTTTAAGCGTTTACCACAGGTGAGCGAAAGTCTGACAAAACGAAAAGCTGGTGAGGTCTTTCTCTCTTTTTTACGCATTACATTTGATTTTTACGTGAATGTATTTAAAGATTGATTGATATTAATATCCAGTAAAGTGCTTAACAAAAATTACTCTCAATTGCCATATGATCATATTCTATTTGACGCGTAACAGAAAGGTTCAGATTAGCCTCTATTGTTAATATTACTTGAACATATTTCTAAATATTCTTCCAAACTATAATTAAACATAGTCCTTAACTGCGTTCTCAGAAATTGTTTACTAGCAAAACATCAACTTTTTCCGCTGTAATACCGAGATATCCATCTAGTTAGCCCGTTGCTATGCTTCACAATCATCCACCAGATGGCGCAACAGACTGTGACACAGCCCATCTGGAGCAGAATGTCTAGACCCGTTCAATGAAACGAAATGTCAAACAAATGTTTTTGTGACCTGTGTAAAAGCAGATAATATCTTTATTGGTTTATGTTTCAGATTCATCACTACTGTTCGAACAGAGATACCATTATCTCCCTCTCATTTGTTTATGTGCTCTCCTTCTGTGCTTTCTTATTTCCAACACCTCAAGTTTGAAGGTAGGTGAAGGTTCTGAGCCTCTGAAAACAATTATACACTGGTTATTGAAAGTCTAGGGGAGCTGGTGGCTGTGGAAGGGTGCCTGTGTTTGTGTGTGTATTTGTTGAGATAAGGAGAAATTCTATGCAGACAAAATGAGTTCATTAGGCAGTTGGGCACAATGAAGAAACCTAGTTGCTTTTGATAAAGGGGCTGCAACTGGGAGGAATGAAAGGTTTCATTTCCTGTGTTTGCAAGGCAACATATCACCAGATCAGCAAGTGCCACAGAGATAGACAGCAGAATAGTGGAGAAGAGGGAGGAAAGAAACTCCAGGAGTACGAACAGGTAGAGAATCGTCCATATTTGATGTAAATATTTAAAAACCAAGCACTAGATTTATGTATTTAATATTTTTACTTACCAACAAAGTCAGCAAAAGTTCTATTTTCGTCACATGGTAATAGTTTGGAGCACTGCATCACATATACGCATGTGAGGCTTACTTATTACATACTTCACAGCAAACATGAACAGAGTTTAGCTTAATTGTGATGCAGTCACAGCATCTAGAAACAGTTATCCAATGAAAGCTGCAAATTAGTCTGAATTTTCAAATAGAATTTGGAGTTTTGTATTTAGATTATGCTAAAGGTTTCCAAAATGTTCCAGACTTTTAAATATAGTGTCTATTGGGTCTTGTCTCAAGTGCCATTTGCCATTTCACATTTTTCCCCTCATAAAACCGCTGCTAAAGAGGGGCATGTGCTGGTTTTTGAGGATCCACATAATTCAATATGAACATGGTTATCCCATGCCAATTCCATTTCCTCTTAGAATAAACTGGTTTTGGGACAGCAAAAATATATATGAGCATGTTGCTTTTGAGGCGTAGAAGTTAAATGTTGACAGTGACTGATCATTTGTGTTGTTTTGAAGAGATTATTCACATTAATTTAGTGATTGATATGAGTAAAGCAATCGAGAATAGTCAACATGAAAATATTCTTTTGTGATTTAAAACCATTATTGTGCTGCATTTGATGGTAACATCACAGTTTAAGATTCGAAAACTAAGCATGATCAAATTATATCAATTACATACGCAACCTTTATACAAAAGATACTGATGCTATGCTTCTTAGTTATTCAGGTAGTGCTCATAGGGGTTTTCAGAGTGTTAAAAAGTTAGATAAGCACATGTAAAAAATCGTCCCTGGTTGCAATGTCTTTTTAGACTGGTACACTAAAGGAATTCTGAGAAATCACTGAGAATGTTGGGAAATTTCCCTTTTTCGTCGTTCAACATTTGTGAAACTGTAAATACGACTGGTAATCTCATAGGAACATCAAATTCACTACACTTGTACCATTCTTTTCAAGAACATACCAATCGCTGATCTTTAAGGCGTTAAAAATTTACCGTTGACTTGTATTGGATTTGAAATAAATGGGAAATGCAAAGAAATAGCTTCAATATGAAACATCGTAAAAGAAAGGGGGGGGGGGTTGTTTATGTTAATCATAGTAATAACTTAAAATGTTTATGACATCACTGAGCGCTCCCTAGAAATCAAACGGTTTACCTTAGCAACCACTTTTTCAAGCCCTGTTTCAACGTTTGTAAATGATAGAGGCATGGGGGCTAATTTATGTGATACGCCGTGACATTGAGAATGTTTGTAAACCATAGTGACCAGTGCATATTTGCATCTCAGCTTAGGAAAGTCAAAGAGTCTTGGGGTTGCTTTATTTTACTCACGCACCCACATAAAATACATAAGTACATAATAAATATAAATAATGAATAATTAAAACACACGGGGTTGTAACATAGCAGTTTCTGTTTCAGTTAATTACTGCCTTTCAACCTAAAGTTTTGCTCATAAGTTTATATTTTCTGGCAAATTATCTGATTTCTTGGGCAATGGTTAGAAAATATAGCACTTTTTTTCCCAGTCATGATTAGTGGTTGGGTAAAGTCATCTATCGTTAAACAACCGTGTTTACTCTGTTTTAATCATAATGACAACAGAAACTTCCCAAATGAACTTGATCAAAAGTTTACACTCCCTTGCTCACAACTGCAAGTGCTGATCATTAACGTCTGTTTGGAATAATTATGTTAGCTTGTCAAAGCCAACATATTGATATTGTGTTTAAACATATTATTATCCCGCATTCTTCTTCTTTTTCATTGCCAAAAGTTAAACTGAATGTCGTCCTAGACCCTTTGAGGTACTGCCACTAACGTTTGGCATCCTGTCTAAACTGGTCTGACTCGAGTTGCTATATAAGGGATCATCTATATATTCTGGGAAATCGTCTAGATTTTCCATTGACTTTGCATAGGGTCTCATCTTTGGATGGCATCTCATCTTTAATAATAATAATGGAGACATGGGGGTTGGTTTATATGATGAAAAAATAGGGAACATTATATTATGTCATTAAGCTTTCCATAGCAACCAGTTACATTTTCCATATAGGTCAGCTCAGGAGTCATAGAGATGTGGGGATTTGTTTAGGAACAGCACTTTTACAAGCCAACATCATATTTTGTGTGCAAACTTTAGCAATCCAGTTTTGTTTGTCATTTTTCATGTTATTTCCTAGCTGCTAACATTGCAGTTGCAGGCCCTTTCGTGCTGGTAATGTCAACAAAGGTCCATCTTTGTGTTGCAAATGCAACATATGGTGGAAAAAAAATTACACAGAGTACCTTTGACGATGACTCCACTCAAAAGTCCATTGATAATCAATTGGGTCAAGGAATATTAAATGACAAATCACCACTATGTTCCATGGTGAAGACTTTAAAAATTATGTTGTTTTCTTTCGTTTTTGTCTGTAAAGGCAGAATTGAAATTAAAGTAGTATGCTCAGATAAAATGAGCCAGCTGAACATACAGCTAAAATCTAAAATCAACATTCTTCTAACTTCCAGACAATCCCATGAACTCCACTGTTCCCTTACTTTTAAGTGACCCTGGCTAACCGTGTAAGTTATACCAAAACAGGAACTTTCTTGAGCCAATATCAATGTGAAAGGTTAAAATGATAGGCTTTCACAATCACAGAAGATACAACAGCAGAGCAAACATATGAGCAGGGCAGGCGTGAGAAAGCGGACGGACTGATAAAGAGATGCCGTGATGCTTTCAGGGGAGAGGGGGAGATCTGGCAGGCTGTTTAATATAGATCCTCTACTCTGATAAAGCTGACAGGAGGTTCCCATCCCCTAAAGAGCAGGGACTTATAGGAAATTGCCAGAATAAAAAACAGAAGGAGAGAGAAGGATTACGTGACTTGACACCACTCATTCTCATTTCTTCGCTGTCTTTTTTTTAAAGTAATTTACTTGGATTACAGTTAGTTTTCAATGTAATCGGGAAGTGTATTTAACCCATAAGGAAGACACCATTTAACACTTAATTGAGTTGGTGCAAACGTATTTGTTCAGTATCTGGATGCAGATGTCAAGGTTTCATCTACAAATTCTCATTAGTACTTGATGACAGACTCTTAACACTACCATCACATGACTCTTATTTTGAAAACAATACTATGATGTCTGTGCAATCACTCCCGGGGAAATATATATAAATATATATATATATATATATATTTATATACAAGGTCAAAACAATGTAAAAATTGTATAAAAATCAGGTGAACCTCTCCTAAACACCTTTCGTGCCACTTTTTTTTGTGCCAGAACTTTGAAAAACACAGGCCACCTCACAAGTCTTTTACTTACAAGGGTTTTCCCTTCGTATCACCCCTAGATGGCATTGGTGGCACTGATTTGGGGTTTGTAAAATAAAACTGAAAGACGATCGCAAATTTTCTCACATTTTAATCATAACTGTTGAAATGTTCAATTAGAACCAAAAATGTCAAAGCTAATAACTGTTTTTAAGCCTGCACATTAAAGTTCAATTTGATTGGCTCACACAGCTGTGTATGCAGAAACTTCTAAAGGTTAATAAGTTTTCAAATCAGCTGGTTCGATGTTGCAAACATCTTGAACTAACCACAGATCTTCTGTGGATGTAGCTTTTTACATCCTTCTGTCTCTTCATCTAATTCCAGACACACTCAATGATGTTGAGAGCATGAGTTTGTGGGAATCATGCCATGTTTTTAATTACTTCTTCTTTACACTGGAATTTGTTCTTAATGACTTTGGCTGTGCGTTTTGGATTAGTCCTGTTGCAGAATAGATTAGGGGGCAATCGTATTCCTCCTTGATGTTATCTGCAACTTTTTCTCAGTATTGTATACATCATTAATCCTGAGAAATGCTGTTGCATGCATGCACTCATTATTGTACCACTCCCCAACCAAATATTTCAAATTTCAACTCATCAGTCCAGAGCACCTGCTCCCAGGTCCTATGTTTCCATGGATACTTCAGTTGCCTGGACTTGTTTTCGATTCAAAGGTATGGCTTTTTGGCTGCCACAGTTCCATGTAGACATAATAATCTAATAGCCCAAATAATTACCTGGGGTCAAATGGTGTGATTTAAACCAGATAACATGGGGTTAAGTGCAGTTTGAAAAGCCCTTAAGTTTCCTTTGGCTGAACTTCCATTTCAGCTTCTTCAATAGAGCTTGAGCAGCACATCTGGAACCCTGATTCGCTTTTTTTTTTGTCTGGAAGAGGCCTTGTTGACACAATATAATTACCTTGTGTCTTGTTGCTGTGCTCAATCTTGCCATGGCAAGAGTCTGTCTTTCCCTACCTCACCATAGCAGAGTTTGTCTGCTCCCTTACCCAGTATAAGCCTCATACACAGCTGTTTAGGGCCATGATTGGGGTTCAACCTACATGTGACAAATGGTGTGTTTTAAACCAGATAACCCGGGGTTAAGTGCAGTTTGAAAAGCCCTTAAGTTTCCTTTGGCTGAACTTCCATTTCAACTTCTTCAATAGAGCTTGAGCAGCACATCTGGAACCCTGATTCGCTTTTTTTTTGTCTGGAAGAGGCCTTGTTGACACAATATAATTACCTTGTGTCTTGTTGCTGTGCTCAATCTTGCCATGGCAAGAGTCTGTCTTTCCCTACCTCACCATAGCAGAGTTTGTCTGCTCCCTTACCCAGTATAAGCCTCATACACAGCTGTTTAGGGCCATGATTGGGGTTCAACCTACATGTGACAAATGGTGTGTTTTAAACCAGATAACCCGGGGTTAAGTGCAGTTTGAAAAGCCCTCAAGTTTCCTTTGGCTGAACTTCCATTTCAACTTCTTCAATAGAGCTTGAGCAGCACATCTGGAACCCTGATTCGCTTTTTTTTTGTCTGGAAGAGGCCTTGTTGACACAATATAATTACCTTGTGTCTTGTTGCTGTGCTCAATCTTGCCATGGCAAGAGTCTGTCTTTCCCTACCTCACCGTAGCAGAGTTTGTCTGCTCCCTTACCCAGTATAAGCCTCATACACAGCTGTTTCGGGCCATGATTGGGGTTCAACCTACATGTGACATTTTTGAGGATTAACAACTGTTTGGTATAATTGGTTCATCATCCACCAGCCTGTAATACTACAAAATCCCCATCATAGTGAGGCACAGCTAATATGATGGTTTGAATGCAAAAAGTTAGTATTTCCAGCATTTTGTAAATTTGCAAAAAAATGTTAAATTATAATAATAATTAAAATATTTGAAAGAATCTACGTTTACAGCATTTTTTCCACAGTTTTCTAAAACCTTTACACAGGACCTTGCATCAACGAAGCTGGCATATTTCCATTGGTTTGTTAAAAAGTATTTGTAAACACAAAAATTTAGTAGTTCCCAGTGTGGCTTTTCTCCTCAGGGATGAGAGGTAATGACTGATGGCATATGTTAATACCTCTGTTACTTTTGTGAAGAGATCAAGTGTTTGTGTGCGCATGCCATCAGTGAGCACCTCATTTATCTGTGCCCAAACCCACTTGATAACAGACTCTCAGAGGGAACATGGGATAAATGGATTTTCTGGACATGGTGAATGCACATGAATTAGCCAGATGTGAAGCAACTGTAATCACATCTAGTAGAGGAATTTTAGTTTTCTGTTTGTATAATGTTATGTAAGACTTGTCCTCTAGAAGACTTCCCTCTTTGTGCTGCATTGGCCATTAAAAACAAATAGAACTGTAATGCAGTTCTGATGCAAAGCTTGCTCTTGGAGGAGTTCTCCTTGTTTGAGTGTAGTTTTGCTCTGTTCTTGTTGGTACCATGGTTCCAAACGTGTGATTGTCCCCCTAATGGGATCTATCCCATTAAAGTAACAATACAGTTATTAAATAAACAGTTATATCTATATTGCTTAACATCTATTTAGCATCTATAACTTGACCATTACAGTTCTTGACTTCAGTCAAACTGCTGATTTTGTGAAGCTGCTTTAACCATTAGACGTTGCAAATGTTGTTTGCCAATCACCGCGTCTGTTTTGAATTAAGTAGGAACGTTGCAACCCAACTGTTGTTTCATTTTGATTTCAAATATAATGTGTAGGTTTCTAAAAAGTTATTACTTTTGATACGAACATTACAAGGTAATTCAACTTTAAATGTGAGTAAATGCACATCTTTCAGTATTGTTTTACAGACCCCAAATTGGTGCCATCTAGTGATAAAAAGAAGGGAAAACCCTTGGGGGTATAAGACGTGAGATGGCTTATGTTTTTCAAAGCTCTGGCACAAAATAAAGCACTATGGAACAAAAAGCGGTAGGTTCCCCTGTTTTTTTTTGTACAATTTTCACATTATTGTGACCTTGTTAGTGTTTTTTTTTTTTGGGGGGGGGGCAATTTTACTACTATAAAATGTGTTTTTTATATAGTTTCAGGAAAGTTGTGGAATTATTGTGTAATGTAATGAAAAAAAGGTTTGTAAAAAATTAAGGTGGGGTTGTACTAAAAAATAACATCAAGCATTGCACAAAGAAAAACTGTTTACTAAAGGTAATTTATCAAGCAATTTGTAAAGTAGTAAAAAAACACTCAAAAAAAGACCCAGACGTTTTTTTTACCATGTTATATTGCATAAAGCACTATATAAATAAATATGACTCGATCTGAGAGCATTGCTATTTGTTTTTCTGTGAACATGCTCATTTTAATCTCAACCTCAAATGATAATTAACTTTGATTTCAATTAGGATGATTTCTCAAACCTTAATTTATGCATTTAGCATAAGCTTTTCATATCAGTATATACAAATATACATACTCTGTGTCCAAACCGACTTGCAGATCTGCAAAAAAAAACCCAATTTGTAACAATTGTCTTCTGTCCTGGATGCAGCTCCATATCTATACACAGAGTATGCAGTCAGTGTGGGATGCCACATAGAGAGCTTCATCTCAGCAATCTTTTCATTATTTTGTTGGAAAGACTTGATTATCAGATGTGAAGTCTCAGGACATAAAGGAGGCAGAAGGTTTGGTCCTTCTAATGGTCCGTTATTAGTCAAAACATTTACAGATTAAATGTTTGATGCTCTTAGATCAGTAAGAGCTAATTGTAGCTATTGGAACATAGGAAGAAATCTTTGTAAAAAAAAGAATTTGTCCATTTCTATAAAAAAGGGACTATGGCATTATAAAAATAGTATAAATACGTTTAAAATAATAAACAAAAGTTTGTTAATTTAAATTAATATTGTAAATATTAGATTGTGGTTTTAGTAGTGAGCCTAAAAAATTAACGGTAAATGGATATTTTTAATAACAGTCTCAGTTAAAAGTGACATCAGTAAATCTCATGGATAGTTTTTGTTAATAACTGATTTGGTTTCTTATTAGTATTAGCTTAAATGTTATTGGTTAAATTTCAATATTTATGGTCCAAGTCAACCAAACATTTTATTTCAAATATTAATTTTGATCTTCGTTATCTTTCTTTTAATTCATCTTTCGCTTTTGGCCAATTGTTTGTAAAAAAAAAAAAAAACCCAAACAGTTCTCCATCTTTAGAAAATGAACCTATATTTTGTTTATTTTGAGCTAAACTCTAAAACTTTTTTTCTGTGATTTCTGAACCCTTGAACGGTTTATTTACAGTCTATTACAGTTAAAAATGTATTATACAATTAATGCAATATTTAAGTTACAAATGACAGATACCAAAATTCATGCAATGTTCTTTAGTAAATCTGAAAATTAACGAACTTTGAGTTTATGGCATCCTTAACACCCTCTCAGTCACAACCAGTAAGCATGAAGATAACAGTTGCTGTAGTGGTGTCTGTAGTGTGCAAAATGTGTGTAATGTTCTAAATACCAATCACTGCAGATTACATCACATAACGGTTTTGTATGGACGAGTCATAACTTAGTCTAATCATTTGGGAGTCGTTTTAAAATCTGGTAAAAATAATTGTGTATTATAAGATAATAGAAGTGTTTTTGACCTTGCATCTGCATCAACCTGTTTTTGAAAACTCCCAGAGCCATATAAATATCCTTTAAAAATAATAATAGGAGCTTTTTGTTAAAGAAACGTAAACCACAAAAGATTAATCAAACTAAATTCAGAACTAATTATAAAATGCATTAATGGTAAGCTGAAAATTACCATCTGTCCTGTTCATGTGTTGGCTATGGAAACAGAGTTCTGACTAGATGTAAACACCTTAATCTATTGACATTCATTTCTGTGACAAATTAATGCAATAAAGACAAATATCCATTATTAATACATATATCTTTATTGTATATCTCTAATAATTCATAGATGTCTTTGTCCTATACATATTTTCTCTTTAACAGTCATGGAGACAAACATAGACCATAATTAGACTTCATATAGTACAATGATCTTTACTTTGATACAGAAGGACGAGGTCTGTTCAGAAATTCAGCACTGGACTTTGACACTCACACATACATGAATGCTCAATATAGACTCATGTCTACAGCATGCATACACACTCACACAGATTGAACTGACCATGGCTTATTATTGTCTACCTCAATGTACAGTTTACACATGTCAGCTCAACAAAAATCAACAGCCTCGTGTTTGCTCTTTCTACAACTGCAGCACTGAACGCCAGACCAGACAAACATTAAGACTCACAAAATACACATGCACATTCTTAGAAGTCCAGTCGCACCTTTTTTCAAGAAATAAACTCTTGAAAACAAGGCTAAGCATATAAAACATAAATATTTGGTGTCTGCTACATAGCTGAACTAATAAAGGAAAATTACAAATGGATAGTAGATAAAAATTCGAACATTAGCCCCTTTTCCACAAACATTCCTTTCTGATTAGATTTAATCTTACTTGAAAATAGTTGTGGGGCTCATCACCTTCCATATTTCCGCACCAAGGTGAACATAATGGTTTCCAATGTAAGTGAATGTGGCTATGGCTACTGATACGGCTTGGTTTTATGGAGCTTTTCAAGACATGATCAAAAAATTCTTGATGGTTCCAATTCAGAACCTTAAATTTGATTAGCCCCTGAAACTTGCAAATAAACAAAGAGCACAATATCCCACAAACATGTATTCTTAACAGTCAGTTATTCACCTAAATACTTTATATAGCTTTACTTATTACTTCTAGATATGCATGGTGTTTAAAGACACCCACATACGGTTGAAGACAAAGGTATTTTGACGTAAAATGTTTTTCAAGGGTGATTTTCTTTAAATTTCATAACAAATCCATTTCTGGATTTTCTGAAATTATTAGTTTGATTGTTCCACACTTGTCCAACACCTCACTAATTTAAGTTCAATTAGCAAGTCATTGGACACCAGTCAAATTGCACTGAAAGCGAAAACAACGAGTAAAATAACATGAACAAGGCAAAGACAAAAGAGAAATGTTGGACTTGAGAGAAAGCTTGCTCATGAAGTTGGGGAAGGATACAAGCATTTGTCAAAGTAGTTTCAAGTGCTAAGAACTCCGTCGAGAAGCATCATCAAGACGTTTAAAGAGACCAATACAGTGGAGAACAAGACAGGAAGTGGAAGATTTCAAATTCTTTGGAAAGAAAACTAGTGAGTAAAGGTTCTATCGACCCAAGAACAACTACCAAGACACTAGAGAAGGATGTTTTCTTAACTGTTACCAGAATCCTGCATATAAATGCATTGTGAAGTTGTTGAGACTCCACTTAAGAATATTAGTAATGAAAAGTAGCCTCCTTTGGTCAGCTGAGGCTAAACTAGAGCTTTTTCGCCATAGAGAGGTTGCCTAATTTTGGAGAAAGAAGGTTGAGGCATTCAACCCCAAGAACACAGTTCACAGAGTTAAACATGGTGGTGAGGATTCTAATTCTATGGGGATATTTCAGTGTGTTTGGTAATGGGAAGCTTGTCAAGGTTGAAGGAATACTATACGAATATTTTGAAAGACAACCTCAAACTGTCTGACAGAATTTGTCTTCAACTGTATGTATATTCACTCCGCCGTACACAAATGCACTTGTGCAAACAACAAACGATTTCAAACAAATGATTTGGTTCTTGCTTGTAATAAAAATATTTTTCTCACTGAGTCACACATTTATTACTACAATACTAAAGTGTAAAACAATTAGCTCAACATGATTTATTTGTTAATGAGTTAATTGAACTATTCCATGTTTCGATTTGGTCCCTCATCAATATAGAATTTTGTTTTAAAACGTCTGATGTAATAAAATAAAAAGAAATCTTTTTTGGTCTTGTGTACATGTGTATAAATGCAAAATATACCTGTATTCACAACAACAGTATAATTGTTATATAAAATGATATAGAATAACTTTTTAAAGAATACTATTATAAAATCAATGCAATAGTGCAGTTTCACAATGTAAACTCAAACATACATGTGTAACGACCATGAACAGGTAAACATTAAGGTTCATAAAGTCCCTGCACACATCGTGTGCCAATCACACTGGCTGTTTTAAATAAAGCAGGAATGATGCAACCCAGCTATTGTTTCATTTTGACTTCAAATATAATGTCTAGGTTTTTAAAAGGATATTAGCTTTTTGTTTTAAATTAACATTACAAGAGCTTAATTTGCAAGGTAATTTAAATTAAAATGTGACAATGACTTACAGTTTCATTTTACAGAACTCAAATCGGTGACATCAGTTCAATCTAGTGGAGAAAAGAAAGGATATCCCTTGAGTACCAGACCTGTGATATGACTTGTGTTTTTCAAAGTTATGGCATAAAAAGTTCTTAGAACTGTATTTAAGGTTTAGGAAAGTTTTGCCTTTTTTTTGCTTCCGATTTCACACTGTTTTGACCCAGTCTTTGATTTTTGGGGAATTTTATACATTATTATTTTTTTTGTCTCAACAAAATTGAAAACATTTTTAATACTTAGAATTGTATTTTTTTGTACAATTTCAGGATTTTTGTGGATTTATTGTGCAATGTAAATGTGGCCGTAAAAAAGGTGATTTATAAGAGCAAACTGTAAAGTAGTCAAAAATGCTCAAAAATGCCCTGGACTTCTAAGGGTTGAATTCATTATACATCTTTTTAAAAACCTGCATTCATTTGAAAAAAAAAAAGAAATTTAAAATAACCAACTTTATTTTAATATATTTGAATGGACATGTATTCCAACATGTAATTTAATAATAATAATAATTTTATGATTATTTGATCTTACCTTTCTGAGTTTTATAATTTGTAGATTGTGTTGTGCAGTTAAGAAGATCTGAAACTAACATACTATTAAAATCAATTTTGCAAAACAATTCAGTATCAATAATTTTCTGTGGTCGCTCTAGGATGGTGAATATACAAATTAATAAACAGTAGTGTTCAGAGGTTGTGCCGTCACACAGGATGCAGACTCCCCTTGAGTGAAGTGAAAAAGGAGGTTGGCCAGGGCCCTTGGAGGGAACATAAGTCCCCTGTTTTAGTGCTATCTGCTCCGTACAGGACAACAGGTGTCACACGGCATTGGTAATGATAATTGTGTCCCTCTGTTGGCCGCTGGACCCCGGGACCTCTGGGGTGATGCTCTTCAGGAGACGCTATGGGGCAAGCAGAAAAATATCTTTTCTATTATCTGAAAAAGTTTTACTGTAATGAGGGAAACCTTGTTTTATAATTGCTAAATCTGCTAAAGCAAATTAGTTAATTATTAGTTAAGTTGGTCTCATATTTTTTAATCTGACGTGTCAGTGCATCCATATTAATGTGTTACTATTAGTGAATGTCTTATATAGTGGTTCATAAATCATAATATCACCCATGTTCATTACTATCCTCCAAACCATCCGTGTCAGTGTAAGGATGGATGTGTTCTCACATCCGTGGATGTCCTGAATATCTTCCAGCATGTTTGAATTGTGTTTAGCTGTCAGCATTATATTTGTCTCACAGAATTTATGCATTTCATATTATTGTCTGTCTAGGCTCACCTGTTGGAAGGTCCCTTTGGTGGTGAGCAGACAGTAGACCATGTAGGAAGGCACACAGATGAAGGAGGAGACGCCAATACAATAACCAAGAACTGTGGTCCAGAAAGGATACAGGTAATCAAACAGCTTCACTTCAGGAGGGAACGCCAGGAAACTCACAATAATGAACTACAGATATGAGATAAGGGAGAGAAATTATTAGGATAAAAAAAACACAGAATTTTGTTTACACATGTGACGAGTCAGGAAATGCCAGGGCAAAGTTTAGAGAACCAAATGCACCTTTTTAGAACTGAAATACAGTATTGTGCAAAAGTTTTTAGGCCGGTATGAAAAGAAACGGCTGGACATCTGTTTTCAAAGGCTTATAACCTTGCTGGAATCAACAATTCTCAAGGTTTTCTGTTACTTCTTCAAAAGAGATCGGGTAACACATCTTGAAACCCCCAGGTAGCAGGTTTTGGCTGTTCCTCAGCCAGTTTCAAACCCACTAAACAGCTGTTTCTGTTTCAGTTCATACATTTTTAGTTTAAATCAAAAGTTTATAGACCCCAGCTCACAACTCTATGTGTGAAATTGGTGATAAGTAACATCTGTTTGGAATAATTATGCAGGCTTGTCTCATCCTAGACCCTTAGAGGTACTGAAATCAAAGTTTACCACTCAAACTGGTCTGACTCGAGTTGCTATATCTTTTTAATACCTCTAAACGATTTCTGGTAAATCAGCGAGAATGATGGGAAATGTTCCATTGACTTTGCATTGGGTCTCATCTTTGGATAGCATCTCATCTTTGGAAAATTATAGAGACATGGGGGTTATATATAGTAGAGTCAAAAAGAGAACATGATATTACGTCACTGACCCCTCAATAACCACCAGCTGTTTACCATAGCAACCGGTTTGGCATATCTATATCTTTGCAAAATCCTGAAGACATGGGTTTCTTTTATGTTACTTGTATTGACATTGGGAACTTTTTATTATCTCACTGACTCCACCATAGCAACCAGACTGTTTACCATAGCAACCATTTTGGCATATCTCTATCTCAGTCTATGAAAATCATAGAGACATGGGGGTTGGTTTATTTTAAAAATTGTTTTAAACGGCAATAGTACAAGCCAACTTTAAAGTTTGCGTCTTTGTTTACAAATTTTCTATGAATTGTTGCTGGTTTAAAGTCAAAATAGGACACCAAATACTGTTTTTATTTATTTATGTTTTTTCCCCCTCACTTTGCATTGTTATACATCAGTGTTTGTACATCCGGAAGCATTCTTTGTTTACTGTATTTTTCACACCTCCCTAAGACTGTAGCACAGCACTGTACATAAATACAAAAACAGACACTGAGTAAACAAACTCTTTGGGAATTCACAAAGTAAATAGATCTGATGTAATAGACTGACCAATAGGAAACAAGGACAGATGGCTATCCAGCAGACCCTCCAGAACACACCGGGGGCAAAGCCTATCATTAGTTGCACGTCATTGCAGAAACGTGTCGTCCCTGCAGATATTTTCAAAAACACACTTAGCAGACAATGTCTGAGGCTGCAGATCAGATTACAAAGTTATTGAAGCACAGGATTGAGAGCGCAGCCAGAAAACAAAGAACAGATGGATAACAGCAGAGTAAATGTGATGGAAGCGGCTGAACGGATTCATACTTGGAAATGCTCACTCTTCATATAATTTTTAATATTAAATGTTCATGGGAAATAGGCGAAATGTCAAAAGAAGCATAAAAGACATGACGGAAACAGCAGGAGTCACATGAATGAAGCTGAAGAGCTCAGTTTTACCGAAGCTTTGATCCCATTTCATAGAGACAGTTTATCAAAACCAACTAAATTAGAGTTCGTTTGCTTCATTGAACATGCAGACCTAGCTTATGTGATATTTAGGATGGTTGACCTGGATTCCAATACATACCATAAAACCAGGAAACCGCAATGACTTCAAGAAAGACCACAGTGATGACTGCAGGGCCTGTGGCGTACTCCTCAAACAGTTTAACTACAAATGCACCTCCCTACAAGCACATAAGTATGAAGGGGTGTAATTAACATGCAAAATTCAGGTGCATTTCTGTAAAATGTTAAAAGCCAAACTGTTTAGACTCACATAGGTTAGCGTGGAGAGGGCACCCAAATAACAGACACACACCAGGCCAAGCACAAAACATTCTCTTCTCCGGGCCAACAGGTGCGGGAATTCATCCAACATGGCTGTAATTATCCCCTCCAAACCTGCAAACTGAAGTGTGAGAAAAGTCACAGTCGATGGAAAATCTCCTGATGCGTTAATCTAATCACATGTACTGGAATGTGCAAAAGTTTAGGCAGATGTGAAAAAATGCTGTGAACAAAGAACGCTTTCAGAATTTAAAGTGTTAATCATTTATTTTAATCAAAATGCAGTGAAGACAAATCTGAATCAAATATGTTGTGTGACCACTTCTAGCCTAGGTGGGTTGGTCCAAACTAACCACAGATCTTCCCAAATCCTTCTCTCTCGTTATTTAATGCCAGCCACGCTTGAAAATGTTGAGGTCAGTGTTCTGTAGGGGGCATATCATCACATACAGTACCTATTGTTCTTTACACTGATGATAGCTCTTAATTAATTTGGTTGCATGTCTGGGGTTATTGTTCTTCTGAAGAAACAATCAAAAACCTTCCTAATGATAGAGCACGGTGGATAAGCATCTCTCTGTATTTCTCAGCTTTGAGAACACCATTAATCCCAACCAAATCTCCATTTGCAGAAATGTAGTCCCATAAGGTCAAGGAACCTTCACTGTGATTAACTGTTGACTTCAGACTCATTATTGCAGCGCTCTTCGACAAATAAACTTCCTTCTGCTACAGCCAAATATTAAACATTTTGACTCATTAGTTCAGAGCACTGGTTTTTGTTTTGTTCTGAGCCATTTTTCTACACCTCATCTCTTATGTTGTCATGTATTCTTAAGTCTCATGCCTTGTAGAGGCATGGCTTCATGGCCATGATTGGCCATACCTGGGTTCTCTTAGTTGATGGCACTGCTGGACACTTTCCAGTGTGGCTAAGAAGCTTAACGTGTATTTATTTGCTGCACTAAGTTTCTTTGGCCGAGCACTGCATCTACAACTATCAACGCTTCCTGTTTCTTTTTCCTTATTTAAAAGATCTTGAGCAACACATCTTGAAACCCAAGTATGCTATGATATATTTGTCTGGGAGAGAAATTTCCATGAAACTCCTTCCCCTTGGTAGGCTCAGTTTAAAACCTCCTACAGAGCTATATCTATTTGAGTTCATGACTCATGTTTCAACCTACGTATGACATTCATGATCATTAGCATCTGTTTTGTGAAATTGGTTGATCATTCACCTGACTACTTTCCTAAAAAACATTGACTTTGTGCAAGTGCACCAAGAAAAATGACAATGATTTATATGATTATTTTTTTCTTATTTGCTTTGCTTTTGTAAATGAACAAGAAAAATCATTACTTACTTTTCTGAAAGCATACATTGTTTACAGCACCCCCCCCCCCCCCACATTAAAACCTTCACGTTTTTATTCATAGCTTAGCTTCATTGTTTGCGATCATCACAAGACTGGTTGCATAATATTACAAACATTCGAAATAATTAATGACGAAAGTGTTGTTTGTTTTGATCAATGGATAGTTTTTCAAGAAGCAATCGTTTACTGACCGTGCTGTCCAGCCCCAGCATGATTATCATGAGGAAAAATATGATGGCGAAGAATGTAGCTGCTGGCATGTTAGCAATAGCCTCAGCGTAGATGATGAAGAGCAGACTGGGACCTTGGAATTGAAACACACTTTACTATTTTGCATTTTCAGTCTGTGTAGAAAGTTAGGAAGCAAAACTTTGATTTTAACCCCATCGCTGTCCTTGGGCGATGTCCCGTCTATTGTAAACAATGCTCAACTAACATAGCTTCAAATGACAAACTGAAATCTTGGGATGTATTGCTGTAATAGGATTTAAAAGACATTCACGTATACATAAATCTGAACAAGTCACAAGCTCTACCCAGATCATCCCAGCTAAGCATAAAGTGCCTGGGCCAGCTTTAACCGTCCGCAACGCCTTCAAGGTCACAGCAGCAAGGAACTTGTGCTAACCAGAGGCAAAAAGGGCAGTTAAGGATAGCAGGGGTTGAATCAATGCCACCTACCCCACCATATATGGGTAAACCGGAACTATGTCCCTCACCCACTAACCTGTACAAAAAGTATAAAAAGGCAGGGAAAACTCAATAAAATCCGTAGCTCTGGTGCACACGTGAAACTGTGCATGTTTTTTTTATCCCTTGCTTCCCTGAGATCTCAGAAAAGGGACTTGTTCTCTTGAAAAAGCACGCGGCCAACCTTCTACAACTGGACTTAGTCTCTCCAGAGGGAACAGCTGATCTTAACCACATCACTACTTTGGGAATTCTCAACATAACACTGGTAAATAAATATTGGTCAGGAGTTTGCAGAGTCTTCTAGATGAGGCTCTAAAATGCTTTGCCACTGTTGGAAATCTGATTTTTCTTCCTGGTTGTGGTCAGACTTGTGCAAAGATTTATGTAAAAAAAAAAAATCCCACCAATATTCAGAACTTTTCGCCAATCACCAATTTTGAAGATGTCCTTGAACTGTCTACAGAACTTTTATGTTCAACCTGAATTCATAGAGGAATAAAGAACCAAAAATCATTTTATGACCTCTTTAATTTAAATCAATTCTCATAACAAGCATAATAAAGGGATGAAATTTGCTCACCAGCATCCTTAGCTACAGTCTCCACACCTTGTTGGCGCATTTCTGCCATGTATCCGAGCACAGTGAATATCACAAAGCCTGAGAGGAAACTGGTCAAGCAGTTAACGGAGCTTGTGACCAAAGCATCTCTGCAAACCATAGAAACAATCAATAGAATCAATTTTTGCTGGAATAGAAAAAGACTTCATTCAGTAATAAAACAGTGAATCAGAGGGAGTTTCTAAATCCAGCAAGTTTTTCAGAGTCAGAGTTTGTAAAAAAAACAAAAACAAAAATATATAAGTACTGATTTTTAGAATAAGGACTAGTGACAATCTCACACAGTCATTTGAAGGCATTATAGAAGCTAACTGGAAATAATAATTCAGTGACTGCCAGGCCACACAAGGCTTTTCCTGGCCCATGGTGTAGTGGATGGTGCGCAGGACATCTATGCGCGGTTGCGCAGGGCGACTCAGGTTCGAATCCTGACCCTGTCGTCTTTCCCATCCCACCTTATTTTTTCTCCGCCTGTCTTCCTGTCTCCCTCTACTGTCCTGTCTGTTCAAAATGAAAAGCCCAAGTTTAGAGATGAAAAAAAGCGCAGCTCAGTGGAAACTGTGTTTTGTTTTATACCTTTTCAATTTTTTCCTAAACCCTTAGAAAACCAGGGCCTTTTTGAGCATTTTTTACAACTTTGCAATTTAAAATAAATGCATCTAACCTGAAATAGTGCAAAAAATACAATAGTATTAAATTTAATTTTTACTACAAAAAAAAAAATTGAGAACGAAGAGTTTTATGTTTAATTAATCCACTTTTCTTTTAATACTGAAAAGTTGAATTAAATAATTAAATAAGGTTGATCTGGATTGAACTCTTACACAAATCCAGATCACGTAACAAGAATAAAAAGGAGAGTTCAGGTCAGTAACAGAAAGTATGTGTTCATAAATCAATACAAATGAATCAATCAATACCGTGGGTTTGCTAAGTCCTGCTTGTGCTTTCATTTACCAATTATTTTATCAAAGAAGGATTTGGTATAAAAACCAATTCAAAGCATTGTATTGTGATCCTTATCTCGTAGCATACTCTCAAAGATAACAAGGAGCAAACTTGTGTACTGTTTACCATTTTGCGACTATTTTTCAGCAGCACTACGTCACAACATAAATGTTTTTAAACAAATTCCATAGATGGTATTGGCTGTAATGTTGTTAAAATACAATTAAATAAGCAGATACCAGCAAATGCATGACATTATGATATTTCTTGGGGTTATGTTAATGTGTTGTGCTTTCGGAGTGTTATTTTTTCGTGACCATCTCAGTACAGCTCTGATAATTAGACCCCTGTAGCTTCTGAAACCTCGAATGTTTCACTCTTTGCCCTTAATGTGCAAAACACTTAAAAAGAACTTGTCCTTATACATTTACAGTTTGAAAATTGTGTCACTTTAGTTTGAACTCCCTTGAGTAATGTATGTACATGCGGACTCCTTACCTATGCGTTTGAATGGTGATCTGCATGTTCTCTGGCTGAGTTAAACACATTTATAAAGCAAAATGAAAGTCCCTTTTTGGTTTTCTGGAAATAGTCAAGCAGCATTTGAGGTTTTTGCTTTTGGATTGGATTAGTAATGTGGATTTATATTTTTAAGCAGATATCTTGGTTGGGTAATCTGTTAACGTTCAGATTTCCCATTCTTTGAATATTTTACTAAAGAAGCATCTCAGCTCCGCTCACATTCTCCATTTTAGTTAAGTTAAGTTAAGGTACAAAAGTCTCTATCTCTCCTAAGAAACATACGGGTGATGATGTCAAGGACACTACAGTCAAAGTACTATAAAGCCTGGTTATTTATATCAATGATCAACTTTAACTTGCAAAAACGCACAAGGAATTAAACACATTGAAAGATCATGTTTAAATATGAGATCACAAAATTTTATAACTAGACAGAGGAATGAATTGTGGCTGAGATGTACTTGTAGCAGTTGTTATGAAAGGGATTGTAGCTGGCAAAGGCTAGGAGGACGCCAAAGCCTGGACCCAAGGAAAAGAAAATCTGCGCAGCTGCATCAATCCAGACCTGAAAAAACAAAGTGCGGTTTTCTATCAACTTTATCTTTTTCCGTGTCTCACCTGACTGATTCTGTGTAATCTCCTGCTATATCTTGAAATTCTCAACAATGGAGCCAGATTTCACTCACTGTAGTAGTTAGAAGTTTTTTCCAATCAGGTTTCAGGTAGAACACCACGCCTCTCCATGCACCCGGCAGGGTGGCACCTCTAATCAACAGGATCAACAATACCAGGTATGGGAAGGTAGCAGTCACCCACACTACCTGCCAGAAAGAGGTCAGCAAGAATAACCAAAGGGATCTGGCAAACAACATTTGATCTCTTCAGATTTTGTGTCTGTTCCCTTTGAGGTTTTGGGCAGTTACCTTGCCAGATGTCTTGACACCCTTCCAGATGCTAAAGTAGACAATGGTGAAGATGAACAAAAGACACAGGGCTAACTGCCAGCTCACCCAGCCAAGCTCATGAAGACCAGGTGACAGATGAACCTGCAGCACTTGTCGTCTTAGGATGAAAGACGTTGGGTTACGATTTAGAAGTAGGTACACAAGCGTAAGAATCTAATCAACCAAAGAAAGTTTGCAAACCTCTCCTAAAGAAAGCAATCCTTCTTTCGTATTTAACAATGCATTTTCTTATGAGGACTATTGTATGATAGCCCAGAGTTTTCACCTTTTAACCTGGAAACACACGTTATTTCCACTTACATATAGAACTCCTCAGCTGGGGAGATGGAGTTGTTGGCCCAGGACACATTCATATCCGTGGAAAGGTACTGGGTGCAATTGGGAGTGTTCCATCGATTGTTACAAGTAGTCCAGGGCAGCGTGGCACGAAAGGAGGACAGGAGGTAGTAGAGAGCCCAGGCCATTATGGTATTGTAGTAGAAGGCAATGTAGAGTGCAATAATGCAGATAGCAAAGCCTATTCCTGCAAAAGAACAAAGAACTTCTGTCATGCAAACTTTGTTTTAAGCATCTTCCACTTTGGGGTAGTGAGTGACATTTACGTAAAATCAAGCTTCTTAGGCAGATGCCATTTTGCCAGGTAAATGTGACAATTTCCATAACAGAGGACTGGCTATCAACAAAGAGGGAGCAGAACTTGTTAGAACTTGTGAGGCGAGTGAGTACTATCAGCTCAGCTCATGTCTGTTGGCTGTTATCTGTTTGACCAAGGTCTTCAGGCTCAGAAGTCTGAGTCTTGAGAGAAAGACCAAACTAACCCTTGAAGATGGGGCAGATGTGCTTCCAGATGGAGATACACCCACTGCGGTGAAACTGTCCTAAAGCAAGCTCCATGTAAAACAGCGGCACACCCCCAAACACAGCCATCAGAAGGTACGGCAAGAGAAAGGCACCTGATGCAAAAAGAAATAACTGTAACTTACACAGAAACTCTTAAATCAACGTATTTATGATTTAACGAGTTTAATTAGGGCTCGAGCACTGAACCCTATTGTAATAGCTCAAAGCATTATTGTTTCACAAACTTTTGATGCATTTTAATGCCATAAATGTTCTCAAAAGTCAGAACTGGTGAAAATTTATGTCTGATTGTGGTTTGAAAAGGGGTTGTGGCAAAATGCACCTAATGCATTTCAGCGTATGTTGCAGTTTGTCGTACACGAACGAAATCCGGCACACATTTGATTGGTAAATATAAGTAATTTTGATTGTGTTTCCAATATCTCTAAGAAGTCGACAATTAAATGCGAACAGTAGGAAATTGTTAATAACTCAGCCATGCAATGGCAAAATTGGGCTCAAACTTTCCATGTGCATTAGGAGTCCATGTCTGAACATATCTGGAACCTGCAGTGTTGGTTATAGCGCCACCTAGTTGCAACATGGAAAATGCCATTTTCGGCATCTTATACAGATTCTGAAGCACGTTTGACATTTTGGAACACTAAAAATGTCAACAATTTTTAAGATCTACAAAAAAAAGTCCATTGGAGTGATTTTCCAAAACCAAGGTCAATTATTTAGAATTTTCTTGTAAAATTTAGTACAATTTAAGAAAGATTTCATGTGATCACCATCAAACTCAGTTGCATTTGCATTTACCGGAAAATGTTTTGACTCATAAATGGGGTGTTGACACGACACTTGAGATGTGGTTTTCATTTAATTTGCCTGTATTGTTCAGTAATTATAACAATTCTCTCTTGAATACGTCTTCTAAATAAGGATTGGTTGCAGTGCATTGTGCTACAAAGCGCCCACTGAGAGGTGATGGCGCCAGAGGCGCCTTTTGCTTGAAGCTTTAGTCAGTTGATTTCATCCAAGTTTGCAGAAGATTTTTTTTTTTTTTGTAGTGGTTTTGCGAAAAAACACTTATTATTATTATAATAATAATTCTAATTCTCATTAAAACCTCATTGTCTCTGTAACTGAGCTATTGTAACTGTTCATAGAATGACCTAATGTAATCCGAATGTTAATCGTACCCTGAGATTTTTCACATCCAGTGCAAAGCACTTCTTTGCCTACAAAAACAGCGTAAAAGACCAACAAACGAAAAATGCTCCCATTGAGACAGGCCTCATGCTTGCATCACGTGTCCGCTATTGACTTGATAACTAGATAGGTGTTGATTGAGGATCAGCAAGCCAGATTAATAAACAATAAGAGCAAGTCCAGCCCACAACAGTTACAATTAATGGTGACAGTCGGGGTGAGCTAGAGCTCTATCTCTCGTACGCTTCAGTTGCATGCTGAAACAGGAAATTACAAAGATTTTATTACTCCAAATCCAATGAAAGGAGGAGGCTAAAGGATGTTGGTACAGAGGGAACGGGTTGGATTGTATAAAAACTGAAGACTGCAGCAAATGTCCCTGCTGTCTTTTTGTTTATTTAAAATAAACAGTTCCTAGTTGATCTTGACCTGAATACAGATATAATTCATTTAATGGCATTGGGCCTTGGCGATATAAAAAAGGGTTTACATGCATGCAGCTTTTGTATATTTAAAAGAAACAACATATTTTCATGAATTAAATAGAAACCTGTAATCTTTTTCTGCATTCACGTTTAATGGCGCATTTTGGTAATGTGCAAAGGAAGACCCTCCTCACCTCTATTTTTTAGAACAATGCACAGTAATTTATGGGATAAGCAAACCTGAATGCTTGGCAGATTATGTAGGGGAAAGTATGCTTGAATTGTATTTTTCATTTATTAATTTTTTTATTTTAACAACCAATATGTCTCCCACTCATAAATAGCAAAATATTTGAACTGTTCTAACACATCTCACTCAGTGGTTCCTTCTTCAGTTGGAGCTTACCCCCTCCGTTTTGGTAGCAGATGTAGGGAAATCGCCACACGTTGCCCAAGTCCACAGCATACCCAATGACCGACAACAAGAAGTCCATCTTTTTGCTCCAGGTCTCCCTTGGTGGATCCAAGCTTGTCTGCTGCACCATCAGAGTTCTAAATGTTCCAGGTGGGTTGACCCTGTCTGCCCCAGTTCCCAAAGCTTGTTGGGTTGTATTGGGATAGCCATTGGAGACCTGTTCCGGCCCGGAGCTGGATTTCTGATCCTTTACAGCAGTATTTTCTGGAACCAGTCTACCATTCTCTTGTGACTGCAGCACTTTTTCCCGCTCTTCCTGCTTCATCATTGGCTCTTTCATTTCCATAGCGAGGACTTGTGTTAGGTTTGAGATAGTGGTCCTCTTGCACTTACTGATATCGTGCCCATGAGGGGATGGATGGCTAGGAGGTTTGGAGCTGAGGGGAGGACCCGTGGCTGTAATGAAGAGAGGGGACCTTTTTACAAAATATTTAAGGGTAGGTAATATATTAAAATTAAAATGCTCAACCATGGATCTACCAGCAGCAACTGATTTATATTAAATATTTCTGAAATATATAATCTGCTATATCTGCTATAAATAAGCTGAATAATAACAAAGACAAAATTATTTCAAATACGTCAAAAAATATTTTACGGAAATTTTTGTTTCAAATATAATTGAAATGTTTTTTGTAAGCCCAGTAAAGAAATATTAGGGCATTCCACCATTTCTGTCCCTGGGACTTTATATGTATAAATAAGCATTAAATTTGCTTCATAATAACATTTTATTACTGAGCAAAGAGTACTACATAACATTTAAATTATTAATTCAAATCATGATAAAACACTGAAAAATAGCATTTATTGCTTGTCCTTAGACTCTGATGCTACAATTCACCATAAAATATAATGATTAAGATGTTTTAAAAAGAACCTTTCTTTTGCATTGATATGTAAATCCTTTTATAGTGTTCGATTCAAATACAATTATTTACACAAATATCAATACTTTACTTTAGTCATGTACCATCTTTTTACTCATTCCTGTTCCTCTAACCCATTCCGCTTCTGAAAAACTGGGGAATTTCAGTTTTGGATCTCGGTAACTCAAATGATTTCAGGGATTTAATTAGTTTAGTTTAGAAATGCACATATTTGGTGTGCACCATGTGGCTATTTAGCGGGTATTTGCAAATTCTTTGCTAAAAGCTCAGTCCTGTTACTTTCAGTCCTGTTACTTAAAAAAAGAATAAAAGAGGGCTATAATCATGAACAAAAGGCACAGATCTTTTGATTATAAATCTAATACAACATGTAAATAAGTTACTTAAGTTGGACCAATATCCATTTGGAATACTTGTATGTATGCTATTGGAATCTGTTTTGAAATCAAATACAAAAAAAAAAAAAACATTTTGAAGAGTTACAACAAGCAATTGGCACACATTTGGTGGAATGGCTCTAATAATATTGCCTAAATTACTTAATTTATGTCAATTTAACAATCTTTTTGAATGAGAACTGACTGATTTTTTATTCAATATTTAAAACATCAAGTGTATTTGTTGTAATATACATTGTTATTAAGATGTATTTCCTGGCTTCAGATTACAGTTCTGTGAGGAAATACTAAGCAGCTCTGCTCTTCATCATAAAACAATAATCTCAATGTCAGGAATAATTGGAAAAAATCCAGATTTCTTCCCTCGCTCGCTTTTCCTTCATACTATGGCTCAGTCATTAGCAGCTGACACTTTGTTTTCATTAGGGATTTTTGTCATAAATATTAAGCTAATTAGTCAAACATTTGTAACTCTACAACAAACTAGTAATGGTTTTATGAGGTCTAAAGAGGGTGGAAAGTGTTTCACACTATAAACAAAAGACAAGAGGTGAAATGTTAAACGGTTTGCACGTATGGAGCATGGAAACTGAACAGAGCAGGTAAAATAAAATCACAACAGTCGTTGATACAGGGAGTTATTCATGTGGTACGCAAAGCTTAAAATATCCTGCTGTGAAATCAGTCCTTTATGCAGCTTAAATGTTAAGCTTTTTCCCCACCTAAAAAACACCATTTCATTTGGTCATGAAGTTTTCTCAGGATGGTTTCTGGATTACTGCAATTACTCTAAGGAGCTATATCTTTTCTACTTTTTCAGTTTTCCAAACTTGCCTATGATAGTCCAGAGATCTAGACTAGTGGTATGTAAGAGATACCATTGTTCTCCTTTACGCATCCTATTATTCCTTCGATAAGCACATTACCTCATGAGACGAGAACAGTTTCACAGCCAAAAGATGTAAAGGTAAAACATTTCCAGTCTCGTTTTGTCAGTAGACTTGCCAAAGTTCTCAATAACCTGCAATGCTGGACTTGCACATGTAATACTCTTGATGAACTACGGAATAGAGACTTCACAATAGTAGAAATCGACAGAGACTAATAACAGACCAACACCACACAACAGAATGCCCCCTGTTCTACATGCAGACACACACACACACACACACACACACACAAGTAAGGACTTGCCACTCAAATTGGTTCCATTAACACAGACAGACACACCATCATGCAGAACGCAACCCTACCGTGCTGCGGTTGAGCAGTTCTGTTGGGGTCTGTGTTTGGGTGGTGACCAGCACCGTCCCTGGAGCCGACGTTCAAGACACACCCACATCACCCCTGCTCACTTACCCAGTTTTCCCCCCCCCCTTTCTCTCTCTCTCTCTCTCTCTCTCTCATCCTCCAAAACTTTTCCTTCCATACCAGAGAGTCTTTAACCAGTCACCTGAAGGCACTTCAGATGCTCTGTGATATAATTATGAGCCTGACTACCTAATGTCTGTTAACACAAAACTATTAAAAGCAGGTGAACTTCAGCCCCTCATACCAAGTGCATCCACTTAAGAGTTATATCAGAGGAAGCCTGACCCACATTCTTAAAATCCCACTGACATACTGGACTTAAATCATCTTAAATCTGCTGCACGTTTTTAAGAAAGACTGGCAATTAGATTAAGCGACTCACTGCTGCGCCAAACTGTTCAAATATTAGGACAGTTTGGACATGACAACATTATAATGTTTTTATTTTATGTAACAAGTTTGTTTCAATACTCAAACAGAACAAAATTGGGAAGAAACCCAAATAAGTGTTAAACTTCCCAAATAAAGGCATGAAGTAATTGCAGCAATGTGTTTGGAAATGTAGCTTTTTTTTTATTTCATTTTTCTAGCACTCACTAGTCAGGCTTTTTTTCGGATATGATAGCATCTTAGAACACATAGACGAAATGCAATATGTGCAGTCATCTCATCTTTCTTTTGGAGGTGGAAGACAGTTCTTTGGGAACCCAAACCACTTTGCTGGCAGACTTTGGTTTGGGAATTTTAGAATGACCAAAACGACATTTCAGATGTTGTGCAATGAAATCAGTTCGCTGGTTAGTCAATCATTGCTGCCCCATCGTGCCTCAGTTTCGATAGAAAAACACATTGCATTGGTAAAAAAAACTAAATCTAAAAATAGGTTCATGGAAACACTTTCATGGAGTTCCCTTTAACAACCGCCTCTCCTAAAAGAGCAGGGAATGAGCTCAAAAGGAGCACGCTACTTCGTTTTGCGACCAGCATGCTACTATTTTCAAAAATGATTCAGAAAACATGATCGGGCTGGCAACCAAAACACAGCAAATTTTGAGAATGTATTGAAGAGAGCATTAGCATATTGTAGAATTTCCAAACCTTTCATAAAGCAATGATGCTCAGTTGTATAATGTATGTTTCTGAGCATGCAACACATGCCTGTGCTCCAAATTGCATTTGGTTTAATGTGGCAGTAGATTTAACGGAGAACTTTGGCTGCATTATGGTGTCAGTGATGTGTGTGTGTAGCTGAGCTTTCGGGATGGGCCAATTTAATGCAGGGCTGGGATTGTGTTGGTCAATTCTAATGTAAACATTGGCTTTCAGAAATCACCTACCCTGTCTTTGTCACACATGTGCAACTGTCCAGTCAGCTCTTACTGCTTCAAGTCCCTTTAAATTTGTCAACTAAGCTAAAGAGCAATGTGTCTAACATACAAATATGCCACAGACTCAGAGCCTCAAATATTGGGCGCAGCATAGTCGTAAGCTGCTGGCTTTTATGTATTAATCTGATATTCAATATAGTAATGCTGACATTATTTACATTTCATACAGTCTGGGATTTTTACATTATTTTAAATAAAATTGTGTTAGTTTGTGTGTTCATTAGCTGACATTAGATGTTTTTTAAATCTTAAAGTAAATGTTGGTTTGTTCATGTTAAATAAAACTCTTGCACGGCGACCTCACTGTGTAAATAAACTAAAAAACAGCTCAAATATTGCCATTTATTGGCAATTTGTCTGCAGTGTGCCTTGGTAAATAAGTGAATTAAGCACAGTCAGGAGACTAATGGTAAATAAGATTTCAGTGATAAATATGAACATGAAATTTAGCTTCCAGTCAGACTGCACATAAACTGTACACCCTCAATAAAGGCCGGATCAACAAGAAAACAAATTTATTACAACTAGCCAACTGATCTGGTTTTGTGAACAAAAGAACTATCACATATCTTTACAAGTTTCTATGAGCCTTTAATGCATTAAATACAGCAGGTTGCATATGGGTGGTTGACAAATCTGATATAAAAAAGTAATATTTTTAATGAAATGTATTAAATGTAGCTGTTCTGACAAAATATAGTAAAATGCTGCCAAAGGTTTATCTTATGTTTTCAAACAAACAGTTGTCATAAGATTTAAGTGATTTTAGATTTGAATAAAGATTTGAGGACCAATGCCCTCATGTGCATGATGATTTAGAAAAATAAACCAAATTATAAAAAAAAAAAATCACAAAGACTCCATTATCATTCTATATGAAAATATAAAGTGGCGCCTTTACATCACCATATGACAATTTAAGACATTGGTGCAGCAAATTGATAAAAAAAAATTCATATTTTAATTCTAGTAACATTTAATAAAATATAGAACGAAAAAAAAAACTGTTTTGTGGGGAAATGCAAATAGGTAAATGTTTGGCCTTATAAGAGAAAATAGCCCATGGAACGAATAACGAATTATGATTTTACTTTTTTTGGTTGTAAAAACAGCCTTCTATAGGAGTATACAATGAAAACAGAGGGCAATCTATGAGATTTGATTAATTAAAATGGTTAAGAAGATGAAAATGTAAAAATAAAATCACTAATTATTCATATGATTCTGGAAGAGTTGTTTGGCTAACTTGGGTGCTTTTAATTAAGCTTAGAGACAAAATTTGCATGGCAATGACCCTGTAGGAATTGAATCTGGCACCCTTGTGTGGTGCTGACACTTTAGCAGTTTAGTGAAAGTAAAAGTGTAGCATGTAAAACTTTGATTTTATTCCTTTAATGTGCATTTTTAAAATAATTTTGTGATAAAGTAACATGAGGACAATGTAATTGGATGTTTACTTTATTCCAAGTAGCTATAAGTGTCATGTCCACCAAAACAGTGGTCCCCAATCTTTTAAAAATCTGATTTAATTAAGGTTACCCTACATCTTTTGTTTTCCCCCAAAAGCCATGATCTGTCCATTTATAGTTGTAATTTAATGTACTTTTCCCTTTCCCATTGTGATTCTGATATACTTGATCCATTTACAATGTTTTGGTAAGAAGGTAAGAATATTCATATACAAAATCTCACTGTAAATGGCCTGTCCATCAGTTTTTTTATGTGCTCCAGTTGTTCTGATCAGCGGATAATACAAAAAAAAACAAAAACATTACCAAAGCAAAATGTTTCTACCACCCCGATTAACGTAGGGGTTGGGTGTTTTTGATTTCACAGGCAGCATTCCCCCTCTTCCAAACACAATCTGAGTTCATGATAGAACTCCTGCATTTTGGTCTGTAACAATTTCATCCAGTGTTTCCTCTTCAACATTGTGTTGCCAATTGTTTTCCTTGGGAATGTGCTGATTCCTAACTGATCAATGAAACTCTATAAAGTGGAATCTTGTGCCAGACTGATGGAGATAGACAGTATTTTGGGTTTCTTCACCTAGTCAACAATCTGTTGTCGTCAGTGTATAATCAGCAATGTTTCAGCAAGCTGCTTAGTGATGCTCTTGTGGCCTAATGTTGCTTTTTTGTGGGAGTCTGCAATCATTGTTGATTTATTTGGACAGATGTTTGGTCTTGACCATGTGGAAATTTTGAGTCTGTCATTTATACACTAAAGGGATGAAAAGCCTTCTTTTATGATTGGTAATTAATCTCAGATAGTTGCCTAGACGCTTCTAATTTTGCTGAATATAAGGGAATAAGATGCTTATTCCACTCATGTATGTGCAAATGAAAACTTTTCAACGTTTTTTTAATGAATTTTTGTGATTCTGTTGGAAAAAAAACACCGTTAACTCTATGAATGGATCATTTCTAAAGGGTCAAAAACTTCTTTCCTTCACTGTAAGAGATCTCTTACCATATTATAAATGCTGCTTACAGATCTTTTGTTTTCTATCCATCGTTACTCATGTTTTTGGAGACTTAAATGTTTTTCTTTAAATCATTAATTTGTTCCTATGTAATGAAAAGAGCAATTGTGGTTTACGCAAATGATCTTAATGGATTATAAAAAAAATATTAGGATGTTTAATATAAAGCTATATATAATTATACTTTGGTTTTTAATGCAGTGCTGGTTAAATATAAATAAACCTTTTGAATGAAAGCCCAAGTAATTTTAGTGATGGTAGCCTAAAAGCTACATTTCTGAATTTAACGGATGCTTTTATCCAAAGCGACTCGCAGATCAGGAGAAACACAGCGAGCAGTTTGTAAAAAGTTAATCATATTTGATGATACTAGCAAAGGTTCTAGCAGATTCAGAATTTCAAATTTCAGGGTTTTTTTCTCTTGAAAAAGAAGCTTAAAATGTAGGAAAACATAATAAAACTAAAAATGAACATTAAAACTATAAATTAAAATATATACCCGACCAAAAGAGAAAAATGGAAGCGATCCTACCTTGCAGTCGCCATGTTGGGAGCAGTGCATGCTAATGTGACTGCTTTGTGGTGAGATACAAACTATTTTCCCAATGTTTTTACATACTGTAGAAAGTACAGATGATTTGCTCCGATTTCCCACGTCTAGTTGTTTTAGTACATTCTCTAATCGAACGCGATGTACATACTACCACCATAAAAATAGAGCATTAGCACCCTGAAACACTCCGAGGCCCAAACTTCTCTGACAAAACAAATACACTTAAGAGTGTGGAGAACAGCAAGTCTTTCCAATCTGTCTGAACTAGGGTTAATCCACTGAAGGGAGGGAAAGAGAGAGAGAGAGGAGGGGTTGAGGTGTTTCAACTGTGAGTGAAACAGATTTTTGTCGAGGGAAATAAGAAGCTTAGATTGTGTCTGACGAATGCGCTCCACTTCAACTTTCTTTCCAACCAGAGACAGATCAGGATGTGAAAGAAGCAGACACAATTAAAACCGAGTCAAGAGCCATCTACTCAAACAGAATCTTTCTTTGTTGAAGAGGACAGAGAAGCAGTTGCGTGTTTTTAAAAGCCGTTCTTCATGTTTTAATCTTTCCTGAGGCCTTGGTATTTCCTATGACCCAGCAAAGTTCAAAGTGGGACTGGCCTTCTGAGGTAGTGCTACAGTTCTGAAATCCATGCAAAAGCCTCTCCAAGATTCTTTCAAATTCCTGGAAAGTGTTTTTAAGAACATACAAAATGTATAAAACTAAAACAATTGTAACAAAATCATTACAAATAGTACAAATCATTTTCTGCTAAAATGCATTTTTGGCAGGCATTTACTGTATGATGTAACCTGGTTATCAGGCAAGAATGGTTGAGAAAGAGAAGAGCCAAGGTCCTCAATTAATACTTCATCTTTATCCTTGACTAGAGATTTTCCTGCTCATGTAGAAACCTAAAATCATGATTTGACTTTAGAACGTTACACATATTCTGCAAATCACTAGCATCTGTTATCATTCTACTTATTGGTTGTGCTTGGGAGGAAGAGGTCCAAATAAACCTGGAATTAATCCATCCTTTAATAAAAGCTACTTAGAGAATCCAGCATTATATAAATTAGCATATTCATTTCCCAGATTAAAATATGTAGGTGGTAGAAAGGACCTGGAACTTTCATGTCACAATGTACTCGCTAAAAGATTTATTTATTGACGGCTCGCTTCAGGGACTGAGAATATAAGAATCTTATAAACAACAACAATCTGATAAAGCTCTTTCACATTTAAAACTACATTTGGATGATGCTCAAACCTAAAGCTGACTGCGTAAAAGGTACTTTAAAAAAAAACATAATAGGGGCTCTTTCAAATAAATGAATTTTGATTCCTGATTTTAAAATAAAAAAACGTTTTGCAAGCCGTTTTATTGCCGTTCTATTTTTTTTTTTGCCTGAATTTTCACTGTTCTGATTGGCCAGCAGTTTTGAATAATTAACACCAGCTCAAATTGAAATTACTGGGCAACACATGAAAATAAATACAAAATAAGCGTACATGATTGTGCTTAAGGAAATGTGAAAACTTTTAAAGGTCATGCTAAGTAGTCACTCAGACATGATGTATAGTAAAAGAGGGCAAAAATCTTTATTTGTTTTCTACACTGAGCTTGTTGTGAGACGGTGAGAGAGGTTAAAAGAAGCTGAAGGCAGATTTAAGTACATCACGCCAAGGCTCCCATGGGGTCCCAGGCTGGGAGGACGATTGGGTCCTGATGCATGACCTCCAGCACTTCTGGAGAGAGAAACCGCTTGTCCACCACCACCTCGTACACATACTCAGAGAACCACTCGTCTGTCATGATCAGATACCCTGCAGAAGAAAAATGAGGGAGGGAAAATGAGTCGAGAGAAAGCAAGACAAATGCTACTAGATTTTCAGTAAATGTCCTCTTAGAAGCTCCAGCTTGTTAAAATCTTCATATCTTTTCGTGTTTAAAAATGCAAATAACTTGCATACTTTACATTCTCTTTACATTTTCCGTTTGAGAGGGGTTGTGTCGATAAATGACGTGCTACAGGAACTGTGTGTGAAGAAAGACAGTGTGTTTACAGGATGTACATTCTTAGTTTTCAACCACATTTTAATCAAGAAAACAATACATTTCTCTCCCCTTTCTTACCTTTTACGCAACACATTCCTATTATTAGCCCTACAATTAAATGAATGCATATATAAATGCAATATTATCGTCCAAATCCTTCAAAAATCGATGTATCTGTGTTTCCATGTAGCATGGATCATATGATATGAATTAATTATTTTAACGTCATCGTGGAAAATAATCTTGAGACTTTTTTTTCCCTGAAACTTCTGGATTGCAAGTGAAGACACAGAGACCACCGTGCTCAAGTCTCAGAATTACTTCAGTGTAACTTCAGCAGAAACAGACAAATCTCAGGGTTGGTGTGATTGCCCCCGTCTCATCAAAGCAAGTCTTTATTCCAATGATTAACCGTTCTTTTTTTCGTGGTAGCTCTATGTCTGACAGCTGTTTAATGTGATAACAATTGTTATCCAAATAGAAATCCAAGGCTTACTAGAGCTACACAGTCACCATCGTTCCTGAGACTCGCGCGTTTAAAACCGATGTCTGTTCTTAGCGCTACAAATGAAAACATTTTGATTTTACAACAAAGAATCATTTAAGTATAATGTTTGTCAGGGCTCTCTTGTTTCTGGCTGTGGCTCCTGATAAAGTCAGTGCCCTGATTAATCGTGTACAAAGAGCACAATGGCTCAACACATGGAATGTTTCACAAGGAAGTAAAAGATGAGGTTTAGTTCAGAGGTTTGTTGCATGAGCATTTTACTGAGAAACATCTACTGGGACAGTGAAGACCAGAACAGATGAACTAGTGAGCAGCATCTAAACACTGAAAACCGCAGAGAAAAACCTCTGTGACAACCTGTTTCAGGAAACCCTGATGGATATTTATGTAGCTAGCGGCCTTTGATTGTTTTTGTAGTAAAAGATCTTTCATTCCTGGGAAATATAGAGCAACAGAGAGAATGTTTACTTCTTTATTCAACACGCCACTTCTGCAGCCATAAACTGCACAAGTTTCAGGGCCTCGAGTGAGCCATTGACCACATTATAAATACTCTGTCAGAATCAGTTACACAATTGCTGCTCTTTAACCTCTCATTTGCTCCACAATGTGTAAAAATGCAAAAATAGTCAGAGTGAGACAGGAACAATCAATTTTACAAGTCTGGAGCCAATTTTTCACCAGAAATATCAACTGGAGCCCCCTCAAACATATCGTGTTACTGTCAAATATTCAGGAGAAACAACTGTTAAGATCACTTCGAGACCTCTTAACCCGATGGACCCAAAACATGATTCATTTCAAGTCCCCTCCTCATCTGGCTGTCAAACAGTGTTACTTTAAAGCTAGGTTTGTGTATGACTGTGACATTCTGCCATTGTAAACATCTGTGATTAAATGTGATTTGTTTTTTATTAATAACAGTTGTGGTGAAACTGCTGTTTTAAAATATGAAATTGAAGCCCGTGACTACAGATTCTGCCACGGTACACATGCAAATGAACTTTGTACAATTTTATTAATTTTCAACATTAGGAGAGATTGGCCAATCACAGTTGAGGATTCATCCCTTGAAAGCAGACTCAGAAAACGTCTTGCTCAAACTCTCAGAGCAAGAGTACTTTACAGAGCAGTTTAGAGTAAGAGCTGTGAGCCTATAGCTACAGTACTGTGCAAACGCTTTAGGCAGGTGTGGAAAAAAAAAAAGAGCTGTAAACGAAGAATACTTTAACAAATGGAAGTGTTGATCTAACGTTAAATCAATATTCGGTCTGAGCGCCCTATGATTTCGAAATAGCAGCAATTATTATCGGTACACTTGCACATAATTCTGCTGGGAATTGGTTCCAAAACATTTTAGTGAATTAACGACAAGACCATTCCATCACATCCAATCATTTTTGTCATTATCTTGTCTATATGCCACCAGTATCTGATTTGTTCATGGCAGTCTGAATGACTCAACTCTGTTTTTAATTTTTGTTTTTGTTTTCCAATTGTTACCCTTTCTTTCCACATCCATCCCCATTCAGACATGTTTTCCAGTGATTTTGATACCGTAACGTGCTCAGAGGAGTATTTAAGGAAGTACTTTAACGAAGATTGTGTTAATTTTTCATTTTGCTGAAAATACTCAGTTTGTTCTCTTTCATCACAATATTATTTCCTTATTATTAAATAATATTATATTAATAATAAATTTGTCTTGGATCACATATTATCTTCAGCAAAGCCACAAAACTTTTGTGCATGCCTGCTGTAATGGAGCGGCATTCGTTCATAAACACTTGTTAGTTGAGTCACCCATCACTAATGTGTAAGAGCACACACAGAAAGCAAACATGAATCAAATTTGTCAAAAAACAGAATTAAGACTGCAGTGTGTCTGTCCTTTATCCTGAAGTTGGTTCGACTGACTTAGGCTGTGGCAAAATAAATTGAGCATGGGTAGTTGCTTGCATTTCTACAGAATGTTGGACTGATTTAAGCCTTCTAGTGAAATTTTAAACCTGCCACAATCCTGGTTAATATATTAGCCATTCGTTATAAATTGTTCTCTCTGTCTGTTTTTTTTTTTTGTCGAACTATGAAAATTGTTCAAGTAAATTCCTCAAACCCAACTAGTGCAGTATACAAAAAGTGTTGATCCTGGATATCGGCACCTGCAATTGTCCTTTTTGCACCCACACCCCAATTTTAAATATTTTATCCACTGTTTTTACATAAAATTTGAAATTACACTACAGATATAAGTTTAAATTTTTAACCCTTATGTGTTTTGGGGAAGTATTTAGCCACCTCAGGATGATTTTAAGCCTAAATTTGGACATAACCTTTTCTCCGTTTTAGCAAATTGAGCATCTTATTTTTACACATATTTTAAGGAAATGCTTTGAAATGTACAACCCTTCCATTAGGTTCATGGCTGAAATCATTTTACTATTTTACCAAATATCCATTTTACCCCAAAATAGTTAAACTGTGGTAAATTAAAATTGATCTACTGAACAGAATGATACAATTGTTCTCAGTGTTCTCAGATGTATATGTACTAAAGAAATGCCATTTTACAAAAATACACATCATCTTAACGGCAGAGATGACGCACACTGCAAGGGTTACTTTTCCCTTAAAGTGAGCAGGCAAAACTCTCTCTCCGGGTAGCCAAAGCCAATGAATCGGCAGCTCCATGTAGTGTCGGTTTTAAACAGGACAGTGGCTACAGACAAACGCTTGACAAATGTGTGGGACATGAGAAGCACACCCCGCATGCTCTAAATCCAGCACAAACCTTGTGCTAAATACCGCCCCAGACAAAAGTTGACACAGTTCTGTGAAGAACTCACAGAGGAGGCCCAGGACCAAATCCTGCCGCAAATTTAATTATTCAAACACAACAACCAAATATCTGCAAATGTAAAAGCAGCTGGCGACCCCTCACCTTTATTCCCACGATCATCTCCCCAGGAGTTCTCCACACGCCACTTCTCGTATCCCTCCTTACTGACCTGACAAATTTAGAATGAAACAGATGATCTATTAGCTTTTCCCGTGTGATCCTACGGTTACTGCTCGATCAATCCAGAAGTAAAAACAGACCACAAATGCTTATAGAATAGAGCATACGTCCAGTTTTCTCGATACCTTGTCGGTGACCGCAGTCAGGATCATGGCGTGGGTCATCAAGGAGTCTCCAAAGATCAACCTTTCAGCCTTCGATAGGTTTTTCACAGAGACACCGAACACTAGGTCATGGTTAAACCTTTGGAAATACACAGAAGTTTCGTAAGCACAGGCGTTGTCTGAAAGTTTCACAGCAGGAAGAAGCAATACTCACACATTCATGTCATTGATGCCCAGTTTGCTGTGAAAATGTTTGCCCACATCACAGCCGAACCACACCGCCTGATGCCAGAAAGATCAGTCCGTCATGATGAAGCATGAACATTACTTAAAACAATAGGGCAAAAACGCTGAAACATGTTTTAAATATAGCTCATGAGGCCAATAGACTTTTAAAGCTCAATTCATTCTAGTTACAGAAGGATTGATAACTGAAGTATTTAGCAACGAAAGCTTTGTGTAAACAGACTAATCGAGTCTATTGCTGATGGGATTACACGGCTAGAAATAGCAGCTGGATGAAATGATTAGCATTCAGACAAATTTAATCAAGATGTTCTTTTTTTGTTTATATTTAGGATATTTTCAGGTTCTTCGCTGTCAAGTATTTTTATAGAAAATATAACACAGAAAATGTAACTGTGTTAAAAAATTTAAGAAGTATTTTATGCTCAAAAGACTAGTGCATGTTTGGAGAGAAAAACAAGATTCTTATTGCACTACATTGAATTATTCATAGGATTTATCATAAATTAAATCAGTAGTGCAGACCTCAGATTCATATTGTTACAGTGGAATATAAAAGTGGGAAATAATCAAGGAAAGATGACTGCAAAGACAGTTTTTATTGCAACGTGACAAAATATAGCTTTGCACTCCTGAAATCTACACTAGAACATTAAGAACTTCGTGTCAACTAAATCTCTCACTTCATTAACATACATGTATTTCATTTGACGTCAGAAACGGTCTTTTATGGTTCTAAATTGTGATCTCAAATTTGACCTCTTCCTAAAAAGAATGAGCACCAACAATCAAAAAAACATGATTATTTGGTGTCATGGCATTGTGATCAAAAAGGTTGTTATAATAGAAGTTAATGGGGCATGAAAAATAAATTAGAGAGGAAAAATAATTAAATTCTGGTGCTACACAAAAACTAAAAATCCACCAATGCCAATGTGGAAAAAATGTAAAAAAAAAACAAAAAACAAAAAAAAAAACAAGCCACAATAATTTTTATATTGAAAGTCTTTTTTTTATTCCTGAATTCAGTGACCTCATGTAAGATATGGCAATTAAAGTGTAAAAATGCAGGGTTAAAAAAAAACTATGCAGTAGTAAATATTCTGGCATAATGCCTTTGCATATTTACTTTTTCTTAACCTAATTTTCCATTACATTTGTTCTAAGTATCAAGCAAAATGTTAAATATCATGTTTTCAGATTTTGAATCTGATCATAAAATCTTATGAATATGAATCAGGTATTTGCTCACCTCTCCGTTCTTGATTGAATCAGCGGCGGCCTTCTTGAGCAACTCGATGGATTGGTTATTGTACAATGTCTTTCGGCCTCCCACCATGTTGCCAAGGAACTCCACACTGTATAGCTTCCCATATGGGTTTTGGGGGCGAGGGTCATTGACGATGCAAACCTGTTCCGAGATGGAGAGCATGAGTAAATGAAGAACTAAAGCAGAAGCTGAGGCAGCGTGTGTCACTCAGACCTTGTCCTGTAGATTATAAAGAGGCTTGACATGCTCCGTGTAAAACTCCAGAGGGGTTAAAGGACCCAAGTGATTGAAGACCTTATCCTTGTCCCGGTATTCCCAACAGATGGTGTCGGGAGGACTGCCTAGGCACACGCTGGCCACTCGAAAGACCTGAATGAAGGCGAAACAAATAGATAACGGATCAGGAATATATGGATCAATACATTTTGAGGAATCAAAATAGTTTATTTAATGCATACCCCATCGTAGGACATCACCAAAATCTTTTATTTCTGGACCAAATATCTATCACAAAACTCATTAAAGAAAACACATACTAAAATTGGTGTTGGGATTATTTAACTAGACATGACCAACATAAATTATACGGAATTGTGTATTTTGAAAGTTTTGAAGTCGTTTGAAAAATTCTCAGAATGGAAACTTGGTTGAATAACCAGCTATCCCAAAAGGAGATTTTTAAAATGATCACTAAAGCACACATTACTGTTGAACAGCTCTGAAGAAAGACGTCTACGACCTGGGAAAACAAACCAGACCAAAAGAAAATGGTTGTTCTGACAGGACGTAGCTGGGATGAGCACTAAAAACACAAACACTGTGTGTGAGGCATCCAGTGTTTTACTTTGCTACTCTTTATTCTGTTTTCAGTTCTCAGAACATAGCCTTTGTTGCTCCATTCCCAGGCATTTCCTGCCCTCTCCTGACCATAGCCTCAGCTTTACATATTGAAATGCGGATTTCTTGTACCCAAGATTAACTTGACCTCGATACAACGGCATTCTTGCTCAATCACAAACGCACAGACAGGAAGGCAAGAGAGAAGAGATAAGATGTCCACGTTTAAACTTTTGGCTTCTGCAAATGCTCCACAAAACAGAATTTTACAAAGAATGACATTTGGTGGCTATCGGCCAGTATTATTCATTCTGATTATTTTGGTTCACTACTTTAAATTGTGCTTTTCGGGAGTTTTGTTTGAATCAAGACCGTAGTAGACTTTGACTGTGTGTCAATGACAAGTCTGTCTTTACTGGACTCTGAAAACATTTTCTTCAGCTCTCAGACCCCACTCAAGTGCAATCCTAGAAAAAGACCACTGAAGCACTAAATTTGTTTTTTTCTCTTCAGTCTTCCTGGAGGGAGAATAAATATGACCGGCGCCCGGCCCTCTTTCCCTGCTGTTGACCCAGTGTTGGACCCAGATGCGCGAGGCACACAAACAGCCTCAGCTTTGCACGCTCTCACATCCTCTCTCCTCCTTGCCAGGTTAGATAAATGCACAGGACCATCCAACCAACATTTTTTTGCTTGTTGAAAAGTACCGCTCTTGTAAAACAATGGTTGAGGTCCAGTGACGTCAGTAGAGGGTGAGTCAATATTGAAACACCTGTCTGAGACTGGGTGGCCGTGTGCAGGGTAGGAGAAATAGAACGGGGGCACATGCAGACACTCTGGCCAGGAAGATGAGCATGCCATGCCACAATGTAAATCTCTCACCAAAAAAAAAATAAATAAAAAAATAACAAGACGTCGCATCTCAAAACATTAGACCACACCTTCAACCCTTCGCGTCATTGGAGGCACAATGTGCATTCTCTGGATCATTAATAAACGGAAACGAAGGTGTTCAAGAGTTCATATGCCACTTGTTTTGTACTCTTCCATAATTTACTTAACAGCATAAAAAGCAAAAGCACATTAAGTATTTTACCCTAAAACAAGAGTCCCTGACTATTTTACCCAATTGTTAAGTGAAACAAACCAAAAATACAACAACGAAGCATTACAGTAGGGAATAAGCTGTTTTGAGCACTATTAAAGGTTTATGATTATTGACCAACAGGTGGGGCTGTTGCCACCTGATGTTTTGGTGTGAGCAATAGGTACTGATGACTCAAAGTTCAGTGCCGAGATTCTACTTCAAATTCAACTTCACAGAGTTTTTAGGGTCTAATGCAATTTAGTGTGAATTGGACAAACATTGAAGAAATGTGAAAAAGTATGTTTTTGGTATAATTCAATATGGCAAACAGGAAGTTCAGTGAACTAGGATAAAGTAAGCATCTATGGAAAAAAGCAAGGCAGGATTTTTGACTAAGCTAAAGCCATCCAAAGTTATTAGCAACTCTATACATTTGTTTTTATCTTTTAACCACAATATGACACCGGCTCAACATTTGTTCAGTTCCTTCGAAACGTGGTGGCAAACATGCACAAGAACTTTCATATTTTTTGTTAATGCATGAAATACGTACGTTTTTTGACTGAATTGAAAATGGCCAACACCCAAAATAAAAGAGCACCCTGTTGAGAAGCCATCAGAAAATTTGTGCAATCTGAAGTCGGATCGGTTTGTAGAGGCCTTTACCAGATTATCAAGAGCAACGCTACTAAACATGTATTTGAAATAAAATAACAGACAACAAAAAATATTTTACTCTAGTGACATTGTTTTCCCACACTTTGTGTGAGAATTGTCAACAACGCAAGTTGAAGGATTGGCATGCATTCACTCTAAAGGTCTGGCCAAGACGCAAAACCATTTATTGACACTGGTTTGGTCAGAATGTGTGCCCCTGATATGATTAAAGAGGTGTTAATCCAATGTGTAATTTCTATTTTTGCCTGTGGTTATTGGAGCTTAAAATAAATGTGTGTTAAATTGCCTCTTTATATTATGCACTTCGCAGACAGCGACTGTCTGTGGCATGTTAAGCATGTGGACTTAACATTCAGATGCACAGGCAAAAATAAACACGTCTGATCATTCTACTGTCCTCAAAATCAATCTTGACATGTTTCATTTTAGTAATAAACCGATAATATTTACTCATTTGTAAACATTGTGGGCTCACCACTGTACGACAGGAGGATGCGACACATGCATGTGCTTTTGTAGTCAGTGTCATCAATTAGTACACATTCATTCACTGGTGTGAAATGTCAGCCAACAACTCAAGCTATAGATGCTAAGGGTTTAGATCACATGACCTTGTCAGCAACTAGAATAAGGTTTTATGACTGGTTTCTCTCTGGATTTACAAAACTCTAATAAAAAAATCTGTGTTAAGTCACAAATTACTAGTTCGTTTAAGTTCAAGTTCGTTTAATTTATATAGCGCTTTTCACAACAGACATAGTCTCAAAGCAGCTTTACAGTAAACCAACAAGTTTAAACTCAACAAAGAGAAAAAATTTATTAATAAGTGGTGTATATAATAATTACTAGAGGATTTCAGACATGGTAAAGACAAATACAACATTTTTGTTATTTGAAAGAAAATACCAGAAAAAGGGAAAGACTCATCTCTCACTTGCAGGTATTGATTGTGTCTTATCTACGATCTCAAGCACCTGCTGCTGATTAAAAACATCACCCTTGTGAGGTCACATGTTGCCACATTGATGACGGTCAAAGCAACACAAACACTCAATAACTTCAACACTTACTTTTTTAGAGGCAACGCAGTCTGTTCTCTAGCCAGATTCTACTTGGTAATGTTTAGCTCGACTCGATTAAAGGCACACCTCTGCATTTACTTTACGTCTGCATCATTAGGTCCCTGTGTCTTTCTTTTGCGTCAAATAATTACTGCACAGAGACTCTCCTGAACACTAGATGGTGAACGGCAATTCACTCCAAGCCACCCAGTGGGGCAGAAGCAATTAACACTCTGAGGCGCGTTTATGGAGAAGGATGAGCTTTTCTGTAAAAAAAATAAAGACAAACTATTCATTTTTGGAAAGCAAACCATTTCTTATTGAAGCTGGTTTCAGGCGCACAATTTCAGTCCCGATTTTAAGTTTATGCCAGGAAACGCATGCAAATCGGGATTTGTGCACACATTTGTGACATATGTACAGATTGTAGTACAAATGACGTGCTCTGTCACAGGCTAGCAAGATGCTTCTCAGATAACTGCCACATCAGGGGGGCAACGAGAAGTTGCAGAGGCATTAGATACAAATGCCTAGACGGCAATATAAACAGTGGTTTATAAATAGGGGGTTTTATTTTGACCCAATAAATTTATTAAAAACTTGTGTTCTCCCATTTTGATAATCCCAGTCTTGTGCATCAGAATGGCACACGTGCAGTTTTCGTATCTTTCTTGCGAGTGCTTGGTTGTGAGACGCTGTTTGAGAACATGGACGGCGTTCTCTGTGATTCTGTTTATAATCATGCCGCGTGAACTCTGCTGTCGATCTCGTGTGCTGTTTAATTTCAGTCTCTGTAGTCTCTACTTCTGCTCCGCTGGGAGTACAGTTCCTCATTATGTTCTCAAGCGCTGTCTATTGCTGCCTTTCCCAGCTAAAGATGCGTGACCAGACGAGCCAATCATAGCGTTTTGCGCAAACCGGAAAAAAAAGAAAAAAAAAAAACGGCTTTTTTTGGAAAAAAAAAAATAAAAATTTTCCGGCTAGTGTGTATACTGTGTAGTTACATTAGCGCTGTGTAATTAAGGCTAAATATTTACTGGATGCAGCCACTGCAGTAAAAAAAACAAACAAAAAAAAAAAACGCATAGGTGTGTAAAACCTTGCTGACATCAATACAAATGCAACATTTGTTGTGCAATCAATAGAAAACAGTTTCTTGTCACACCATCCAGCTTTTGCAAAATGCCAGCCGGTCCAATTGACTGATTGTGAAGAGAGAGAGAGAGAGAGAGAGAAAGAGAGAGAAAGAGAGAGAGAGAGAGAGAGAGAGAGAGAGAGAGAGGAGTTCTCTGTGAAAAGCATTACAAACATAGCAAAAAATATAATATATTAAAAATTATTAAAAGGAATAATAAGATCTATTAATGAATGAATCAATTAAGGTAATCAATAAATTATTCTATTCAAATTGTGCACCATGCGGCCCATGAGCTTGATACCCACTTTATAGAATAAGTTTTTAGTTTGTGACCATTTAGACTAATTTAATTTCATTAAAGACAAAAAAGCAGAATGTTTTCTCTGTAAAACATAAATAATACCTCATCTCATTTACATAACATGGCACGACAACTAAAAAAGTATTTCTTTTTTATGACTTTGGAACAAGACAGATTTTGCTAATAACATAACTGAGGATTCATGGCCGGAGGTAACAACTGTAAACAACATAGACAATTGTTTATTTATGTGCTAGAGAAGATGAAGGATTGTAAACTACTTGCCAAGAAATCAGTGATAACAATGCACCTATCTGCTAATGAATAATAACCGTTTAATTCTGAGCAAGATGTCTAAATAAAAAAATAAAAAAAATCAACCAAAACACCAAAAAATGTGTAATGATTAAAAAAAATAAATAAATAAAGCACAAACTCAGGTGCACATTAGCCCGGGGGGAGCGAAAGTGTTGAGTTATTAATGTGTGCTCGCTCTGCCGTCCCTCTGCAGATGGTGGAGGTATAGTAATAATGCCAGGGAGATTGCCTTTGCCACTCAACGACAGGCATAGAGCGATAACAAACGTGTTTGTGGAACATTCTGTCACCACGTCCTGCAGGCACTTCCCTCTGTCTAGCTCGTGCTTTCTCTTTTCTTCCGCTCACACAAAAATTTCATACAAACAATTAAAAGGCACATATCCAGGTATTCACAAAACATTGCTTTGTATGGAGCACGCGCGCCACACGTGGTTGAAGTAACTTCTACGCTTCAAGTTTACTTGTTTATGAATACATTCAGTCTTTGCTAAAACACTATTTCCATTATATAACCTAGTAAGTAACAAAAACTGATTTTATCTTATATGAATACAATTAGTATTTGACCCCGTAGCTGACATTAGGAGCGTCTTACATGAAACCACCATCTCAGTTCCTGCCCATAGACCATGAGCATGAGAATGGGTAACATGTCCATCAAAGCGAGCACAGATAAGAAGTCCGAAGCCCCATGATTCCACCCTTATGGAATTTCGTGAACAGATTGGAACCGGGCCAAATCTACACAAAATTAGCTTTTCAATGTAGTCACCAAGAAAAAAATCCTGTGGCTGCGAATTTCCTCACCTATGGGTGAATCTTTAAGTTTGCTAAAGCAACATCTGAATGAATCTGAGGAGAACTGAGAAAGTTTTGGTCAGATGAAAGAAATATCAATATTTATTTCATAGGATGCAGAATGTTTCACGTGAACCCTAAACTACAATAAATTGTGATGGAAACATGTTTTTCTGGCAAGGAAACAGGCCAATGTGACATGGACGTTCAAAATAACAGTTTTTAAAATGAAATGTGTCCAGTCATGTGGTATAGTTAACAGAACATTTGTGCACAGTTGCGCAGAGTGAGAACCAGTCATCGTTTCCTAACCTTCCTATTCTCTCTACCCGCTTCTTTCCCTGTCAAATGTACAGTCCTGCCTGTTCTAGATGAAGGCAAAATGCCCCAAAACTCCAAAAAGCATAGTAAAGTCCAGGAGTACCCTTGCGGATTGACAGAATTATTATTATTATTTTTAAAGAATGTGTATATTTTATTAGAAAAGTCATCCATGTGACTGTTTGTTGTCTCTGGAAACGTATAGTGGAAAACGCCTGTTTGTGTAAAAAGAATTTTTGGAAACGTTTGGAACTGGCAACCTCCAAAAAGCAGTCAAAAGATGCAAAAGTCTTGTCTCTGCTGTTTTCAGTCTTTTCTGTTTATGCAAAGCTTGGAAAAGAGAACTTTGCAAGGAACCATAAGCAGTACAACAGCACCCTCTACAGGTCTGCAAGAGACCATGAATTATTATTCGTTAAAATGAAGTGTGTGGTTGCTGTCTGGATCTTTATTGATGGCATACAGCGGTGCAGAACATCAGAGATTTTAATGGAGAACTCACCTCCTCAATCATGGTGTCTATCGTGTCTGAGATCTCAGTTTTAGTAGCTTCACTCGCCACCATGTTCCTCAGCCTTAGACAATACTCTCTCATCTGCAACACAAGCAAGAGCATAAACAAAATGTAACTCGCAAAACACTCAAAATGGAGATAAAATCAGGCCAAAAGTTTTAGGGCAGACATGAAAATGCTGTAAACAAAGGAAGTGTTAATCGTTTATTTCAATCATTTAATAATAAACGAAAAATCTAAATCAAAACAAGATTGATGCGAACAGACTTTACCTTCTAAGCAGCAGCAATTTTTGATTCTCCCAAACATCGTGTAGAACTAACCATCTACATCTCCTATGGATGTAAGCTGTCACGCCCTAATCACAGAAACAATCCATGTTGAGATCAGGGCTGTGTGTGGGCCCTTAAGATCACTTCCAGTACTTCTTCAAGATAAATGGTTCAGAATTAATATGACCACATGTTAGGGATCATTGTTTTGCTGCAGAATAAATTAGATGCCAACCATATGCCTCCCTGATGATATTGCATGATGGAAAAGTGTATGCTTGCAAGTCCTGACCAAATCTTTAACTCCATTTGCAGAAATGCGGCTCCAAACAATCAAACAACCTCGGACATCTGTCACTGTTGCCTCCAGACACTCATCATTGGCATCCCATGTAAGAGGTATGTTTGTGGGGTTTTGGGGGGCTAGACTTCTCAACACATTAGATGGGTGTACCTGGGTTAAACTGGTTTCTGTCAGTTCTTTTTGTGAAGGGTAAATAAGTTTATCAGTGTTTTCAGTAGCGGTTGTACATGGAACAGCGACCTGGGCGAGACCTACTCATGTCGCCCCCAACGCAAACCGCATACCAAAAAAAACCCCAGCACATCTCTAACTGTGGCTAAAAAAAATTACAAAGAAATATGTTCTGTATTTTAGAACAAATATATAGAATAAATACTCAAAACAGCACACATTAAACTAAAGAAAAGTGAAATTAATGCACTGCAGAACCAGTAGCAGAGGATGCTCCAAAATATTGTAGAAGTGCCCCTGAAGCAGGATGCAGTTGAATTTTCTTAGAATTTGCTAATTTAAATAAACATGCCTTAACATACTAAATGTTTTTCATTAGACACTATGTTACCCTTATGTAATCTAATCTAAGGAACAATTAGCTCCAGCCTCAAATGACAACAGAGGTATAACAAATGGAAAATGTTTGTCTTTTAAACTATCTATCTACACTTATGTAGATTACTCGGCCAAAATTAACACAAACATTGGAAATAAATAATAACTGTACTTGCAACAGTTTTGTTGCAAAGCATCATTTTGTGGTGAAATTTAACTAGATCTTGTGTTGCGAAAGAACACTACCAACAAAATCTAATGGATGTACTGGAAATTGTATTGGTTTTATGGCAAGTATATCAGTGTCTGCTGCTATGTGACCAAAACACACTATAGTAAGGAATTTTGTAATAGTTTCATTTGAAAGTTAATGGTTATAAAGATATATAATAGAAAGCATTAGAATTTCTCTGAAAGTTTGTATATGGCTTTGATTGAGTGTTTTTAGCAAGGTAGGTTAGCATCATACGCAGGGGCTACAAAGCTAAGAGTAACGTTATGCTACATACAGACATGCACACCTTAATCATACAGAGAGAACATTGTTGCATTCCTTTATCTTTTGCCCGTTTCTCCTCATCTTCTTTTCTTTTCTTTTTTTCAAAAATTGGGCACCTGACAGTTTTGGTCTTTTACTCTCCATCGCTGTGTTTACTTTGTGATCGACAATCAATTCGCCATTCCTCAACACTGTGAGGTCAAGACTAAACCAACCAACCTCCACATCGTCGTCATAATCTAGATCAGCTTTATCCGTTTCTTTGTGCTTCTTGAAACCACAGTCTGCTTGGAAATATTTCTCTAGGAAAGACCTTGTTGATGCAGTAAACTTCCTTATGTCTTGTTTCTGTGTTCAATCTTAACATGACGAGAAATGACATGTCATTTTAACCTCTCATTACTATCAGAGTTTGTCTGTCTGTCATCCCGTTCAAGTCTTCTACACAGCTGTTTCTATTTAGTTCATTCATGTTTCAACCTACATGTGCCAATGATGATTTACACAAAACCAGCTTGGTATAATTGGTTAATCAACACCACACTAAATTTTGGAACACCACTCTAATTCATTTTGGAAATTACAAAAATATTTTTTGTAAAACATTCCTTATATTTCTGAACACTTTCTCTGTTTACAGCATTTTTACACCTTTTTTTAAATGTACATCATTTCACTGGTTGTCGCAACAGTGTTTTTAAACACATTTTATCTCTTTCTGAAATGTCAAGCCAGTTGAAACTGCGTATTGCTCATTAATCTATACAGACAAGAGAGATGACCTCCGTGACACGGCTCTGCTCAAAAAGGGCTTCTGTGATTGAGCCATCGGCTCATTCGCTGTGAGTCAATCCTCATTTGGCAAATGTCAACATGAAAGCTTGAGGAGATCCAAACGCACCTTGTGATTGAGGATATCATTCATTCTGCGAGAGGCCTCAGAGCTGTGAGACTCTGGGAAGCATTTCTTTGGGACAACACCATATTTCTCTGAAAAACATTAAATGCATATTTTAAGTGAAGCAGCCATGATTTATGTTTAATAAAAAACGGTTTTAGCTTTTGCCTGACCAATGAGATTCACCAGCATATCCCACTGCCCGCCGTCATTGGTAGGGTTTGATAGCAGGAACTGGACAAGTCTGCCATCTACTGGCTCCTTTCGTTGGGCCGTTTCCACATAGGCATGGAGGAAATAGTAGCACCTCTCCACCTGAGGCAGAAATGAAAGGGCATTCAGAACAGCAGTCATGGTAGAAAACAAAACGTCTCGGACCAAAAGAGAGGATTTACTCCGTTGGGAGAGTGAACAATGGACAATAATTTTTAACGTTTACTCAGGTCATGATGATTTACCTTGTCCCAGAAAAAAAGATATGACTGGCTGAATTCAAATTCTTCAATGTTAAACTTCTTCATAAAAGGAAGACGCATGACATTGAGGCATGAGAAGATCCAACACCTCCCTGGTGGAAAGAAAACAGAAAAAGAATAAAAAATGAGCTTAGAGCCGAAACAGAATATTTTCAATAAAAGGTTACCACAGGGCTACGGAAACAAATGCCATTGGAACACGACGGGCCAGTGATTCCTCAAATTTAAATCAAATGTGCTTTTTGATCATTTTCTATACAAGAATACTTGTAGTTAACATTTCAATGTGCTTTTGATGTTTTGTTACATTGTGTACGAAGAGCTTGGTTCCAAAACCTGATAAATGACTTTTTTTAAGTTACCTCAAAAAAAGCTTTTGGCCTCTATTCAAAGTCATGTCAATGTTTTTACTTTAATCAAAACTTAGTATTTGTTGTGTATTACTGATGTGTTTAATAAGAGCTGGCACTTGTGCTTTTCTGAACTGACCAACACACTGAGAGCAATACGGCTTATATTTGAAAGGCACACTTATTCATTCAGCTTACTAATAAAGTACTCAATAAGTACTCAAAGTTACAACATGCTAGACAAAAGGAAATTGTGAGGAACATAACTGAATTACTCTTTCATTTTCAATGAAAATGGCGTAGCTCTCTGGGAAAACTACGTCAAAGCAAACCCTCTATTTTGCTCGTATTAACACCATCACAAAACCCTCAATTAGCAAATATTAAAGACTGTTACGCCACATTTGAGACAATAACTCAAAGACGATACATATAGCAATTTTACAACAGCTTGTTTTAGTTGGTATTCAACGATTTGCAGTTATTAACAAAAATCCTGTACAATGTGGATCACTACAGGGGGATTCTTTCCATCTAGCATTTCATGTTCCTCATGCGTAAAATATGTGCATAGCACTCATAAATGTTGGCGTCCACGTTATGCTACACCTCATATTTTGTTTTGTTGCAGTAAACAACAATAGGAACTGCAGCTCAGAGTACTGTGTCGGATCTTGAGTGCTTTGGTGTGGAAAAACAATTGTCAACTAAACTTCAATTGGGAGATTGCAGAGAAAGGAGAGGAAATGTTTGTTGTTTCTTCCTCCTCTTCTTTTGTGTGTTCATGGAGCAGACAACCGGGTATGACAGTACCCCCTTGATGCACTCCAACTAGTAAACTGACCAATCGCAGAGCCCATGGTCCCCGTCTACGAGCATATTACATTTTCTGCGAGGTGCATGTCCAGCTAAGCTGAAGGGTTTTATGTTTTTCGCGCATTTCCATAGAAGAACATATGACGGGTTGAAGGTGGACCATAGTCCTGCCTTTAATTGTGGAGATCAGAGTCGAGTACAATTATTGTTGTGTAATCATCAGAAAAACTTGCAGTTTGGCACTTCATTTAAAAATGCAGCCATTTTACAGCTTGTTTTGCCACTCAGTGTGAAAACGACATCAATGCAAACCCTCTCTTTTTCTTCATGTTAACACCAACAGCATAAAACCCTAAATTATCAGATATTGCAACCTGTTGAGCAACATTTGAGATGTTGCTTTGCAACATCACAAATATAGCAATTATATAAGCAGCTTGTTTTGGTTAGAATTCAAAGTTTTACAGTGATTAACAAAACCCAATGTACGGATGTGGATCATTACAGGAAGATTCGGTATGCACGCTAATGAGCCACATTTATATTCAAAATAGAAGATTTTCATCAAAGATCCCATTTGAGCTAAAGACAATACTCAGGTTTGAGATACTAGATACTTAAACATCTTGTATGTTTTCTTCCTTAATACACACCCTTTTTAGTTTCATTACAAGTCGTAACTCATCCAACAACTGCACCACACCTTAGATCATCAGCTGATAAGGATCAAAAATATTTTACTGCTTCAGATTACATCGTTCTTCCAAATTAAGTTTCTTCTGCTGGAATCCACCAGACTATGATACAATACGGTATCATTTTAACATGTGTCATCAGTACGGTAAAGTGGATAAAGTTGGTTGTATGCACCTGAGTTTTTCTGGTTGGTGACAGGTTTGCCCTCTGTGGGAATGCTGTGCTGGAAGATGTGCACCGTGTCCTGGACCGTTTGCCGGTGTAGACAAACTTCTAATGGGTCAATGCAAGTCGAAACATTCTGGGCAAGCAGGTATCGTGGCTCAGAGCGGAAGCGCTTAACAAAAGCCGAAGCTTTCTCCTGACTCAGGCCTGGGAAACAAACAAGAGAACCAACACAAACACAAACAAAGAGCACACAATTAACAGGAATGAATGCGTGCACTGTCCCTTTAAACTTTTATTATGTAATCATCATCAATGAGAGGCTGAACTGTGTGCTTTTTACTTTAATTACGTATTATAAGTTAGATTCTGTCTGAAATGGCTTGACAGTCAGCTTTCTGACTTAAGTTAATGTCTGATTCCTTATTTGCCGAAGTTAAGCGTACTTCCACTTCACCAACCTTACTGTTTAAAGTTGTTACGAATAAAAAAACTCGCCTCTCTATGTACTTTCCCGATTTAACTCCAGCACAAACCATCAAGAGTTAAAGGTAGAGCTCACACCTTTGCTTAGTCACCTTCAACGCTGGTAGAAAACCTCTCGAGCTAGTTAGCCACGTAATGCTACAACAATCACACCACTGGAGGAAGCTCCGAACCCTCAACCCGCATTTACGAGCCGCGGAAAACACTATGTACACATACATACCGGCCTCCATGTTTTCAGGTTCGAAGAGGAGATGTTGGTGTCTGATTTGGAAGTATTTGTTTATCTCATTCGCCGACAGCCAGTCAGCCCGTTCGGAATTCCGGAAACAGGAAATCCAGAGAAATCGCGTGTCTTTCAATCGAGGTTGCCATGTCTTTGGAAATCCAACCTCTGAACAGTTTATTATTATTTTTTTTCAATGCTTTTTTCGCTCACCAATGTAAATAGTAAAGCCATTCTAGTACCTTTTAAGACTAATAATTTCTAGCTTTTCTTTTATTATTTTCAGTGCAACATTTATTTTACAAAACGGATCTGAGATTATTATTCTTTCTAACAGCCCTAACTATTTGGCAACGTTTTTAAATCGCTACCAACAACTTGAGGCTTTATCTTGCGAAATGATTCTTTTATAATTTGGTTAAATTACAATCTTATTTATTCAAAACATAATAATATATTCAACATTAAAAATGTATTTAATAATAATATAATATTTATTATAAATAAATAAATACAATTCTAAAATATTAACAAGCTCATTTTTGTATCACAATTAACATGTTTCTATACACCTATGGATATTGACATGTTCTACACACCTAAAACTTCTCGAACTGACTATTAGCTTTAAAATGCAATATATTATGGCGGTCAAAAGTCTCAACAGGTTTTTTTTATATATCTAAAACATAAATAATAAAACTGAAGTATTAAATTAACCATTCACCCTTCCAACAGTTCTCATAATGCAACAGTTTCCTGTCAGTTTTGATATTGCATGTTTAGGATATCATTAGTTCACTCTGAATAGTTAGGGTTCAGTACAATTTTAAATGCACTGGAAACAGGGACAACATTGAAAGAATACGAATTTATGGCCGTTTTTATGGCCGATTGGTCCTTCAAATGTGTATAAAAGCGGGGTAACCAGTAGGTGGCGTTTGCACATACTGAACCACGTGACTGGTTTTGATAACTGATTTTAGACAGAAGAGGGTAATGACAAGATGATATATTTTAAAATGAATGAATGTGTCACTTTCTGAGTAGTGAACATGGCAGCATTGCACAGTCTCCATCAAGTCACAGGTTTCATTAAAATGTGCCATTGTTCTAATTTTAGGAGCCTTTTGCAATTCAGCTTGCACATATTTGATTTTATACAGTACAGTACTTCGCAAAAGATGTAGGTAAACTATGAATGCTTTCAGAAATATATATATATATAATGACTTTTGAGTCAATTCAAATGCCATGAACTGAAACAGAAACAGCACCGTAGGAGGCTTAAACTGGTCAAAGAACACCCAAACTTTGCGACCAAGGCGAGGTTGAGAAAGTTTCTTGTCAGGGTAAGATAGAGCAAAGCAACAAGACCCGCAGTCTACTGCGTCAACAAGGTCTAAATGAATACTAGGGTTTCAAAATGTGTTGTTTAAGCTCTTGAAAAACATCCGACCAAAAGTTTAAGAGTTGCAGCCAAAAAGCCAAACCTCTGACGTGAGAACAAGACCAAGCAACTCAAGTATGCAGGAAACCATAGGAATTGGGGTGCAAAAAAATAGAAGCAAGTTTTCTGTATTGTAGAGCAATATAAAAACAAGTATCGGCAGGTAACAGTGAAGCATGGTGGAGGGTCCTTGAACATTTGGGGCTGCATTTCAGTAAATGGAGTTGAACACTTAGTCAGGATTAATGCTGAGAAATGTAGGCAGACACTTATTGATAATGCAGCACCATCAGTGAGCCGTATGATTGGTCCCAAGTGTATTCTGCAGCAGGACAATAACCCAAACATAGAGCCAGTCATTAACTACCGGTATTCAACATAAAGAAGAAGCACTAGAAGTGATGACCCCCACAGAGCCCTGATCTCATCATCATTAAATGTGTCTGGGATTATGTGAAGAGACAAAATGATGTGAGAACAAATGTACACGAGAAGAATTGCTGCTGTTTAAAAGGTAAAGGGTGGTCACAAACACATTTGTTCAGCAATAAAATACCTTTTTACAACTTTAAACTTTGGCAAAGCCCTGTAATTAAATACGTATAGATATGTTGCTGTGAGAATCCAAGTGGAGAGTGAAGAAGTGAAGAAAAAAGTGAAGAGTTTAAACAAATAAGTACATTTTAAATAAATGGTACAGGTACAACGTAAGATTTTTTGCAATAAATATCTATAAACGTTTCTAATAATTGAGTAAATTCTGAAATTGAGTACTCTGTCGCTTATCAGAAATACCACAATCAGGAGCCAACTCATCCTTCTGCAGCTATGGTTTCAGGTGGGCATTTCATCTCTACTGACTACGAATATTTCAAATCGTTGGCCAATCAGAGCAGCTTAAGATTCAGCTACTAAAACGAATAAAAAGGCTCTTAATATTCTTTCAAACTGTCATGTTGTTTTTTCTTAACCGAGTGAGCCTCAATGAATAGCACAAAGAAATAGAATTAGCAAGTTATGATTGTTAATAAACGATGCTTCCATGCTTCTTCATCAAAGCTACTTTTGTTATGTAAATGTTGAGTGCAAAGCTGTTTTTCTAGGTCTCCTCGACTGTTTTCATAATTCCTCCACAAGATGGAGACTCTAGTGTGTGCTTTTTGTTTCTAACAGTAGTTTTCAAGCTTGCTGCAATGTGGAAGACTTACAAAATCCCAGCTAGCCACACTTTTTAGCATGATGGACTAAATGAAAGTATTTTTTAGAAATTCTACAGAAAATACAATATTCAATCATGTAAATAACATGAGTTGCTTTGTGCATGGTTTGACTCCCACAGTTCCGATCATAAAATGTAATTCTATTTAAAGCTATTTCATGCTCACGCAGTGAGAGTCACCAGGATTTATAAGTTGTTGTTGTTGTTGTTGTTTATTTGATACACTTTATGATGATTACAAAATGTAGTTCCAGACGAATTATCAAATGCCCCAGTCCCCCGTTAAACCTGAGTGCCAGGTTGTAGCTCATAACTAAAGGTGGAATTTAATGCCAGATGTTGCCCAGTCCAGACATTTCTCAAGGTTTTCCCGCAATGGCAGCAGAAACAATAGTGCGGGTGCTCTTTTGGAGAAGGGGGCAGATGGGGTCCCCTCTTCAAACAATGTGTGCAGCGTGGGGGAGGGAGGTGCACATTGAAAGTCGTCCACGAGCAGATATCACCCTTTCACCAGTGTGACAGAGGGGGAAAACTGCACGGCTTTATGAGAAAGCTCATAAACCCATATTGCAGGAATGGAGAGCTTTAGCCACCACCATCTGTCCGAAATTAACATTTGCATGCAATAGGATGCTGGTAAACAAAACTGGAATTTAGTTTAGCTCGTTTCACGCCACGCTAACTCTCTAGGCCATTTGTACTGTATGAAGTCAGAAAATCGTTCACTTAATTTCATGCATTCGTATATTTTATTCAATTTTTAATTAAAATTGAAAAGTCAAAAGGGATGTATTGCCATTTCGAATCGCATTAGCAAGGCTGACTATATTTTGAAGGACATTTTAAAAAGTAACTTATTTAAAAATAAAAATGCAGAGTCAATAGAATATGCTACTATACTATAAAGGTCTATAAGGGTCAAACTATGTTTGAATACTTTAATTAAATTACAATTTAATGGACATCTTCTTTAATTTAACCTTTAGAAGTCCGGGGCCTTTTTGAGCATTTTTACTATTTTACTATGTCTGATAAATTACTTTTTTATGCTTGATATTCTTTTATATATTTGCCATTACATTTCTCAATAATTCCACAACAAACCTGAAATTGTGCAAAAAACAAACAAAAAAAAACAATTAAATTGTAATTTTTTTTACTCCAAAATCTAAAAAAATTGAGAAGGAAGAATTTGTTTTTGCTTTTTTAACAAAAATTAAAATTGTTCAGACAAAATGAAACAAATCCCACAAAAAAGCAAAGACAAGGTCAAAAGAATTTGAAAACCCAGGTGAACCTCTCCTAAACCTCATAAACTCTTCCAAGCACTTTTTGTGTCATTCTGCTTTTTTGTAAAAGATTTGGGGTCTTCAAAATAAAATTTTAACCTTGATGCATTAGAATTTTAATTACCTTATAACTTATGCCTCCTAACTCTTGTAATATTTGTTTAAAATGAAAAATAAAGCCTTTTTATAGATTACCTTTTTGAAACCTTTTGAAATACACAATACATTTTTGAGACCTAATTAAACAATCAGTGTGTCGACATTGTTCCTACTTAATTCAAAACAGACAGTGTGATTGGCACACGCACTCATGCATGCAAAGACGTCTAAGCGTTAAACATTGATCACACCGCTTTATACCATTTCTAACTGTAAAATGTTTGATAACTCCAGGCATCAAGCATCATAATCATCACAGCTTTTATAATTCAAATGAAATAATTATCAGAATTAGCTTTTCTAGAAGGTGATTGCTGTAATTAACAAAACCTAGTCTCATGGATGTTTTTTGCAGTCATTTATTTTGCTCAGTTGTCTCCAGCTCAATATGATTTGCAGCATACTTCAAAGTGGCATTGGGCACCAGGCCTATGTGTTTCCACAGAAATGTGAAATGGTGTGAGGTGTCTCGTTGTGAGCCTGCAGAAGACAGCGCAGCATCACCTTCTTATGAATCTGGTATAAGAGAAGGGCTTCCCTCTGGCCCTCTGTTGACACAGCAGAGGAGTGATAGAGTACATGTGTGTGTGGAAGGGTGAGAGAGAGAGAAACTGAGGACACTCACTTGTTTCTATTACATACGATGAGTTTTAGGTACAGGAAATATTTCATTTTAATCTTTCTATACAAGCGATCTTAATATATATTTACAATCTTTAGAACTAACGATATTACAATTATTTACTCATGATAATTATTCTTTCTCATATCTATAATATTATAACAGCCGTGCACTTTGTTAGAAGGTTTCTGATTTGATTCCTTACCAGGAAAGGCTTTTCTTAGGACCAGATGGTTCATTGTGGTGTTAAAAGATTTCCGTAGAACAATATCAACAATTTTAAAATACCATCCTCTTGCTAGTTATTGGCTCTTGCCTTGTGTGTTCAAACACTAGCTGAGTTTCCATTTACATTTTTTAAGCGCATTTTGGAATAAAGTAAAAAAAAAAAACTCTGGATGGAAATGCCAAGATGCGCATACAAATATTATGGGCACAACAGAGTAAGATAAAATCAGATTCGAGAAAATGAGTATAAACTTACATGGAAACGCATTTATCGAATAAATCCCAATGAAATGGCAATGCGTTTGTTTGTCAGAACTGGGTCGCGATGGGGCAGCATTCCAGCGGACCAACCAGTGAACCAATTTCATTGCACAACATCTGAAATGTTGTTTTGGTCATTCTAAAAATCTTTAACCGAAGTCTGTCACCAAAGTGGTTTGGGATTTTCACCTCCCGTTACGGTTTTGACCATCTGCGTTCCCAAAGAGCAGTCCTTCGTTTCCAAGAGCACGAAGACTGTGCAAATTGCATTTTTAGACATGTAAAAAATCTTTCTCTAATGCAGCAACTTTAATTTTTCTTTTGATATTTGATGCCAGTTTATCAGGAAGTGATGATTATGTTCTCTTGGACTCGTTTGATGCAATCGATGCTTTATTTGCAAATAATTTATGCAACATTCCAGTTTTGCGCATACATTTCATTTGAATCTTTCAATGGAAAGATGATGAAACTTCCAAAAACATTGTTAAACTGCTTTAGCACACAACCATCAAGTACCCAATACAAGTTTTGGGACAAGAAATCAAACCTATGGTCCGGGTAGTTTTTGAAGCGTGTGGATCAAAAGTGTCAAACTCGTGGCCTGTGGAATGATAATTAGTGACCTCCGTCTTAATATGAAAGCTTCATGTTACCGTGGCCCGCGAGTTTGATGTGAAAGAAACTTTACAGCGATGTGTGCGGAGCTGAACGAAACCACCAATCACTGTAGATTATATGTCTCTCAGGGCAGGACATCGAATGAGTGAAAGTTATTGCAGCGTTGCTATTCCGTGTTCCATGTCTGGCTGGCTGCCTCGTTTCTGTTGGCCACACGCGAACATTCATCCCAGCCATAGACTAAAACACTTGAAGCGCACTGCCTATTTCATCCACTGGATGAGCCAAAAGGGCTCCAATATATATATATATATATATATACACACACACAGTGGTACCTACTTTTTTTTGCTTCGAGCTATTAAAAAATTTCCGAGATACGAAAAACACCAAGAGTTCTGCTCTATTATACGATTGTTACGTCTGACGTTGTGCTGCGCTTCCGGGTCCTGGCTCTCAATTCTCCAATTGCCAATCAGTTTTAAACCAAGCGAAAGATTAGGTATAGATTACCAATAATGTATAGATTATCAATAATGAAGCGCAATCCACAGTATTGGTACTGTTTACACTTGTGTCTGAAACCGTGTTGGTAATAGTAATTTGTAAAATATCGTAATGTTTTCTTCCACTCGTTCCGACTCCTCCGACACATTGCCTCACTCTCAAGGTAAGGTTTCACATTTGTGTACATGTTACGTATTTTGCTTGTGTTTTATTCTGTTTTATTATCATTTATTACATTAACAATGGGTAGATTTAAGGATTGAAGAAACATTACTTGATTTTTCTCTGGTTTTCCATTCTTTTATCTACTGTTATTTCTAAAAGAGCCGTTGTACGGATTAGGCGTTTTACATGTAAAACTGGCTTCGAGGTACGAATAGGTGGAGACACGAAAGCCACCCTGGAACGGATTCATTTCGTATCTTGGGGTACCACTCAGTCAGGTAGAGAGACCTAATGTTATGTAATTTATAAAATATATAAATATATATTTATATATTTATATATATAAACATTAGGTAAAAAAATAAACTTCAATAATACTCTCCAGTAACCCAGACCCATTTTAGGGTTGCATCAGTAAGTGATATGATCTCAGTGCGTCAGCTAAACGGCTGATTGCTACTTCAATCCGATAGTGACAAGTGCAATTATATATATATATATATATATATATTATACAGCCCCAAACATGTCTTTTTCAAAGAATGCCATGAAGGTAAAAGTTGATCATTTCAGCAAAAGTGGGAAATGCAGTATTTCTTTGTTGAGCACAGGGGCTCCCCTGTGTGTCTTATTTTCGAAAAATATAAAGAGATTTGAAAACAATGGAACACAGATCTTGTTAGAAAACCCCAATTTATAACTCCATGAGGAGAAGGTACCTGACTGAGTTTGAGACCCCTGGTGTGGATAGAGAGAAACGGTGTGTTCTATCATCACTAGACAGTAGGGATGCAAAGGCACACAAAGCTTTGGTACGTTCTTTAGAAACCACGGTTTTCGGTTCTGATGGCTTAACAAACTGTCATTTTTTAAATATTTCTTTGTAAGGTTCAAAGGAACAGATAAATAATGGCTACTCATAGAATTCTCTTTATTTTGATATCAAACATCAAGACACAACTAAAAAAATGTTCACTTTAAATTAAAACAAAATAAACAATTGTGCCCAAGGTGGGCATGAGCTTCTTCAGCAGCGAGTGGATTAGCACAGGAAGAGAGAGATATAAAGCAGGCAAAAACAAACAATTGCCATATATGGATGCACTGAGTGGTGTGTTTGAAAAAGAAAGAGTAGAACATTTTCTAATTTACAGCCTATTACTGTGTAGTGGCAGCATTACTAAAACTGGTTATAGTTACTTTTTGAAAGAGTTGAAGAGAAAAGATTTACTATTTCAATCGCTTCTGTAGTGGATGTATAAGAACATTAATATAGCCCGACAACAGCTATATGTTACCAAAGGAAATAAAAGGTGTTGAGCCATTTCTTTTCAAATGTTTGGTAACAAACCAGACAAGACCAAGCAAGCCTTCTACAAGAATTACTGACAGAATAACAAAGCAACTATATTAAAAGGGATTATTGCAAACATAAAATTTTTAAATGTAAAGCACCTGATATAGTCAGTTATTCCCGGAGATTGAGTATATCACGAGGCATGCTTTCTGTTCAAATACCCAACATTACATTAATGGACGTGTTCTATGGCATATGAAAAACGTGAGATAATATTGTATTCTGCCAGACACTGTTTAACCCTAAAGCTAACGTTGTATTTTTGGCATAATAAACTATGCTGTGACCTACTGTTGGGTATGTCTGACTCTTCCGTGGAATAATTTTCTTATGCCCATGACTGACTCTCCCGTTCCACCCAAAAATGCTCTATTGGATTGAGACCTGGTGACTGTGGAGGCTATTTGAGTACAGTGAACTCATTGTCATGTGGAAGAAACCAGTTGAGGTGATTAATGTTGTGAGACATGATGCGTTATCTGCTGGAAGTAGCCATCAGAAGTCAGGTACACTGTGGTCATAAAGGGATGGACATGGTCAGCAGCAATACTCAGGTTGGCTGTGCTGTTTACATGATGCTCAACTGGTACTAGTGTGTGCCAAGAAAATATCCCGCACACCATTACACCACCACTAGCCTGAACAGTTGATACAAGGTGGGATGGCTCCATGTTTTCATGTTGTTGATGCCAAACTCTGACCCTACCATCCAAATGTTACAGCAGAAATCATGACATCAGGCCAAGCAACGATTTTTCAATCTTTTACTGTCGAATTTTAGTGAACCTGTGCAAAATGTGTCCTCTGTCTTCTGTTCTTAGCTGACAACCCAAGCTGTAGCCCAATCTGTCTCAAGGTTTGATGTGTTCAGAGATGCTCTTCTGCATATCTCGATTGTAACAAGTGTTTATTCGAGTTATTGTTGCCTTTCTATGAGCTCGAACCAGTCAGGCTAGTCTCCCCTGACCTCTGGCATCAACACGACATTTGACCCACAGAACTGCCACTCACTGGATATTGAAGTACCAGGAAGAAACCCATGCAAGCATGGTGAAAACGTGCAAACTCCTCTCCGGACGGCTCGTCAAAATCGCCATAGATTACGTCACGGTTTCCCTGTACGACGTGGTGTCACTCTGGAAATGCTTTACGGCAAGACATCATCTTATAGACGAAAACAGAGTACATGATAGAAAGTTTTTCCTTTACTTGAATATTTATTTGATTATTGGGCTGGTGTAGGCGGCATTAAAGCACATTTTTGTTAGGTGATCGAAACACTGCACTGGCCATTGGGTTTGGTTGGATGGATGGATTTAGTAATAAAAAAATACTACTGTTAACTGACATGTTTCTTTTTCTACACTGTGCATTTTTTCTATTCACAGTTTTTCTAAAATTATCACAATATTTTGGGCCACGTTTAAAACTTTTAAAAACATTACTTGCCATAAAGTGTTTCCATCTAAAACATCACATGGTACAGGGAAATTACAGAAACCGTGATGTTTTGCAGAATTTGCGGAGCGTGTACCGACACGAGCCCCGACTGGCCTTGAACCAGTGACCTTTTCACTGAAACCGCTCTAGAATAATTGATAATTATTTAATTTCTGAATGTGCTATAAAATATATGAGCAAGTGAGTGTACCAGCAAGTGTAATAAAATGTTTTATTTCTTTATATATATTTTAACACCTTTCAGGTGTTCTAATGAGATGCGTTTTACCACCGGCGCCCCCTTCTACTTCGCTTTGTCGGAGAACATCAAATTCCGACCAATCAGAGAGAAGGGGGCGTGTCCGTTCCTCCACATTTGACAGCGGAGAACTCGGCTGCGCGTGACGTCAGCCGCTGCCCTGCGCTCCAGCAGAAACGCGCAAAGATGCTCTGAAAGCTAGACTGCAGCATCTCCGAGTCAGAGCCACCACAAACACCGCATCTCTCCCTCCGTCAGGCGCTCGACCAGCGCTTCAGCTCCATCGGCAGGGTTTCTCCACCTGCGACGCGGGACCCGCTGTCGCGCACGCATTATCCATCTTCCGCGCATCTTCCCAGATTTTAGCCAAGAGTTCTGCTGACCACTGAGGTCATAGTTTGTTTCCATCAGGAGAGCGCCATCGCAGAGCCACGAGCGAGGACGTTAAACGCATCACTTGTTATTCATATCAGCAGAGCCTCTGGATCTAGATGCGTCTCTCGCTCCGTCTCTAGGCTTTCAGGAGGATCGACGCAGCTCAAACCTTCATATCATCGTGGTTTCACTTTTAGAAACGACACAATCTGCGTATCTTGTGCAAGGAAAGCGAGTGCGACCCTACAGCTTCTTATAAAAATGATGGCCGGTGGGGCAGTGCAGCAAAACGGGATCTTCTCCAATCCGCACCATCACAATCAACAGCCGCACATGGAGTCGGATCCCCCCGATTCCCGCAAAAGACCCCTGGAGACCCCGACAGAGGCCAGCAGCACCAAGCGAACAAACACAGGAGGTAAGCAGACGCGCACATGAAAACAGCGAACGCGTCCTTTCTTTCAGATCAGAGCTTTGGTGATGGGTGAAGATGGACGCTCGCTTCATTTTCTCATCTCGCCATCAAAGGAGCTCATGCTTCACCAGACATGTGCATCTGAGATTCTACGCTCGCGTCCATTTTAAGTGGCCCTGAATTGGTGCAAACGGCAGTCGTTAAACACATCCTCCATGTTCCTAAATTAAAAGCTGGTGAACGAAGCGGGTGCGTTTCCTAAAATAGGCTAAAAGCATGAGCACGTACCCAAACATTGGGAAACGAGACTCGTGCGTACACGCATCCTTGCCATCACCGCAGATGACCTTGCGTTTTATCCGATTTATGATCTTTTATTTTAAAATGTACATCTGAAAACATGGATGACAAACAATTATAGCACGTTAATGAAATATCTGGCAACAACAGCGACGCTTTTCAAGCTGCTGCAAATGTATTAATTTCCAAACGGATATGTCCTAATTTCTAATTTAGTATTAGAATGCGAAACAGGTGATTAATTGACTTGTTTTAACATTTTAAATTGAAGCCATGCTTGCTTGTTTATTATGCATTCCAACATGCGCCATTCAGTCATGTGTACTACACTTGTTTTCATCTAAACTGAAGTGAGGCCAATTTTTGATAACTACAACACACATTTCTTAACAAATCCACAGATTAAAAGCCACTAGGATTGCATTTCCTGCCAAATCCACAGATTGAGAGTAAATCAAGTCTTAAACTGGTGTTTAGTTAATTGTGGAAGTCCAGATAAATCTATTATCATGCACAGATTTATCTCCTTTTTAATTAAAACTATGCACTCCGAGTTAGAGATAAATGGTTAACTGGTGCACAAATGAAATGAGTGGCGCACGTTTACACGTGAGAATCAATACAGAAAGCTTTTTGAATTGTCAGTCAGAAGAAGCATGCTGCACCCAAGGGAGCCATAACCTGCAGATCCATTTGCTCAAATGAAAAGACTTTGATGCTTTGAAGATACCCAGTCATTGAGTGAGCTTTCCACTCCCCACATCAATAAAGTGTAAAAATTACAAGACAAAAAATTACATTCAAACACAATTTCTATAATGTTTCTTATGTATTGTTTCTACCATTAAGCATTATTCCGTTGACTGAAACATTGGGAAAATCTAAAAGAAACACATTTTTTTTACTTTATAGAAGATTTGGTGAACAAGTTGATGGCTATATAATAATAATAATATTCTGTACGTTTTCCCTTTTCTTCTAAAACCTATTCAGAATCTAAGAATTAAGGCATGAAATATCATCTTCTGAGGGATATTAATAAAACAGATACACTGCTGTTAAAATGTCGATTTTATGAACTGTTTCTAAGGTAATGTCGTTGACATATTGGGAAAACATGTGCAAATCACATGTTTTTTGTTTTTTTTTACACATATTATTGTTGATTGGCGCAGCTCCGTTGCATTGACTCCTGCAGCACTAATGGTTTATTACAAAAGTTCTAGACATTAAAGTCATTTGGCTTTAAAACAAGAACCATTTTCTTGCCAATTGATTGTTACGGCTTCAAGATCACCCAAGAGCCCTCTCCACGTTCCTGAGCTGTCTTATAAGATGTAATGTTTTAATTTAGTAAATGGATGGACTGGCACAGGACAGTGCTTCCACTTACAAAAAGGCTGTTAAGGGGACACAGATGTCCTGGACGGCGGGCGTGAGTGCACTGCAACCCAGTGTGTAAGAGAATGTTTTATTTTTACTCTATAAAAGAGAATTTATGGATATATCTATATATATATTAAACCATAACCAAGACTCTCATATTCGATAGGTGAGAAAATAGACCCCTCCCCTTCACAGATGTTTATATAAAGACAACTCACCATTTAAATCACAGTCGCCCACTTTGGTACCCAATTTTCTGATAATACACTCATGGTATCGCATCATATAACGATTTGTTTTTGCATATTCCACCGAAATACAAATGTAGGGAACCGCATAATCTACTATTTTAAAGTTTAATCTCTTATCACCGTATTGCAACAGGATGATTTTCTTTAATTAATTTGGCTTATTGATCGCCATAAAATCGCTTCGAAATGACAAAGGGGCGCTGGTTTGGTGCGTTTTTAAAGCACTGCGTCAAAGAAAAAAAATGTATGCAGGATAGTGAGGATTTGGGAGGGCGTTATGAAAGGCAGCCCCCACATTGGATGATTTGCTCGCCTGTTCCGACCGTGGAATGGAGGACGGGACCTGAGATGAATATGGATGAGATGAATGAAAGAAGTGATGTGATGGTTTCTCCCCATTTGAACAAATCACGCTGCTTTCTCTCGCATGGTGCAGAAAGACAGGATTATGTTTATTCAGAGTGCAATGTTTATATCAGAAGCCATTTTGTTCAGGCAGTTGCTTGGACAGCCGCTCAGGCAAAGTGGTCCTCTCATCACTGGACTAAAATTAGATGCTTGTTATGCTCAAACGCAAATGGTTTCCAGCTTCCTTATGAATGTAAAAATCATCAATGCTGCTCAAAATGACACATAAAGGAAGCAGAGATGGATTTTAAGAGTTTATACCTTTCTGCCTCTTTGTTAAAGCTGGTGTTGTTTATGAATCAACTGTTGTTATACGCATTACACAGGTAACACTATTAAGATGTCTGGAGAGACAAATAACAGTGTATGGGTTTGTTTTGTTCTCAGTTTAGCTCAATGGGAGGAGCCCATTTCCTTCAAACGCATTGTTACGGATACACATGCATAGAGTAAATCCCAAGATTTCTCTCAGCTAGGGCTTTGTGTTGACAAGTGACAGGAAATGAGCTTGATGGGACTCAAGCTTGGGCTGTGTGAGTCATGTATTAGGAGAGAAGAAACTGAGAATTAGTCATGAAACGGATTTGCTCTTTGGGCTTATTTATCACTAATTCATCAATTATTTTGGATCTATTTGAGGATTTAAGTTAAATACCAAGCTTTAAAGGTATAACGTGCAATTAAGTTCTGTAGCCATCTTGTATGATGTGATGGGATTGCAATATTTAAGTTTTAAACTCAAAACAGTTTGACAGTCTGGATATTTGACACATCTGATGTAGCGTCTATAGCATTAGTCAATGAGTATCTACAAGAACATAAGTAACTGTTTATGTAAGGGGTGCTCGGCTCCCCTATATAAGGCATGGTCAAATTTTGAGGGGTCTCAGAAATGTGTACAATGTGACATTTATATGTGAAATTTAGTGTTTTGTATAATATCCTCGTTGTGAATAAGTGTAAAAACACTAATCCGTGACTGTCAATTTTAACCTAATTCATGTGAATGATGCAATTTGCAAATTATCTTTTTCACCCCTAGGTCAATTTTCTCCAGCTATCCAGGGGATAGAATTACATCTGGCCAATCAAAATGCAACTTGTTGCTAGACTACGACAATTATATGTATTTGGCTAAAGTTATAGATTTATTAAAACAAAAGTATCAGCTGTTTATTACGCGATAAACTATGTTTTAGCCCTATGACCTATAAAACTATGTTAGTTAAACTATGCTTTAAGTTTTAGCCTCAGCCCTCAAACTCAGCTCTAGCTGCTTTTTTTCACATGTGCATGTTCGATTTTGTATGTGAAGAACATACAATTAATTTTGTTTTCATTTGTAAAATCTGTTTTTATTTCTGATCATCACCCGTGAAATCAATCAATACTATCTGCTCAGTAGTGTTTTGTTCACTTCGTTGATTTGTTGACTCACATAAACAGAAAATGGTTGTAGATTCACACAGTTTACCTCAACAGAAACTGTAAAGGAGGCACAGCAATAGCCTCTGAAATTTCCCACAGAATTCTGATGCTGATGCTAGTCACTAAGGCGGAGTTCTTTTTCTACCGCTAAGGCATTCACATGAGGCAAAGGGGTGTCCCAATTCTCTTTTCCAATTCCAATTCTTGGCCCTAATTCACTCTTTACGTAACTAAATCACTGTTTCTTTTGGAAATGCAACCTCTATTTATAGAAAAAAAAAAACCTAAACGGTACATACAACGCAAGTACTGCAATGCATCAGTTTTCTATTCCATATAAATACAAATGAGAATATTACAATTTAAGCTATACAATAGTAAAACTGTGCGCATGGGGTTCTTGTAAAACACACATTCTGAGAGGCCTGGAGAATGATTTGATTTTCAAAATAAAAACAAGTTGAATCTAAATGTCTGCTTTGGAAGTTTAATCTAGACGTTCTGATATCTAACAAGTTAACGTTAGCATGTGCTAGCATTAGAGCCATCAAGTGGCTCACTTAGCACAGTGTAGCGCTTACAACAATAAGATTTGGTGTTTGATTCCCAGTTGAAGCAATAACAGTTCCTTTTTATCACTGTAAAACAATTTGGATTAAAAAAAGTCTGCGAAATAAATTAATGTCAATTTAGTTTGTGTTTGTTAGCGCTCCAAGCTAAAAGCTCAGCAGCTCTGTTTGTTTATGAAGTTGATCCTAAGTCACTTGTGATCATCCTGGATGGAAAGACACAATTAGAACATATCATCGGCTGTTTCCATGCTACAATTCTCGACATATATCTCCATCTCATATGTATCACTAGTTTGTATCATCCTTCATGACATTTATTCCAAAAATTCATTTAAAATGTCTTGATTCGCATTGAGAAATTCTTATAATGGTCAGAATTCTCAAGTGAGGTGGGCTTAGCAGTCAATTCTAAACCATTAGAATTTGGTATACAGATTTGTAGTCATGTTAAAGCATTCCCTGTTCTACAAAAATACAGCTGGTTACAAAAGTATGTTTCCAAATTAAGATGATGCAAAACACACATGATGTGCTTGGGAAACTTATCCAGGAACCTAAAAGTGTTTTAAAAAATATGTTCAAGTAATTTCTTTGTATATAATACATCTGTTTAGTTGTTTAATGTGGACAGACACAGTCCTCCCACTGTAAGTAATTAATTGTTGTGAGTATCAAGTACAAAACTCAAACGATGAAGTCGACATATTTCACAACTACCTCATCCTGTATCTCTATCCATGGCATCAACCTTCACAAATATGTTCATGAATAGAGCTGGTTTCTGTAGATTCTCATTGTTTTGTATTTCACAATGTTTGGTTTGTTTTTCTATCTGCCATGTCCACAAATTAATTTTCTCATTCACATTCTTTTAGAGAGATGCAACCCAGAAGCCATCCATGATCCACCATTTTCATCAGATATTGTCGGATTTCACGGTAACTTGTTTAATTTTCTGCCAAAATTCCTTTCCAGATCTTACTGTCTGCAACTGTCTGAAAGTCTCTAACGCTGTGATCTTTCTCTCTTTAATTTTAATGCACCGCAATGTTATCCTCTGCTGAACATGATGTGAAATAACCTTTAAAACAGTCTAATATAGTTATGGAAGTGTGATTATTAACATGATACAATGTGTCCGCTGATTTACACTAATTAGAGCAGATAATGTCAACCATCTCGATTCAGTTTATGCCACACTTTTGTTAGATGCTTTTCAAGAGAGAACACTAATGTATGCATGATGCACATTATTTATGAACCCCGCACCATATTAATCAAGGTTAAATTTAGACTCATCCAAATCAAAACGAGGACGGTCTTAGCTGCCGGAGAAATCTGGGTCATAGCAGAAAACTGTATCTGTAGACAGAGGGAGAAGAGCTGGCTTCGAATGTGTGAAAACAGACATTTTTAGCTTGAGAGTGAAAACCAGGACTTTAGAGCTAAGGTTTTAATCGATGTCAAAGTAACCACCACCTCAATACATTGAATTCATAATCTGGTGCTGTACATTACATGAAACTGGTCATCATTAGTTGTTTTAAGATGCGTTTCGCTAAACATCCAGATTCATTTATTGAGGTTACATTAAGACAATTTAAAATCATATTGCATGTCAAGAGCTGAAAAAAATAAAGCGACAAAATAAAATAAAAAAATTAAATAAAATCTTTAAAAAAAAAGTGCAAAATGTGTGGCGCACACATTAACATCACTCTATACAATTAAAAAAAGGTTAAGAAAAAGTGATTTTAAATCAACAGAAAAGAAAAAGTGACCTGAAACATAGGTCCTGGACCATTCTCCAAAAATCTTTCCTCTCCCACTTCTAGCACTGTGCTACCCAATAGTGACATCATCACATCCGCCATATTTGTATAGTTACGCCACCGTTGCCGTTTTTTACATTTTTTTACTCGTTAAACAGAGCGACTCCTACCCATAGATATCTTATACATATACATATCTATTAGGGATGCACTGAAATTTCAGCCGCCGAAAATTTTCGGTCGAAATAGCATTATTGGTTTCGGCCGAAAAGCAAGAGAGCGCCAAAAATAAAAGCCGAAAGTGTCGCCATGCCTCTCCCATCTTCCCATCTCGTTCGCGCTGTCATTACGCATCAAACACGGAGTATGTTGGCGGTTTGGAAGCACTTTAAAGTTTCAGATGAGGACAGCAAAGTTGCAATATTTTTGCAATCATTTTTCTTCTGTTTGTGCTCTGTTGTTTGGTACAGTAATTTACAATAAAAGCAGCTAGAAAAAGCAGCTAGAATTTTTTCTGCACAGTTTTGCTACAGAAAGAATTTTTATTTAGATTTGATATTGTTAAACAGCCTTATTACTGTTATTTATAATCAATAAAAGTTTTTTTGCTTAATTAATTTGTAGTTTTTTTAATACAAACAAAAAGAAATTTTTTTAAACATGTTTTTTAATGAAGCCATTTTCGGTTTCGTTTTCGGCCCAGAAGTTTCATTTCGGTGCATCCCTAATATCTATGACTTATGGGTAGGAAAAATGTAAATGTGCCTGAACAATTTGCCAGCTATGTAGGTAACTTTGATCTCTTTAAAAATTCAAAATGCTCTTTCTAAGTGAATTCAGGACAAGTTTATATTATTTTACTATTATTTTATTAGTTTAGTTTCATTATGTTTTGCCTTTCTTTAATTCAGTATTTTTTGAGTTTTTAGATTGTGTCTAATAGTCTAATAGTTTTTTGACTACTTAGGTTTTAAACTTATTTGTGTTTCATCCAACTTGATGGATGGTGTGATAACACATTAAATAGAAAGGAAGTGCCGCAATGTGTTTCCAGCTCCCCTGAAATGTCTTGGACTTGGTTTTGTAAACACACAATACTGTTTCGGGTGTAGTTTTTTGATTTTCATTTATTTTATCTACTAAAAGTGTTTTCCAACTTTAGTTGTTGTCTATAATAGCATTAGCCTATCATAGGAAGCTTTGGGATCCACACCAAAGAAAAATATATTTGTCTTTCACAGAGGCTTTCATAGCTGCAAGGAATGCTCCCTGTGCAAGCAGCTTGAAGTTAAGCTTTTTTCAGCCGCTGCAGGAGGTATTTGTGGTTAAATTATGAAAGTTATCTTACACTTCAAATTTGCAAAAATGTGCTCTTGCAGCCTTCACTCCTTATATATATTATTTTTAATCAATTCCAAAACTTAAATAAGAGCTGGGGGAAAAGTGTTTTGCCTTGCTGTGTCATGATGGAACCTTCTACGAAGTGATTTTGAACTAGTTTCTCCAGATTCCTTTAAAAGAACCTTAAAGAGCTGGAAAATGGAGACATCTGTTAGCAGCTGTTTCTCCTGACTTTTATCTGAGTGAACTAGAATCATAGTTTCATTAGTCTCTGTGTTTTACTGAACAATCATCAGGTGATTCTTGCCGACACGTAAATTGTTTTGTCCATCATGGCCAGGTTGCTCAGGTAAAATCAATTTTAATGAGACCGGTTAAATAAAAACATTCATATTTTTAAATGACACAGGAATGGGAGAAGTATATAATAACAGTGTCTTGTAATCAAAGGAAACATCTATACAAAATAAATTCCTAAAAAACAAATTCAAAACTGTAAGACAACTCTGTAAACTCTTGAAGAGTGGGGTTTTCATATAGTTGCCCTGTAAAAGCCAATATAATAAACGCATCCCCTCCAGGACCATTCAAGGTAAAGCCATGACATGCCAAGACTGCATGACCCAAGATGCTATACATTTTCGCACTGTTACCACTAAATGAATTTTTGGAAATAGTGTAAAACTTTGTAAAACTGTAACTCAAACTGAAAACCTCATAGAAACTTCAAAGCATAGACTGTAAAAAGTGATGGATGACGCAACCCTGAGCTGCACATGTGCACAAGTGACTTCCTGTTAAGAGTAGAACCGTCATGAGCTCCGCCTTCAGAGCTCTGCCTCACACACGCCCCTCTCATACGCAGCCTGTTATATACTATTTATTTAGTCATTTTAAAGCGACTTCTCTGAATTTGATTATTGGCAGCCTAAATGGTTTTTCTCACATCATGATAACAGCGGTAAGTCAGCTCTGTTCTGTGTTGCTGCCAATAACATGATCCCGCCTACTTTTTTTAGGGGAAAATTGAACCATCCTGAACCACACGAAAATAAACTTGAGCCAAGAAAAAAACTGTTGTTCACAGTATAGATAACTTTCGAAAATCATTAAAACTGTTTGTGTAAATGCCGTACTTTCTGAGGAAATAATGTTTAAAGTTCAGCTTTTTCCCATAGACTTGTATTGGGTGGTAATCATTCTGCAGCCAGTGCCATGGGGCCGCTCGCCGCGGTTTGGCTTCACTCAGCCGGCCATGTGGGACACACTTGCTTCAAACTCATAAAACTTGTGAAGGTCATCAGACTGTGCAAGAACATACCAACCACTATGCAAAAGTATTTGAACCCTACGCTCTAGAAGGGGTTTAATATTTACCATTAATTTATAAAAGCCATTGAAAACAAATGGGAAAACGCAACAAGAACGGTTAGTTTATAATACTCAAATGTCATTTTTACAAACTGACGTCAAAGTTTGTGTGCAAACTTTAGGCAAATAGTTTCCAAAGAGGTTTCCCAATGTAGTTTGTTTAGTTAAAAAAATACTACTAAAGATCTATAACATGCTGTAACACTTTTCTTAACTTGACACATAATCATCCACAGACATGTGTCATGACTGTCAGCGATGCCGTTAAGCCAGGCCACAACCAAAATATGCCACACGTCCTCAATGCCATTGCCATTGTTAGCAGTTTGTTTTTCCAGCTGCACTCTGACAATAATACGCTATGTCTCTTTGATTTCTACCAAGCCGTCAGGATGAGCCCGTAAGTACTCGTAGTACAACCGAGCTTGACAAGATAAAGTGCTTCTCCAGAATCACAATCTAATCTAAAGCAGCCGTCTTCTGGGATGCGACACAGATTAATTGTGTGGGAATATTAAGAGCATACTCAAGCGTCCCGAGCAGGATACAATGTCATGTTAAAGTCACGGTGCAGAGGCCACGCAGGGTGCTTCTGCTGACCTGGATTGTAACAACCAGGTAAATCCAACAATAGATAAAGTGCTTTTTACCTCATAGCTGCTCCACTTTCAGGAAAACCTTTGCTGGCCTTTCTGAAGCTTCAGAGTTAATTTATGTACAACAATAATACATTTTCACCGATATGTGTTCCTACTATCACATCATTTGCTGTACGTAACTTTAAAATGTAAACATAATATTTAGAGATCAATATAAAGTTTAACATCTTATTTGAATAATAGTGATCGTTTTGAGTTCTGTATTAAGATTTTGCATCCATATGCAGAGAGGAAATGTGTCATCAGGGTTTGAAATTCAAACTTTTTTTGGATGATTAAAGCGTATATGATGTAGCACAAAGATTTGTGTGGATGTTTTAGCCAGAATATTAATGTGAATAGCAGTTCATCTTTAAATTGGCACATTGCAGTATATTTTGGAGTAGCAGAAGGGCCATCTGGGGCGCTTTATAGACTCTCTATATTATTAAAGAGTTTCCAGTATATTCCGAGCGCTAGTTGGCTGATTTAATTTATTTTGTACCATTTGATTTTTGTCACTAAAAGACTAAATTTTGTATGCAGTTTGAGTTATTGACTTTAATTGAGTAATTGATTTTATACTTTAGTGGGGAAAAACATTTCATTTACGAAGAAACAGAAGATTTGCAACAAAATATACATTTGTGCCAATAAGAAAAACTATGGATAAAAACACAAGTTAATTCAATTTTGTTTTCTTCCTCAGCATTATAAAAAAAATCCTAATTTGTTCTAGCAATCAATCATTTTTAAAGAGTAATTACATTATATAGTTTATATTTATTTAGCAGAAGGAAGCAATTAAAAACAAACTACTGGACCAGCGGAGCTTAGGACCCTGCGCACCGAAGTGTGCTGCAATAACTTTTTTTTTCATTACATGAATCTTATCGCTGTATCTCTCAAAGATGTTCAAAAATGTTGTTTTAAATATTTGTCTTATAAAACTTAATTCTAAGTTTGTAAGATGCTATACACTCCATTTTAGTGAAACTGGACTGTATGTCTTGCCTATCTTGAAATTATACCAATTTTTAAATAAAATTGCTTTCATCTTCTCCTCATGTTTCCCTGGTGTGTCTTAGTTTCTCTATTTAATATTTAGATCTGTTCATTAAGTTTGCTTTTAGTGATTCAGAGTGTAGTACTTCGTTAAACTGAGTCCAACATGTATTGCTTGAGAAATGTTTGTAATCCACTACAATAACTTTATTGTGATTTCATATTTTTGCACAGTTGTCAAATATTCAAAAGTAAATATAAATATAGAACTTTTATAAAATTAATTTTAACTCATTAATATAAATGAGTGATGTGTTTTACATAAATATATCTAATTCTATCTCTACATGTAATCATTTTTCACATCTATCTTCCAGAGGAAGGCGAATATTTCTTAAAGGTCCTGATTCCAAGCTACGCAGCTGGTTCCATTATTGGAAAGGGTGGTCAGACCATTGTGCAGCTGCAGAAAGAGACAGGGGCCACCATCAAACTCTCCAAATCCAAAGACTTCTACCCGGGTAAGTAGAAGGGACCATCACCAGCCTCTCACACCGCACCACTAAACCCAGCAAACCTGGGGTTTTGTAGCTCACTTATATAATATTGTACGGGGCCCTAGTACCTTCAGGCATTCTGCCTAACCATATGGCATTTGTCAAAGCTCAGGTTGCCAGATCATGTGAGGAAAATCTGAATGCAGACAAAAATGCCCCTTTTTCTCACAATATTAATATTTAGAAAGTAAATAAAGATTGTTGTGCATGTTGGAATTATTTCAGATGTTTAAGGGATTGGGTGACACAGGAAACAAGCAGTGGTGGGAGGTATCTGGGCTTTTGCTTAAAAGAGCTTTGTGTGACTTGCTCATCCTCTCGTCCTTGGCACATCCAACAGGACACCTCTGTCCTTTTCCCCATGGGATGTTAAGCACAGAGTACTGGCCAGTCGTGGCAGATGCCAAATGCTAGACACCTCCTACCCAACCCCCTTTCATTGGCTTTGGCAACATTGAGTGCTCCAATGTCTGAAGCACGGAGGGTGGGGTGGTTGTGTCGGCTGCTGAATTAATGGAGAGGAATGTAGAGGAATAGTTGCAGGCGCTTTGCTAGTTGGATTGAATACTTAATGGGCGGTTCTTCCTCTCTAGTTAAGGGGGCATCTGTATGGAAATTAGCCTCAGCTTTTCCCTGGGTTTGAATCAAAAGATCCACCTGCTGTGCTGCTCTCATAGTGAGGAAGGAAAATCTCTTAAGGCTTGTCCACAATTTAAAGGCCATATCCACAGTCCACCACACAGTCAGTGAAACCAAACCTACTTTACTTGAAGCGTGCGCATCTGCCTTCATCCAGTGTCTTTGTTTTCTCTCTGAGAATTGATTGCTTGCACACACTCGTAATTATCGTCATCATTTCGAGAGAAACAAGCCTGGGTCTGAATATATGGCGCTCCAATGTGACGTATGTACAGAAGAGACGACATCACGACACAATGTGCTGTTTAAGGATGTAATTGTTTCTGCTGTCGGTTTTGTTGTATAACAATAATAATAATAATAATAATGTCAACCGTGACATTAACTTTAATATTATCAAATAAAATTAAGGAAGAAGATTATGATGAAAAAGACACATTCCTATATTGGAATCACTGGAAAACAGCCTTAGAACTACCAAATTCGGATTTGGTTTGCATTGAACTGCTGTCTGGACGTAGCCTGTGAAAGTATTATTAATTATTAATGCTTTGGTTCACTTGTTTGGTGCACACCAGCGTTCTGATGGCTGCATACAAACTTACTTAGGAACCGCAGTGTAATCGAACCAAACATGACAATTGTTAACACACTCTTCAGTGCTGTGTGCTCAATAACATTTACCACTTGTTTTTTAACTGCAATTCTTGCATATTTGCTTTCTTTAGCAACAACAAAAGTCTGTAATAATCAAGAAAAGTGTCCTGGTGTGTGAGCTTATAGGATGAGTATTTAATCTCACTCAAGTGTGACAAATGTTTATGGACTTGTCGCCTACAGCATCTAACTCTTTATTGCTGTTAGTACTTGATAGTTCTTCCATCTCCTCCATTACTTTAGAGAAGTGCTAAATACAAAGACCTGAGGGTGCTGTATATACAGTATATGCAACATTTTGTTTTATTGAGGAAAATTTGGATCCTTCTCTATGCAATAAGCACTTTATTTTCCGTTTTCTTGGACGCCCATCTAATAATACTTTAAAAACTCCCCTGCAAATGCGAAGGAATTCCAAATCTGCACAGCATCATACTTTTGAAGGAAAAAGCACCTAGGAATCATGTCCAACTTAGTTTCTTCCCTATGAAATGCTCAATGCAGAAACGCCCATTGGCTGCTTCCTCTTTAATGTGTTACTTAAAACAACATCTCTTGTTCAGATTGGCTGCTGCTCTGTGACAGACCCCAGCATTCAGGCACTGTCTAGGTCACTGTTTCAAGAATATATTCATTGTCTGATTTGGGTTTTAAACATTTTTTAGACTGAAAAGATTGACAAGGGGTCGACTCTGGAATAACGTGGACTTATCCTTAAGCCATTCCAACTACCAAACCACTGAGGCACAAGAAGTGTCTCAAGACATCATCTGCAATAGTCATTTTTATATCATTTAATTTTTGCATGAGGTAGCGCCTGCGAGAAGCATCCATTATTTCTGCAGAAGGGATTTATTGCTTGTCTTCGTTCCAAATATAGATCCTGCAGCATTTACGGGGAAAACATCCATGTCTTGCAAGGGACTTGCATCATGACACTAGTTAACTCTAGTTCATATGCTTTTGGTTTAATTAAAAACTAGAAATGCATTTAAAACCCCATCTTTAAAGGGTGGTTTGTCTGAATAGTTGTATATTTTGATCCATAACTGAATAATTGCCTACCAAAATTAGGGTCCTTCACTTTCAATTGTATGAACAAATGTTAAAAGTATAATCTGAAAATTAAGTTTCATTAACAAATACCTTTAATAAAATTTTAGAAAGTCCCAAAAAGTCCATCACCCCACTTTTCTTTTATAAATGGTCCATACTCTTCCTCCCAGGTTTCCTAACTGTATCCATCCTGACGTTCCTTGTCCAAGTCACTGATCCTGATCCAGCCTTTCTGTTGCTTTCAGCAGAATGCAGCATAATATTAAAGCTTGCTCCTAATCCATGCTCCATGATTGCAGCTTTCCACGGTTAATACCCAGAGAGCCATGTGCCCTCCCCCAACACATTATCAACATTACTGATTTCCCTGCTCCATAATCTGCTTAAAACCTAAGCTTTGTGGTCAAAAGATGAAAAGCCGCAATATTACATCTCCAGGGGTAGAAATTAGGTTTCTGTTTTAGTCAGGTTTTTTTCTCTTTCTCTCATTCTTCAGCATCATTGTCTCAGATAACTCATTTTATCATATTATTATTTGCAACAGCTCACTCGAACATCATTTTAATAGTTTCAAGCTGAGGATAGTGAACATATTATAATATTGCTATTGTGGAATATTAAGTTCATCCTCCCATTTAAATGCATTTTGTTTAATAGTTCCACCTTTGTATTTTTAAGTGTCTTCCAACACAGTTAAGCATTAAATCATATCCTTGAAAAAAGAACAATTAGCATTAGCATGTCATAGCAAAGATTTTGGTAATGCTAATTTTTAGCATAAATGCTAGTGGAAATCCTGCTCAACCTGTCAAAGCTTGCACTCTTTAATAAATGACCCAACGGTTTTTAGCGTAGTGGTTAATCAGACTGTCTGCAAACTCCATTAAGTGCTAGCCACCATGCTAACCATATATAGCAAGTAAATGGCGCTTTTGTCATTACTGATGGACTAGTCAGCATCTGAGTTGCATGGGGAGCAGAGAAGAGGTACTCTTAATCTCCCATGGCTTTGTTTTCTTTTTCAGGCTTGTGACGTTATGTTATGTGGCTGCTAGCCCTCAGTGCCAGCCAGTGCCTGAGACTCATATAGTAAAAACCTCTTGTACAAAAGAGCCTTGCTTTCCAGAGTCTGACCCTAGTGTCATCATAGACAGACAGATATAGAGAGAAACACTTAGCGAGGGGGATGATTGGAGTGATGGCGCAGACGGTGATGTGGAAAAAGATGAAGATGCTTGTACAGAGTAAATTACAGAGGAAATAATTAGCATGTTGACAACTTAGCATGCTGACGCTTCCAATTAAACGTGTCTCTGATCGCCAGGAAGACCTTTAGAATGTGACATCTTTCTTTTCCTCCCTTTCTTCTAATAATACAACATAGTTGAAAGGCTACCTAAATACATGTATGTATTTAAGACTTCAAATACAAACAAATGGGCCATTAACGGTGTTACTCGTATACTTTTAATTTACAAGTTTTTCCACTATTAGAGAACTCAATTAAAAGAATTAACTAAAGAAAAAGACTTCAAAATGCTTTCAAAACAGTTGGTTGCAGTAGTAGTATGTTAACTGGAACTGGATTTGCTAACCGTTTTGAATAATCATAGAAAGCTCGAGCTGATAAAAGACCAAATGTACACCAGTGTTTTGTCAAGGCTAACTTGCTGATGCCAGGCTGAGAAACATTGCACTTGGTTCATTTTGTCGTTGGAGTTTTGCTTCCTTTCTTGATATACATACATGAGTATGAAGACGTTCATGAAATAAATAAAAACGACAGCTCATATCTTTGAAAATATAAACTTTTGTTTGAATACTTGCAGAAATTTTGGTTACATAGCTTGCTATTTAGAACTATATAAATATATTTCACTTGTTTAAATTTAACTTTACATAACATGGACATGCAAAAAGAAGTGTTGTCATACCCATCAATGAGTGCATAGCAAACTTTGTGGTTTATTTTAGTGCCTTAGCCCATTCTAAAGCATCATTAACTGTACCTAACCACTAATTACATTGCTTAACGGCCTTTTCTGTAAACAGAGCTCCTTAAAGTTGGCAAAGTATACTTTGTTTTATTATTGTTGAAGTTAGGCATTCCTTTAGTCAGTTGTTGTAAAAAGCCTAGGACCTGTATTCAATAGAACACTGAAATGTATGCCAGGGATCAGTTTTTGCGCCATGGGAGTGGTGCCTTGTCTTTTCCTCCAGCCCCTGTTCACCCTCTTGGCTGAGCACCATCTCTATGAGGGTCAGAGCAAATAATATTGATCAGTGTCCCACAGCAGGGAGAGTAAAGGATGAGATTCGCCATGGGAATAGACAAGAATAGCAGGTGAAACTTGAAAAAGCCAATCTTTTTCTACCCAGGGAGGGAATTATTTGGAGAATTTACAGCTTTGTCAGTGGAGGAACAAAGTAGTACACTGCTAAATTGTTATTATGCTTATTCAGCTCAGGAAAAAGAGGCTTATTCACAGTCACAAACCTTATTTCAAACGGACAGTTTAGTGAATGGTGACAATTAAAAGGTATGTCAAGACCTTTAGTTTTCTTTCTTGGACAATGTTGTTCAGGGCCTCACCTAAAGCCAGTATTCCTAAATCAACCCTCAAAAATTCAAAGAAATAAACTAATGTCAACTTTTAGTGCAGAGATTATGGGAAACCTGTACATTATACACCAAACTCATTGGTACATGTGGCAATCCCTCAGATTCAGCATTATTAGACCATTGCAAAGAATGGGAGTTAGCATTTAGGGACAGAGCTAAGAACATTAATAACTGTCCAAAGCTTTTTGTGTGCACAACTGGATTCAGATAAGGAGGATTCAGGATCTGAATACCAAAAATATCTCTCCAAAGCTCTTTCTGAGGCACCATCAATTATGACGACAGAGCTCTTTCCTGCTGGTAAAAGTAGAGTAAAATGTATACTCTAATGGTCTCTTCATAATAATAACAAAGTCTGACACACTCAATATAGAGTTCTCAAAAACCATGATAAGGGCTGTAAATCACATAATCTCTTCAAGTATAGATATCTATACTCTGGATATAATCTTATCAGTCACAAAAATCACGTATCTGTCTCCACTTTGGCTTCTCATGACTGCTTCTAAACCTCAAATATACCACATAGGGTTATTTATTTGAACCTAAACCTGTTTCTTTGTGAGTCATCATCGTAAATAATGAGGCCAGAGCTTCTTTTGTAATAATAATACATTACATTTCATTTATTGGGTGCCTTTCTTGACACTCAAGGCCACCTTACAACAAGCGCTGTACATTTTAAAAGCAACAGGTAAAATACAAACAGTAAAAACAAACAGTAAAACTTTAAAAGAACAGTGCAGTTATGATTTAAGTGAATAGGCGAGTCTGAACAGATGAGTTTTAAGATTGGATGTGAAATGTGGGAGTGTGTCAGTGTTGCAGGAGTCAGATTGGAGAGAGTTCCAGAGCTGGGGTGAAGAGCGACTGAAAACCCTGCTCCTTATAGTGACAAAACGGGCAGAGGGGACAGAGAGAAGGGGAGTGAGCAGATTTGGCAATAGAGAAGAGATCGGCGAGATATGGAGGTGCAAGGTTGTGGATGACTTTGAATATGAGGAGCAGAATTTTTTATTGCGGTGCGTGATTGTAGGATGGGTGTGATGTGGTTGGTGGAGGGTGTGCGTGTAATAATGCGAGCAACTGAATTCTGAACCAGTTGAAATTTATGTAGTTTTTTGTTTACACAGAATTTGATTCAAGTGATATTGTATATGATGAGATGAGACCCCGTAAGTTTAAAAAGTAATTTTTAGTAATTTTGCAAATATTTGAAGACCGTTTGGTCCATGTATAAAGTTGAACGTCAAAGTGGCAATGATTATTATTTAATGATTTGGAATAAGGACCTTACGAGTATAAGAGAGGGGTGTGAACATATGAGACTTGCTGTCCTCATCGGATACGTCCCATGTGTGTTAAAGAGAAGGAAGGTGGGAAGTGAAATGAGATGGCTTTTAAGATGGCTTTCAAGGCTGTGGAATAATTGACTAATTGTTCATTGCCCTGAAAGTCTTTCAAAACATATAAAACAACCCTCAATCCATTGCCTAGACATTCTATACATGGTGGAAAGTGTATAACGAGCCTAATCCAGCAATGCGGTGGTTGCCCAAGTCGTTGCTTAACAGTGTATAACGCGAGTGCTGTATGTGTCGATGCATTTTGCAAGACTGCATATTGTTGGTGTTAGTCCTTGTGTCGCAGTATGTAGGGAGTGTAGCACAGATATGGGAATCTTGCCATGCTGTGTCTCTTTTGGTTTTCATCGACCAAGGCTCCTTGTTCCATGCCCTTTTAATAGATGCCATAAATGGGTCATTTTGTAGAATGCCTAGAAAAAGTATGTAATGTAAATTAATGTAGATTTAATTTAACCAAAAGCCTTCAGGCATTGTATAGAATACTGGATTTCACAATAAACAAAATGGTTTTCTTGACATTTGGTTGCCATTAAGGGAGTGCAAGAAACAATGTGGTTATATCTGGCATCCCAGAAACACAGGGACAAAAGATGTAAACATGGAGAGAATTAGAGAGGGTAATGACATACTGAAAGAGGGAGGCGTGATTGAATATCTACATGTTTGAATGGTCAATGATGGGTCTAAACTGTGTGGGACAATGAGGAGCGGTGGGCCACTCTTAATGACAATAGAAGCTTTTGACATTGTTGATGATGCGGCTCCTGGAGTGTGAGGGGGAGGTGCATGCGCACAGGCTGCTCTCCCATCTGCCTGAGGAGCTGTTTGAGTGTGCTCTGATGGAAAGACTAAAAAACCAGTGCAGGAGACGGGGAGGACAACAAAAGTGAGAGTGATGCCTCTGATGTGCCTCTGAACCGACACAGGAGTCCGGATGCTGGTTACAAAACAGTCCATAAGTCAGTTTGATTGTGGATTTGCGCATCTTAACATTTTCCCATGGATTTAAGAATGAAGAAAAAGACTTTATTAATTAAACTATACAAATTACCTTCTAAAGGTAACAGTGAAACTGGAAAAAAATGAAAATTTCCATAAAATACTCTTGTACTACATCCTTGATAGTCTATTAAGTCTAGTAATAACTTAAGGTATTAGATGTTTTTAACGTAGCCTTGTACGATTAGTTTGATTCAATGTATAAAATTAAGTTCATAGAAACATAGAAAATTTTCATTGTTAAATTACATTTATGCATTTGGAAGACATTTTAATCCAAAGCAACTTACATAAAAACAAACATTCTTGCTTTCTCTGAGGTTTGAACCAACAACCTTTGCATTGCTCGACTGACTGAGCCACAGGAAGCACTCAATATCAAAAAAAATCTCAGCTAGCATCACACCACGTTTTAGCCAGCATGGTCATGTGACTTGTGATGTAATTACTTAGCATTTAGCACAAGTCATTAGCTTATAATGTTGTTCACATCAGATGTAAGCAGGTGGCTTTGCAACAGTCGAAGACTAAAAGGTTCTTTTACACCTGATTTGTTCAGTTCGATTCAATCAACCTACGGTTCACTTTCTCTTTTAGTTTGTTTGGGCTGGTAAAAAACCAACAACCAAATTATAAATTGCACCAAAAGTGGACTAAAGAAAGGGGTTGAGACCTGATCAAGGAGGTGGTCTCGGTACAGTTCCAAACTAATTCCAGAGTGGTTTGTTTGTTTGTGAGAACATGATCAAACTTAAAACCTAAAATGAATGAAGACATCAAAGACATGCTTTTTGAACAAATATAGCCACCGTAGTCACTTGCCTGTGGCATTTGTTTTTTTACAGAGCAGCGTTTATAATGGTAGCTTGCGGTCAAACTTGGAGTAGTTTCGTTTGCGATGTGCATCAAGAGCGATTAACACAAATCTTCTTCTTTTCCTTTCGGCTGTTCCCAGTTTAGGGGTTGCCACAGCGAATCATCCTTTTCCACCTAACTCTGTCGATTTGGTGACTCGCATATTTGGTTTTTGGCATTTTTTACGCCGGATGCCCTTCCTGACGCAACCCTCTCTATTTATCCGGGCTTGGGACCGGCACAGAAGTCACTGGCTTGCAACCCCTGTGGCTAGATTAAGAGCGATTAACACAAATGATATTGTAAATTTCAACGGTCAAAATCAAGCAGCCAAATCGGTCTATTTTGACCACATTGTCCCAAGCGTTCTGTCCTGCATTGTTTACTTCTGTGTGCATGTTCATTCTAAGCATTCAAAAAAGCAGTCAAGGAAACGTGTACAATGGCGTGTGTGACCAAAAGGGAGGCCTGTGTGATGTGATGTGTGTAATTTCAACTAGTGCGGATGACAGCAATCAGTGTTGTGTGAGTGAGGAATAAAATTAAACAAAAATTAAACAAACTAGAGGTGTGAAAGCACCCTAAAGCGTTTTATCTTCAGACCCAAGTGTCCTCCATATGGCTTCACCAAACATAAATACAAATTAAGAGAAAAGAAAGCTTCTATTACAAATTAAGAGAAATCTAAAGCTTCTATCTAGCTTCTATTTCTAAAATGTTCTTGACTTGTCATGTGGTTTAATCACCAAACAAATCCATATAAAATGAAAACGAAACCCTGCTTTCAGCAGAGATAGTTTGTAATTTGTTAAACAGTTCGGAGTAAAAACACATCCAGGGCTTCCATGGGGGTCTTGATGTGTTACATAAGGGGGCTTGTTTCTGAGTCTCTGGGTACTTTTGTCTGAGTCTGTCAGTGGGACAGAGATGATGATTGTGTCAGTGGGAGACAGCTATGTCTGTCATCTGCTGCACATTTTATGATGAGCTCATCAATGTCTCCACCACGCCACCCTCCGAGCTCAGCGATTCAGGGTCTTCAAAGAGTTTATTCCTATGTTTGGAAATTTATGAACCTTCAGTTAGTTGGAATATGCTGGGGTAACATTCTAAAAAGAGGAATGCAACATTAATATTTATCGTTTAGAACAGCAAGATACAGATTACCATATATTCCGTAATGGGTATATGAAAATTAGAAGATACATACACACTACTAATAGAGTTGCTATTATTTTTTATTATTATTATTATTATTATTATTATCCTAACGTAACTAGTCCACAATCATTTTAATGTCATCAAGTGGATTCTGTAGTCTACATTCGCCATGCAAGGTGCACAAAGGTGGGTAAGGGCCGACAGAGAAGTCACCAACCCCCCACCCCCCACCCCCATCTTCTCATACACAGACACACCCTCCCCCCCTATAGTGTCTCATATCCCCTTTCATAACAAAGCATGCTTTGTTTGGTCTCTACACTTGGTTGCCTCAGAGACAGGAATGAAAGTGACGGCTCTAGAGGCAAGAGGTTCCCCTCTACCGTCATCATTAGAGCCGCCTTCCTCTGTTTCCCCAGCGACTCCGAGCAGGTAGACAGGCCGCAAAGATGTCTCACGCTTCTCTGTCACTTGGCTCAGAGCAAGACAGATGCAAAACAGAAGGAAAGATGAAGCGAGAGAGTGACAGAGTGAGGGTGGATGCTCTCACAGTCTAGTCACGGATCAGATCAAGAGACACAGACTCACTGAACCAATCAAAGAAGCTCAGACAGCCTCCATTTTGAAGTTCCCGCAGAAAGGAAAAAAGGCCTATATTTAAAGGCCTATAAAAACATTTATAATAATAAAAATAATTAACATCGGGAGAGTTAAAACATTGCCCCACAGACATTTTCGGCTTGAAAAGAAAAGTCCCTTACATGAGAGGAAAACAATGGAAAGCTGCATTGTGAGGACAAGGGGGTACCTTTCCTCTAAAACGGAAGGTGCTGAGGGATGACAAAGGAAAGTATTGAGAGCTGCCGGTGGGTTTCTTTTTGGAGTGGATCCAGCCTCCTCATAGAGGGGACAAAGCTCCCCCTCTGTGCCTCAGCAGAGCCTCTAAAAGCGGAGGGTCCACAGCTGCCTCCTGCTCCGCCCCTTTAACCCCAAAAAACTCTAATCCCTACTGAATGACCCCCTGAACTCGCTTTCACTCTCTCATATGCTCACTACCACCTCGAGCTCACCAGACTAGTGATTAATTTCTCCTCAGCTCCGCGTCAGCTGTCGAGACGTTCCCTTCAACACATCGGCTGTATCCACGTATTAATTGCAGTAGATCAGCCATGGCTAATTATCTTTGACCTCTTTAGCCTTGTGGGTGTGGAGTGTGTTTATGCTGTGGCTATGGGTTAGAGATCACACAAAAGAGTTTGTGGACACAGACATCTAAATATAACAATGTTACATAGTCTAAGCACAAAGTACAATCCCCATCGTCTCGGATACTGGTTGCTGGAGCTGTTTGTGGGTCAGTTACGGATCATGGAAAACAGTTTCATCTTAGAGATCTCAGGTCATGTGATCATGTCATACTCAGAATATGGTGACTGTAAAGGAAACTTCAGAAGTCCAATTTTAAAATTTTTTTATGTGATTAATGTATTTAGGAAAAGTCTATAACAAACTAAGGTTTTATTTGTTCTCTGTCTCTTTAAGGCTAATTGAGACTGCTTGACTTGCTTCTCTCTGATGTGAGGTAGAGATATATCATAATGATGTATTTAAAAACAAGTGACCCACATGTTCTAAAGCTAAAGCTGGATCGGGAACAGTAGGTAAAGATCCAACTTTCTGCTTCAACCTTTTTGCAACCTGTGCATTAATACCAGTTTCAGAGCAGTCTGCAGGTAACGTTATATGTGGTGCATTCCGGTCATTAATAAATGTGACAGACTTTCGAAGCCATGGCTATTCACAAGCTACATTTGTGCTCATAAGTTTAAAAAGTTTTCAATATTTTTTATTTATTGACCAAATACGTAAAAAATATGAATGATATGAAAACAGATTGATTCTAGGGCACTTGTATACATAGAAACCTTGAAACGTGATCTCATCTGAGGTCTCCTTTAAGTAACATTCTCTGCATGATTTATGGTCATTATTTTGGAAATAAATTACATATACTCTCATTCTGATGTAATGTATAATATTATAACAGCCAGGAAAAGTAATTTCTTTCTTTTTGTTTTAGTAAATGATTTAACTACAGAGAATATAAACTTTTTCAACTTATTAAATTTTCTTTGCTATCCTATACTATACTATTTTGAGTGAATTAGAGAATTAGCCCTTTAACAAACAAAGTTTTATTTAGGTTTTCTCTTAAAAAGAGTTAGATGGTTTAGAACTTAAAGTAATTTTTTTTTTTTTATTTCATCACTAGAATCAAATACAAGAGAAACTCAGAGTGTAGATTAGTATTTTTAATAAAAGTCTTTTAAGTGACATGAAACCTTCGACCAGAGACACAAAAGATCTATAATTGCTGTTTTGGGTAAAGCTAATTGCTGTTTGCCTCTGAGCTATTCCCAAGCCAAACGGTCCCCTTAACATTCACCCATTCTACGCGTCCTTTCTAAAACAGACTTAAAGATTATGTATAACGTTGATGGGCTCCCTGTTCATGTTTTATGGCTAACTTTCAGTTTTCATGCAAAGTAGAGGAGGAAGGATCCACACGTGCACTTAGAGCTCTACAATCAGTGCTTTCAACTGAGAATTTCACCTCTCTTGCCCACGCTGGGCAGGTGCAGGGAGAGGGGCAGCATTTCAGAGCCTCCTTTGTCATGAAATGCTAACACTTTACTGCACAGGGCACTCGATGCCAAATCTCAGGAAGGAGGATAAAAGCCAAGTCCATTGTGAAAACCCCAACACCATAAACTGTATCTGAATGTTTGGGATCTTCAATCTCATCGACATTTACTGACTTGTGAATTTCACATATGCAACTTTAGCAGCTGCACAATGACCCTTCTGATGAACAGTGCTGATCATATTCAGACATGAGCTAAGCAGTTTCCTAAGACAGCCTAAAGGGGCATTCGAGTTGAATCTTAATTGAATGGTAACCCAAAAGTAGCTATTAAGATTGACATTGCCATAGCGGTGATCTTAGGTAAAGATTGGTTGTCTTAAAGAAGCTCAGTTAAGGGTTCAACTTAATTACATTCTGAATGTTTAGTTTCTTTCAATTAAGATTAGGTAATGAACATGACAGAATTGATGGCCAAAACATTGAGATACTATTAAAAGAACTTAAGTTTAACACACTTTATAGAACATATTCGTTATAGACAGTTCTTGCTCTTGTTAAAATTAATAGATCAAACTCATTGCAGTAAAGAGATTTGGGAAAAGTTTTGGCATTAATACACTGAAACTACAATGACGATGGAGAACTGGTAGCATGATACTGGACTTTGACAAAAGAAAAGCTGCCAACAACCAAGCAGACACTACTGGACTTTTCCTCAGTAAACTTCCTGTCCAGTTTCCTATGAGGTGTGGCCAATGCAATTAATTTTCAAACTGTCTAGCAGCCAATTCTTCAATTCAATCCAAATGACTTCTGAGAAGTGATGTCGTTGCAACCAGAACACAGTTCTAGGATCGCCAACTCTGCAGTACACAAACACTTTCTATCTCTACACACTGTTTGCATCTCAGTACAATCTCACAGTGCACAAAGCCTTAAGAGGCAAATGGGGAGGGTTGTCTCATTTTCAGGTTGACTTCTCCGGCCTTGCTTGGCTCCTCAACCCCATTGCCTCATTCAAATTCCAGCTGTATGAAATGGGGAACAGATTGTGTGCATGATGTAAAACGGCAGGCATTCTGCCGTCGCAATGGATAGGTCATCTGTTGAGTAAACTCAGAGCAGATTAATACGCATTAACAAAAGTAGAAAACTAAAAACACAAGGCAGAAAAATTAGGTCTCTGGAGGTCTCTCGGAGACTTGACTGAAAATTAGCTGCAAGGGTTGCAACTTAGAATGCTGAATACAAACAAAAAACTCCTGCTCTCCCTGGAGAAGCCAGTACAGTCCTGATTGAAATTCATTAATTTGCAACTTGAGGGGCAATTCAAAAGGCGCTCATCCCATAGGCTGTCATTGTTAAAATGGACAACTTTACATTCGTTGAAAACATGTTTAAAGTCATCTATTATTAAGACCAGTGTTTCTTTATAGTAAAGTATCTCCATCACAGCCCTTGGTTTCATACAAGAGTGGGAACACCCTCTGCTGGAACCACTTCCTACAGTGACCTGGTTTGACATGAGGTCTCCCCTACAGAGAACATGGTGCTGTCCACTCATACCTGGTTATTTTAACAAAACTGGGATTTTTCTGAACAGTTATGTTTGTTCACACATAAAGGCTGAATTGTTTTGTTTGCATGTAACCGTGTATTGTTTTGAAAACGCTGTGAACTCTTAATATGTGGATAGAGAAAATGGATTTTCTGAATTTTGAAGGTGGGGTTTGTCATTGTTGTCATACCCTGTGCTTGGTGTTACTCTTTGTTTACAAAGAACAAGTTAAAACCACCTGTTGGTTTGGAGTTGCATTTACAGCCTTTAATGGAGCTTTTGAGTTTTCATTCGAAAATGAACATGTGGTTGTGATTTAACAAATGTGAGATTACAAAAAAGATTAAACAGCTCTAAGTCTGGCCTAACTAGACTTAGAGTTGTTTAGAATAATGGCACTTTTCTACAGCCCAGTATACATTGGTTTCAGCCAATACACAACTGTTTTTCGCATGCAATACCTGCACCCATCAGGTCTATTCACACCCATGCATTTGCTTCATGTGCATGTTCTTTGGTGTGTAATATGTGCAGAACCTCTTACTGGCGCCACGTTAACAACAGAACCACTCCTAACCACACGGTGGCGCTGCTAACTTATACAGAATTGGAAGCATTTACTTGTCTGCAGATATAAAGTCATTATATTTGTTGTCTGGCAAACAAACCATGGATAGCAGCAGTAGTAGCTCCAGATCGATAAACATTAGCCTAAAAACTCAAAGATGATGTATGGAACAACAAAGGTCAAGTCCAGTGTGAATGGAAATACCTCTTTGGAATATTTAAATTTTTACCGGATTTGTTATAAGGGTCTCAGTGATCAGACAGCAAAGACAGGAGTTATTTTTGTTGTTCAGCTTCTCTGTGAGTGGAGATCATCAAAAGAGTTTTGTCTGTGAGCCCCACCAAGACGTGCAGCTTTGATGTGTCGCGGGGAAAAAACAAAACAACAAAAACCAAAAAAATAAAATCAAGACGGATGAGATTGATGTTTTGATGGAACATTCTTGTGTAAGTTGTCTGGTTAAGGCAAATATAATGCTGAGAATAAATGCTGATAATCATGAAAATCATAAAATCAAAGAGACTCCATTAATCAGAGCATGAGCTTGACTCATATGTAGTTAAATGTATTGAATTGTGTTCATGAATTAAACAAAGAGTGACACTAATCAAGAGAAGCTTGAAAACATCACTAATCTACCTTCATCAAACGAGGAGACACAGAGCTCCTCACTGTGAAGTTCAACAGAAAGTTCAATGAAACCCAAAAGGTCTAGACTGAACTGAGCTGCACTCATCAAAAAAGATACAAATCATGCAGTGGAAAAGAACCTTTCAGAGCAGGCATGGACTGCAGAATGATACGGTGGGGTGGATAAGTGCAAGGAAGCTTGGTGGTTTTGACACAAGTGGCCCACGTCCTGCTTTTCTTCCAATTTTTCAATCATTTATGAGTGGCAGACATAAGATAAAACCTATAGGTGATGTCATAAAAACTGTCTTAGTTTTAAACAGTCTTTGACTATGCCATTGCCAAGGGTGCAGAGACAGAAAACACCGAACACCAACAGCAGAAAGCTGGCAAGGTAGATTGATTGGCTCCCAGGCAATGACTCAAAGGCCAGCGGAGGAGGCAAAGACTAGAGAGGGCTCTCAGCAGCACTTGGACATGAGGACATTGGGGGAGGTGATGGTAGGTTTTGATGGTCTTGTTGTAGTTTGTTTGGGGTAGCCATGCCAGCTGACTCAATGGTTTAGGTAGGCAATGTTTAGGCATCTTTGATGGACAGCAGATAAGCAGAAACAGGTGTGTGTTGGGCTTTGAGCACTTGTGTGGAACCCAATAGGTCCACAGGGAGATGCACTCAGAGTTTAGGACACCGAGTATGTGAACAAGAAAAGCATTTAGATGTAGATTCAAGGAGGAAATGTTTATGCTAGCATTGTGAAATCATTAAAATTAAAATTTTTTCCAATTAAGATTGTGTTACTCATGTTACACATCACTATATTCTGTCTTATTAGCATTTATATTCCATTGCTTACTGCAGTGCTTCAAAGTGATGAATATTTTTTTATATCTGGTTATCATATATACTGTTTATGGTACAAATAGGATCACATTCAACTGATCAGTAATGGAACTAGAGGAGTAAAGTTTGTGCACACACTTTGATGTTAGCGTGTCAAAGTGGCGTTTAAAAGTATTTTATAAGCAAAATGGAATGGTTGCTAAGGTAGAATTCTGGTTGTTATGGTTTCCCTTGCCAATGTGATTAATATTAACCAACACCCATGTCTCTATGATTTTCCTTAGCTGGGACTGTGATGGGACAAATTGGTTGCTAGGGAGCCGTCAGTGATGTCAAAAAAAGCATAAGCATAAACAAACCCCCATTCTCTATGATGTTTCACCTTGAAGATATTTAGTCGCCTTTTCCTATTTATTTTCAATGGCCGTTATAAGTAAATAGTAACTATTAATTCCCTTTTAAAGGCTAGGGTTCAAATTCCGTTGCACAGTGGTTGGTATGTTCTGATAACCTCCAAAAGCGTGGTCTGTTTGAAGTTTCTATGAGGTTCTCTGTTTGAGTAACAGCTTCTATTTCTAAATATAAAAAAAGCAGTTGTTTTTTTGGGTGACTGAAAAAATCTGAAAAAAGCCAATCCATGTAAAATATATTTCTTTTACAAACACTTCATATTTATAACCACTAGATATTTATAACCCGTGACTCATCCCGAGTGACCTGAGTATTGTTCCACTTGGGAATGTGATGACACTAGCTTTCAATCGTCTTTCTTAGTTTCCTCCACTGCAGAGCTTTCTTACACCATCATTCATCATAAGCGTAGAAAGGACATAAGAAGGTAGAGGAGTGATTGTAACCGGGTCAATGTGCAATACACACGTCCTCACCAATTGGGCTAGTAGGTTACTTTCTGCCCTTCATAGACTAATGTAGTTGACCATCAATCACCGTTTGAATCATTTGTATCATCAGCTTAGAATTCACACCAGCTCCAGTTACATGTTGCAGATATGCTTTTGGAAATGAGGTGGTGTACATATGAGTGCTTTTGCATGCTTTAAAATGAATCAATAGAGTTTGAGAATATTGAGGAGTTGCGTAGGAGAGCAATTGGCAAAATGCTAGAACACAAGGATTGCCGCAAGTGCAAGTTGACTTTCATCAAGTATTTTGACGTGTTTAGCTTGCATTCAGTATAACACACTGTTATACATGCAGAGGATCGACTTGTGTTTGGCTGCAAAGTTAATTGGTTTTGAGCAACAGTAAGCAAGCTGGACTAATGTGCTAGCCAAACATCCCCAGGAACCTCTTGAGGATATGTGGTTTTGATAAATCTTCACAAACACAGATGCAATGGATTTGTAATTGAGTCTCAATTCCATCCTGGCAAGAAACAATTAAAAATATGCGTAATCCTACACAAGCATGTGGATCTGACTGCCACTGTAGTTTGTGTAACACTTGAAATCATTTCAGCAGTAAATTCATTGGCTGTAATGCAAGGACGCCTCTAACAAGGAGTAAACGCTGAAGCATCTTTGGATTTTACACCTTCCTCTGCTGGTCAAAGACAACTGGTCAGTGCTCGTAAATTAGAGACTGCAACTCTTTCCGAATAAAGATATGGTGAAAATACCTTTTGAAATTTTTATTAGAAGTCATATCTCATGTGTTTATCGATGATGGTGCCTCTAAACCTGATGAAAACATGGGGGATTTGTCTACAAATAACTCATATGTGTCTATGCAAAAGATTTATGACTAATTTCATCAAGGGCCTATGTTTGCGTAATGTAACTATAAGCATGTCACACAGGATCATGGACTCAAGTGTGTCTTTTGGGATGTGCCATTTTGGCAGTTGTGTCCGTTTGTTTGTGCAGACCCTAGAGGTTTAGGATCTCAAAATGCAGTTCAGAATCGGCATAACACTCCCCCAGAGTTGGCCTCAGCTGCTTCTTGACTCATTTCTGCATTAGAAGTGAGTCAGTGTGTAAGCTCACAGAATCGGCTTTTATTTTCAGATGTGATATTTTGAAAATGGTGAAACTCACTTAACATTTAAAATGCTACAATAGTTACATTTTTATATTCAAATATATATATTTTATATGTTAAAATGTATTTCACCCATTTTTAAACCCAACCCAGGATAAACTGCAAGAACTCATGGAAGGTTTAGATTTACCAGTAAGAGTCAAATCCGGGAAAGTTTCATCGTATTTATTGATAATGATAATTCGATTTTAAAATATAATGGGCTGCTTTTTTTTTTACAAAAATTTTATTTTGAAAAACACAAGCCATATCACAGGCCTTGTACTTTCAGGGTTATCAGTTCTTTTCACCCCGAGATGGCATCGATTTGGGGTCTGTAAAATAAAACTAAAAGACAATGAGTCATAACATTTTGTTCAAAACAAAAATATTAAACCTAATAACCTTTTTGAAACCTACACATTATATACATTAATTTTCTAAACCGCTTATTCCCTTTCGGGGTCACAGGGGTCTGCTGGTGGGTAGCGGGGGTACACCCTGGACAGGTTGCCAGTCCATAGCAGGGCAACATTCACACCTAAGGGGAATTTTAATTATTCTTTTTTTTTCCCTTGTCCTGTCCTGCTCAAAAGCCATCACATGGGGGAGTACATGCCTTGCTGAGTTGGACAGTTTTGCTTTCTCCAGAGGAGTAAAACACCTGGTGTGGTGTTTTCTCCTCTGGATTGGAAAATTGAATGTATTTATTAAATATTTATTAGTTGTGGTTCCCGCGAGTCAGTTTATAATAGTTGTGTCAGGACAAGACAGTGCCGAACCGAAAAGGGGAGTGGACAAAGGATTGGGGAAGGGTGAAGGTACACAAGTGAAAATGAAAGAAAGGAAGAGGAAAAGACGAAGAGAGGAAAAAAAAAAATAATTTAGAAGAGAAGAAATTTTTTTTTTAATTATTCAATTAACCTAACTGCATGTTAATTATTTAATTATTCAATTAACCTAACCGACAACCTTCTAACTGGCAGGCTGCAGTGCTACCCACTGCGCCACCGTGCCACCCTACACATTATATTTGAAGTCAAAATTAAATAAGCGGGTCTCATCTTTCCTACTTAATTCAAAATGGTTGTTGTGATTGGCATACGCACAGGTGCATGCTGAGACTTCTAAGGGTTACGTCTAATTTATGTTTAGTACAAAATTTTTCTTCAAGTTCAGCATCTCTCACTCAGTGAACACTGCATTAAACCTATAAATCCTCTATTCTAAGATCCTGGAACTCGTTTTAATCTATCAATGCATCTTATATCGTCTCATGTATCCAGACTTTCAGACTCCCTGCACAGATCTAGACCCCACAGCTGCTTTCACTGACCAGAGGAAGCCTGACAACATGTAACTGATCTAATAACGAAACCTTTTTCTAAAACATTGCTTTAAAAACAGCATTTAGTTACTCCTGATAAGCTTGATTGTAACTCATCTAACATTTATAACGAACTAAATCGAACCTTGCATTATTTTGTAACACACACCAGGCAATGGCTAATGTTCAAGTCATGATGAATTGCACTTGTTTTTAAGATTGCATGTTTACTTAAAGTAACTTTGCGGATTACACAGTGTACAAAAGTTAAACGTCAAAATCTGATGTAATTTTCCCCTGTTGGTCCAAACCTCTTGAGTGTTTAAATTTCCCCACTTTCCTCACTTTACTTTTTGGCTGTAGATTTTGAATAAAATTCTGTTTTGCTTTCCATTTTAGCATGTTCCCTTCCTCACTGTCTCTCACACTCCCCGTCTGTTTTATCTCTCTCCATGTCCCTCTGTGAGATCTTGGAGGGTTCACGGAGGAAAGTCTTTAGTGGGTGAAAGAGAACATTAGGGAAAGACGAGGACAGAATCCTTGCTTAGACATTTCTTATGCAGTTTGCACGGCATGGGCTGTGTAACCATGGCAATGTCACTATAGATGTTGGGGGTTGGGGGCGGCTTGGGTCAAACAGAGGAAAAGGGGTAGGCAAACCCAGCACTTCTCAATAAATGTGACATCACTGAAGAGGAATTCACTCTTTCTTCCAGATGCTTTGTTATTCTTTGGAGACGCTTCTATCCTTCCTGTGCTGCTTAGAGAGGCTTTCTACTTTGGAAAGAACTAGATAAAGGGACATTTCACTAAGAAATATAGCAACTCTGTCACCCATGCACTTATTCTCATGCCATTTCACATCTTTTTTGATTATAAATATTTTCTCCACTCAAAACAAAATATATCATATATTTTATACTAGCACTATTCTAAGTTCACCATTCTATGTATTACAAAATATAGGCCCATACAATTTGTCCATATGCAAAGAGCTGTTAAAAGTGGTGGCGCTCAAGCACAAAACAGGCTCAGCAAATTAGAAAAAAAACTGTAAAATCGACCACTTTTTTTTAATAAACACATTCTATAGGGAAAATATTTTCAATTTTCACCCGTTTCAAAGCTGACAATAAGTGAGCAAAAAGTATTTTGTAATAACAAAAGTAGTACACAATATTTTAAAGGCATTTTTTTTTTGTATTTGTGTTCTACTGAAGAACTTTAGGCAGGTTTGGAAAGAAAATATGTAAGTGAAATATTCTTTTAGGATGGCTTGAAACTGAGCTTCACATCTGCTCAAATGAACGTGGCAGCCTATAAAAAAAGTCTGGATTTGTAGCATCTCTCCAGCAAGACTCTATATGAAATACAGTTTCAAAAAGCATCAAGAGATTTGGAGAGAAACTGTCCAAATTTCCAATCCCCATCTTTCTTCTTTGTCTACAGTTTGTGATTGCATAAGCACATGCAACACTTCATCCTTTCTGTGTTTTTACTTCACAGCATTACGTCATAAGCATCTGCTCTACTAAAATTCAGGGTGTTACATTTGCTGATGTCTCCAAACATGCATGTTCTACACTTAACACAATGTTGCCCCGTGTTTTGATTTTCCAATCACCCAAGTCCTGAATGGGTGCTCTGATTTGAAACAATGCCCCACGTGCTCTGCTGGGATTCGTTACTGTAGGGCTGCAATCAGTTTTCCTTTGATGGCTGTACAGGAAAATGCGAGTCAGTGAGGAAGGGTGATGGCTGGTTTTTATTCCCCCACCTCTCCAACTCTTTCTTCCCCTCTCTCACTTTTTTCCTTCTTACAACACCAAAACCAGGAAACATCTGTCAGCTCATCTACAAGCAGGGTCATTGCTCACCAAATCTCTGGGGTTGCTGTTGAACTCTGTATAATCAGGAAGCTTGTCAAAGGGTTCTAGAGGAGTAGGAACACGTCTAGTAGGAACTTGGATTGAAAAGGTGTGTTTTCTGAAAGATTCTTCATGTGTCCAAGCAGCTGGGATTATTGGTTATGTGGTACCGAAAAGCATAGCTGGACACTCCATGATTGGATATTTAGAAGAGATGACACACTCCCTGATTGGATATTTAGAGGTTGTGAGGCACTGCCTGTTTGGATATTTAGAAGAGATGAGGTACTCTATGATTGGATATTTAGAAGAGATGAGGTACTCTATGATTGGATATTTAGAAGAGATGAAGTACTCTATGATTGGATATTTAGAAGAGATGAAGTACAACCTGACTGGATAGTTAGAGGTTGTGAGGCACTCCATGTTTGAATATTTAGTAGAGATGAGGTACTCCCTGTTTGGATATTTAGAAGAGATGAAGCACTCCCTGATCGGCTATTTATATGATCTGAGGCAACAGTCTAACTGGGGAATTGGATGAGTTGATGCACTCTTTGATTAGACATTTATATAAATACAGGGGCTTTCTTATTCTTTATGAGATAAAACACTTCCTGATTTGATATTTAGATGAGATGAGGCGTTTCCTGATTAAATATTTGGATAAGTGGAGGTACTTTCTGATTGGCTGTTTAGATGAGATGGGCAGTGAGATACTGTTTGGTTTAGGGAACTCTCCGATTGGTCAAATAATTGAGTTGTGGCGCTCCTTCACTGTATAGTGGGGTGAGATCTATGTAATAATTCAATTATCTTGTCATATCCCATGATAGAAAATCTATGTGAACCATCAACTGATCAAGACTTCAAGAATTTCTCTGAATTGTCTTAATATCAGCACAGCACGTTTTACATTAACACATTTAATTGACTCCTATTAATTAGACATTATTACATTCCCTACTGCAGATGTTCTGTGCTCATGTGGATTTATTTAGGGACCATGTAGACTTACACTGTCTGTTGCAGCAGGTTTTGTCGTCATGATGGAGTTATTCTTTAGAAGAGTATTCCAGACACTCCATTACTCACTCAGCTCCAGAAAACAAAGCTTTGACCCCTCCACTATTTGATATGCAATTGTGACTAGGACTGTGAAGAACAGAAGGATAGTCTGCGAAATAAAAATAATCATGTTTTTCAACATTTTTAGAAGCTAAATCACCATAGAAAAGCTTTATCTTGCAACAAGAACAAGGAATGAATGACTCATGTACTTAACTGCAAAAAACACCCCAACAATTTAACACAAGTGTGAACAGAGCCAAGCAGGCATTCCCTAGGCAACTGTATAAAACACCTCCACACTGCCCAGTACCACCTCTTACTTCAACTATTCAAGTCTGCACTGAAAGGTGACTGTGTTTCTCAAACACAAATCGGATGACATTTACACTTCTTCAGAAATCATATGGTGATGAATTGCCTGTACTTGGCCATTTTGTTTTCATGGACAGAGACCAAATGTATTCAAAAGCATCACATTGAATCCAATTTAAATCACTACTTTTTACTTCCATTTGAATCTGCAGGAGAATCAAATGCAATTTTAATAAAATGCAACCATGCAAACGATTGCAACCATGATGGAGCATTTTATTAAAAAATTTTTAACTAAAGTCATCTGGTGAGGACCATCTCTTCATTTACATTTACACATTTAGTAGATGCTTTTATTCAAATAAATGAATACTCAGGTGGGGAGAACATCAACAAGCAATTTCGAGGAAAGATTGTTGTTTCTGTTTTTTAGAGGTGCCATCAGTATAGAGAAAATGTTTATCTCTGCAAAAGTTTAAAGGGTACAACTACTTTCAGACATTAAATATTTATGTACTTAGTTAACATATAATTCAACAAAATCTAATACATAGTTATTTGGATTTCAAATCCAAGTGTCAACATTCCATGAATCATTGATCCTGAATCATTGTCAGATATATTTACCGTAATTGTTATGTATGGGATTATTACTGTAGAAATACTATAGTTTTGTAGAGGTGTGTGTACTTGTAACTCAATCTTTAAATCCGTTAATCTTTAAAATTCATATTCAGATTTTTAATTATGTATCTATTTTTTAACTACAATGTTGCATATTTGATAGCACATCACACTCGGTAATTATATAATCCTACTTTTGATGTAAGAGCAGTTGTTAACCTTGGTCTCGGAACAGAATAAAGTGTCATTGTATGTCACTTTTAGAAAGTGTAAGCATGCAGACAGGCTAGTCTTCGATAAAGGAAATATTACCTGCCTCAAAGGACTTTAGGAAGGGCATATATCAGCAAAACAGATGAGTTTAGAACAGGACATATTCGTGCTGGGCGATAAACAGACTTTATCGATTAACTCGACTCTGTGGAGTACATCGATGTGCTTGAACAAAAATCGATTTTATATATAAAACGTAATATGCAAACACTGCCCCGTTTTTGTAGAACGCACATTTTGCGCTTCAGTAGAATACAGTTTTAACAGAGGGTCACGGGTCTGCGCTGACATCTGCAGCACCAGTGTCTCGCCGCTGTCACTTGTGTAGGTTTGGGTTAGAATAACCAGCCCAACACGAACATTGATCATATTCTTACAACGAAATTACAAATAAAGTATTGTAATAGACCTTCAAAATAAACCTATCTATCCATGAATGTTTAAATGTTAATACAAACCCTAAACTTACAGGAAATCAATAAATCAACTGCTTTATAGAAAGTTGACCAAAGGTATTTGTGCACATTCACACAACCGGTCTGCAGTGTCATTGAGTGCTTTATGTGGCACCTACAATAACTGTACTCATTGTATTTTTGTGTTTAATTTCAAATGAATTCAATAAATTAACAATTAGACCAACATGTATAATTGAATGTTATTACAGCACTAAAAACCTCTATAGATTTGTAAAATATTAAGACACACCATCTTTTTTTTTCCACACAAATCCCCAGAATAGTATTCAGTAGATAATCTACACCATGTCTACATGACTAAATGCATGCCTGTCTTATTAGATAATTGCATTAGAAAACAGCTGATGAACCTAAAAAAATGGCCAATGTGTGTACTGTAAATACCATAAAAATATCTAAGATAACCAACCCGCCATCATTGACAGTTGTTGGCTGTTGTTGTCTCATGCCAACTCTTTGACGCCCTGACAAAATACAATGATCTCTGCTCTAATAATCGACTGCACGGAGTGGTCCATCACAGAGGACTCTGGGGTCTGCAGCTGTTGAGAGCTCATCTTTTTTCCCCTACGATTCCAACCATGTCCTGGCATTCCTCAATTTGTGCATATAAACAGGCTTCATTTAGCAAGACTGGGACCAAACCCAATTATTTTCATGCTAGGAAACAATAGAAGGTTAAAGGAAACCACGAAAAGTGACTGCACCATGGCGATAAGGGCCCATTCACTTCCAAGTCCCCCGAGAGCCAAGAAAACCTGGCTTCGAATCAATGCCTTTGGGTTTCCCCCTCCATTTTCAGTTGTAAGTTGAATGTTTGTGGATTTCAGTTTATTTTGAATGTGAATAAAAATGTTTGATCGCCTCACTTATGTTGAAATGTGACTTTAGGATGGTTTTTGAAGGATCAATAACACAAAGAGCGGCTTTCATGGACATGTTAAAATGGAGAAGGATTAGTAATCAATCAGAGAAACACAGCAGGCTGATTCCTCTCAGTTTTGCATTGGAGCACTGTGAAACAGAGCATTCAAGCTCTGATTTATCCATGTTCTGCTGGAGGGATGGTGGAAGTGAAGTCAAATGCCAATATTATACCAGAATTAATTGAAAGTGGAGACTTCAGGGCGTCTAATGGAAGGCTTTCTGTGAATAGGCTGCCAGAAATAGTAGCATTGCCAGCCCACTGTTATTGCAGCTGCTCCCATAACTTCAGTCTGCATGTACACAGATCCATGGCATTTACATGGGCAGATGCTTTAATGCCGGTTGTTTGTATCTTAATACAATGTCTTTAGTCTTTTGTTCAACATGATTGATAAACCGATGACTGACGGATTCACTCTCTCGTAACACATACAGTAAATGCTTACCCCTGTCATACCAACAATGCACTGTAACACTATATGATTTAGCTGAGTAAAAACACAAAGCATGGCTCTGTTGTCAGGCTCCTGGTGTTGTCTGCTGGTATTTCATTTTTATATGCAAGGAAGAAAACATTTACACAACTTTTAATTACACGAAATGTACATGAAACCAAAATAAACATTTCAACTGGGGTTGTCAGCCATGCATCAGGAGGGACCAGCCAAGTATTTCTCAGTCATGTATTTTACATGAATCAAGACCGAGACGAATTATACAAATTAATGATATGAAAAGGCGTATAATTCACACGTGAATTAAACACACTATTATATTACATCAAATGCAAGGACGTTGAATATGCGACACCGTTTAGAAAAAAACGCTTAGCAAGAATGTATTCCTTGTCTACTGAAAATCGTTGTCAAGTCTCTTTTATATCAGACAAATATGTGTGGCCTGTACAGATGAATCGCAGACCTTCAACTGATTCAGGTGCACTGTAAGTGGTCTTTAAAGATTTGTAATCAAGCATAGTTCTGCTGTTCATCATTCTGCCAGAATGTTTACAAGTTGCTGTAACCTAGCAACAGAGTGCATTTTGATTCGTCAGACGTCAGAAGATATTTATGCTCTTTCTCACCACGAAAAGACGTTCTTTGTGCCATTTATAATATAATTGACATTTTTTCTACTATACTTTAATAAAGCTGTACAAAGTCAAATTTCAGCACATGGTCTTATCTGTGAAACTAATAAAGAGACGGGAACTGTAAGGTTGGCGCAAGGATAGGACTATGCATGTGGAGTCAGCCAATGACTGCTGCTGAAGATGCTACCGAGTTATACAACATGTTCCAAGTCAATTTCCACATTATATTTAAATAACAGCTCACTTTCATTATGCAAGTGAAAAATCTTTCATATCGTCCTTTGTACAAATGTACAAAGCATTGCCTGAATCATCTGTAAATCAGATATTGATTATTAACCAGCATATCTGTTTATGTGCCTCCTTCAGGAACAACAGAGCGAGTCTGCTTGATCCAGGGCACTGTTGAGGCGCTGAATGGAGTCCATGACTTCATTGCAGACAAAGTGCGTGAGATGCCACAGAGCGCTCAGAAAACAGAGCCAGTAAGCATCCTTCAACCACAGACCACAGTCAACCCCGACCGTGTCAAGCAGGTGAGACATCCCTTTCTCCTAAAAGTATAGAAGAAAACGCTAGGAAAGGCATTTGGATATTATCATCCTTTGCAATGAACTCACTCAAACTGATTCCATTTGATTGGGGTATTAGGAGACAAGCAAACAAACTCTCAAAGATGCAGATTTTACTTCAATTAGTCTGTCATTGATTGTGTAGCAGCTATCGGTATAGTAGATCATCGCCACTGGTCGCTCCATTATTATAGTCTATTGATCTGCAGGGCTCCTGCATTGTTGTTGTCCACATCAATACTCAAACTCCTTAATTCATCATTTGCTTAATTAAATAACCCCTTAGGCAAAGAAGAAAGGGTGTATTCATAAATAATTAAAAACTTACTGCTGATATCTGTTCTTAATATTCGTTAAGCCTCTCCATTAAAGTGGTGTGCTCTTTGTGCTTATTGAGCAGTCTCTGTAAAGAGAAGGCCATAAGACACTCTGTCCCAGCAGAATTGCTGAGTCAACTCTATTTCTTTAGACATTTTATTAAAGGGCTTAGCAGCATCTCTAGTGTGCACTACTGTATTTACAGGGACAACACTGGTGCAAACACTGGTTGTATTACACAGTCTAATTTGCAGTTTTTTTCTAAGTGTATGGAAAGTTCACCGAACTATACATCTTTGATTTTATATTGGACAGTTTCTTTTTTCTCTCTGAGGGAGAGTTGTCAACTAGTTCTAGTCATCATCCATTGCCCTACGCTTTGCTCCTCACTTATTATCTTTTGTTTGCTTGCTTCAGCAACAGCCTTATATTTCAATGTTTGCATTTAACATTTAATAACCTTTCGTTGTTCAAAAAACCCAGTTTCAGCCCATGGTGCAAATTAGCCTACAAAATTCCAAGTCAAACTACTGGACATATTATCCTAACCCCAAAGTCATACTGGCCAAACAGTCTAAAAAAAAAAATGTATTAGAGACTGTTTTTGATCGATTAAGCAGGGACTAGAATTGGCCACTAATGCGGAAGTACCGGTAATTCCAACCACCTGCCGATCAAGACTGGTTTGTCTATGTATGCAACACTGATACAAGAAGAAGTTACGCACAGGCTCTGTCCCAACAATTTTTGGCTAGAGTTGTAGATTATCATCAAGGGGGAAAATTGTGATTGTTGTCTCTATTAAAGAAATGAAAGCACAGGGTCTGTGTGAGGCATATTTTATCTGTTTGGGCATATTGTTTGTATATACGGAAAGAGCGAGCGTGAACAAAAGAGAATGCAAAATACGTTTAATCTCTGTCCTGCATTTCAGCAGCAAAATGCATGTCATATTATGACGGCCTCACGACAAGCAAATAATGCTTCATTCTGACAATTTTCAAATTTTAATTCGGATAAAAGCGTCTGCTAAATACATAAATGTTATTGTAAAAAACATATATAAAATACAGAAAGCAATGCTTCAGAACATTCACAATTGTTTGCTTGTGCACACTGGCATCTATTAGATTTATATCCAATTTTCACCCAACCCGTTCAACATTTGACCATAAAAATCCAAACTGTGTCACATTTTAACATTTTTCATAATCCTTCCACCCATCTTAATCCACAGTGAATTAGGATTGAGGTCATATGATTTAGATTTGGCTCTTCATGCATTTCTGATTGGCACAACATCTGCAGCGCATGTGCAGTGTATCTCATTGCAGTGCACACTAATTGAGAGATAACAGGGAAATAACTAAAGTCGTGTTTTGCAACAGCTGCTGATCTCGGGTCAGGAACCTCAACTGTTGAGGCTACAACCAAATGGTGAGAGCAGGGATATGGCTGACAACTAGCTTAATCCTCTCTGTTGAGGACTCATTGTTTCAGACTAAATCGAAGCTCTGAAATACCAGCTTTCAGTAGCTTCCTTTACTCAGAACAGGTTTCCGCTGTTCTTTTCCTCTGCCTGCTTCCCATATCCTGTTTTTCCCCCATCCACACAGGAAAGAGATCATTCATGTGCAGGAAGATGATCAGTCTCTGATGATTTCTCTTGGTAGACAGAGAATTAGGTGTATATCAAATCAAACAATCCACTAAATGCATATATATTACTAAAATTGCTTATTTTGCAATAAAAAAAGAGAGAGAGGGAGAGAATATTTTTAATATTCTTTTCTTTTTTGAGTAATAATTCTCTCAATATAATTTGGGGAAAAATGTAAATATAGTGCAATACTGGTTTCCTAGAATCACATTAAGAATCGACCTATTACCATGTCCACACCAAAATAAGAGCAGTTTTTGTTTCTGCGCATTTTTGTTCTATCCTGTTTTATGATTCAAAATGACAAAACTGTGCACAAAAGTTTGTACCAGATATCATGAGGTTTAACAATTTATTTTATTCCATTTCAAAAACCAATTAGAGCTAATCGTCTGCTTTGAAAGTTATTTGGTTGAACACTTACTTATGCTAACCCACATTTTGAGAAGGGTCTGGCTGCGCATCTAGCACATGACTTCACTCTCTCTGTGTTTGCGTTCTTTCGTTAAGTTAAAAAAGGGTACGGGTACAAACAACTAATCCTAAATTGCGTAGTTTGGTTTTTGTTTGTTATAACGTTACATAAACAATTTATTCTGCTATAAAAATTAATAATTAATTACTTTTTAAAGTTAAAATTAATTTGACCTAAGATTCATAACTTGTATTGTCAATAATTCTTTACTCTTAACAGTTTTATATTTCAATATTTAGGACCACAGAATCAATCACAAGGAACATGTTCATATTATAGTTTTTAATATTAAATATTAAGTCAACAACATGATAGATTAATGGAAGAGACACAATATTTACACTTTTAAATGTTTGGTGTCCACACTGTGCTTCAGGAACGGATGAAGTCATGTGTCGTGTGCTATCCAATAGAGAGCCAGTCACATAAGTAAGTGCAAAAGTAGAAGAGTGCTAGTCAGTGCCAGTCGGAGTGGTCCAATAGTAGGAGAGTGTCAGCCAATGCCAGTGAAAGTCAGACACTTTTGCACATTTTAGCTCTTAAAACCGATGGCTAAGAGGAAGAGCTTAAACTATACACTTATACATCAGTCAAATAGTTCTAAAAATATCAACAGGTGCACCCTTCCTGGTAATTTTTATAATGTTAAAAATAAACAAAAATGTGACACATAATATGCAAGTCTATTGTGTAACATTAATGTCTTTAGGCTAATCATAATCATCTTGTTTGTGACTGATACATAATCATACTGTTACTGACCAAGACATGAGATCCAACACTGTTTTTGTAATGGTACAACCTGTATAAATGAAAAAATAATTTAAATTTGGGAGTCACTGTCGTGGCATTCTTAGCCCTGACGTGTACCTCAAGACCATATAGCCCTTCTTTGTAGCCATTTTCCTTGATTTTAAAAAGATTTCGGACACCCCTTCACCACATGTAAACATGCAAAAGAAAGGTTGAGGATTCTCAGGAACTCAGATAAAATGCCTGCTTTGCTAATATTAGAGCCTCTTTTCAATCCAAGCTTTAAACAAAACTTTAACAGTTCTATCTATTTATGGCATTAACTATTAGTATAAAATATTGAACATATCTCAAATACTTTAGCCCTATTTAAATAATTAAAATGATCATTACAATTATTTTATCTTTATTAAATCAGTTCCATCAGAGCCAATTTCATAGAAAATGAATATAATTAGAATAAAAACATGAATTCTACCGTAATAGTTCAATTAAGATTTAAAATTCAAATCAACACTTATGTTTTGTATTAAACCGAAAACAGTTCTCCACATTTCAATTAAATGTTTAACTTTAGCTCACCTATGAAACAAACTTAAAAAGCAGATTTAATAGGCACTGGAATTCTGCCTCAGACTGGATTTAAAACAAAATTTTGGTAAATGCTATATTTACCAAACGAGGCAAAAATTAATTCCTCCAAGCATCACTGGCCTTTTTTGTCCTGAGCCACATCTTTCCTTCCATTATATCGATCTGTGTGCTTGCTTTAAGTGGCAGTGCATTTTCAAACCACCCTTTTCCTTCACGACACCACCAATGCCAGCCTATTTAATTATCCTGCATAGTGAATCTAATAAAAGTCCTCATTGGAGCACTACACCCAGACATACACGCACACGCACACAACCAAGCGAAACTACTGTGCTCTCATCTCATCTCCTAAATTAAAAGCGACATCAGGAAAATTGCTATAACGCCTAAAACGAAAAAAAAAAAAAACCTTTCACCCAACAGCCCCAGCTTCACTCCATTCCCCTCCCCTTTCCAGGCTCTATTTGACTGGCTCAAATATTTTATACCTTTTTTAACCTTCAGATCCACCAAGCTCCCAGGAAAAAGGTCACTGTCTCTCCAAGGAGTATTGATCTAATTTCTAAGAGAGCCAATGGAAAAGGAGAGTCTTACACAACATTGGTTGTTAGACAAGGAAGTACATCCTCTTGTGCAGGGCTCAAATCTCTTTTGAGTGAAAGAAAAGACAAATGGTGTTTGTATAAATAACCGACAGTCTGCAAAAACACAATGCAGTCACAGTGTATTTGAGTAAAGCCTGTAATATTATAATTTTAAAATCTGTTAAATTAAATGACATTTCAGTGAATTGCTATAAACAAATATTTTTGTACACCTATATACACCGAAAACATGCATGCACAGATTATTGTATTGTTATATATGTAATATGCAAATTCAAATATTTATAATTTTAAAGGCTTAGAAGTCCAATAACACCGGTTGTTTCACTCATTTAAAAAAGTTTTTACCTTCACTTTGTTACTTTTTTTGGGGGGGAAGGGGGGGGGCAGTAAAATCAGTTTGATGTGCTTTAAGGAACTAGAGTCTCTGTTTGAGTACTCTTTCGGTCCCAATAAAACAAACAAAAAAAAAACAATCAGAAATAGTGAGTTCTGGATCATTTGTAGGAAGCCTAGTGAAAAGAAAATGTAGTTTTTCTAATCTAATTTAGATATGACCAGAGCCTGAATTATAAGTTACATTAAAAGCTTTGCTAGCAGTTGTCTGATATTTCTGATGTTGGTCATTTTAGCAATGTACTGTGTGAATATCAGTTGCCCATCAAAAATCACTCCAAAGTTCTGGGCTGAGACAGGTTGGGAGATCGATGAAGGCTTCTGTTGTATGGTGATGTCATCCTGGACATTGGGGTGGCAAGGATCACTTGCCACCCGCAGATCTAGCGGTAGCTGTAGGGCTTTTGTCAATCTGACAGTCTGTTATGTGGGTCAAAACCAAGTCATCAGATGGAATTGGTCATCAGTATAGCAATGGTAAGAGAAGCCATGTCTGTGGATGATGGGGGCCAGGGAAGTGGTTAAAGTTGAGAAGAGGACCAAGAACTGAACCCTTTGGAACCCCTGAGAACTGGTCTTGGACATCTCACCCACCAAGCCGACTGTGGGATTTGACTCAAAACTTGTCCAGGGCAGTGCTTTTGATGCCCTTTGATGAGTGTGAACTGTAGGATCTGGTGGTTGATCGTGTCAAAGACTTGATCTGACTTTTAAAATTGGAAAAAAGTGTAACTGGAGTGGTCCTCGAAGGTTAAGCCAATATTTCAAATTAAACTAATGTAATTTTCTTTAACAGTAGACGGTTTATTTAAAAATAGATGGTTTATGATCCCTTTAAGATGTTTAAAATAATTGAGGTCAGCAATTATTATTTCATAACTCACTGGAAATAACAGTGGCAGAAAGTATTTTGTTCATGTAAAGTAAAGCCCTAAAATCAAATGTCGATTGGATGATATGGGAGGATATTAATAAATTGGAATGTTGAGGATTATTATCAGGGATTAAACTAGCTATTTCAAAAGAATTGACATGTCTATATCAAGTGACGTCTAGTATCACACCTACCTTTAAAGCAAGTCGCCCCATTGAAATTGGGCCATGTGATCTCATATTGTGTATGTGTGAGAGGGTGTTCTGTATCCAAAGCTCGCTCATCTCTAATCCTGAGCCGAACCCCTGGGGATGCGAGTTGTAACTTCTTTGATGGATGCAGGACTTGAGCTGTCAGAAATGGCATAAAATCAATAATAAATTAGACCTTTATTAAATATGCATTGGTCACACAGACACTTGCATTTGGTGCTGCTCTACTCTTCATTTGGATGCTGGAGAGAGCTGTGATTTCTATTTTTCAGAAAGGAATCATAAAACATGAATCTTAGAAAAGTGGTGAAAATACCTATTCAGGCTTAAAAAAAAAATCTAAACATGGTCAAAACTAACAAATCAAAGCTTTTTCAGAATTTTTTTCAACACTTTGCAGTGGTAGTATTTTGGTGCATTTGGTACCATTTGTTCTTTCACCGCTTCACTTCATCAATCTAATCATTATTACTGATGAAAAGCAGATTTTGCAGACAACACATCCCGATTGCATTAGCATTGTGATTTCACTTAGAGTTCAAACTGCATCCTAAAAAGGGAAGAAATTGATGAGTTCCAATACCATCTTATGTGTCCTATACCATCTTAATGACTAAAACTTAAAACAACGATTGAAATGATTTCCCCTCCTCAACAACACTCACCCCTTGTGCTCAAACTATAAAACAAGAAGGAAAATTTACAAATAGTGTGACTTCTTGCTGGGCTGAGTCTGACAGAAAGAATTACCGGGAGTGAAAAACTGTGAGTGCGACCACTTGTCCAGGAAACTTGCTAGCAAACAACAATCTCTCACGACAGTCATAAGACCAAGGTGAGGAGAAGGAGGAGGACAGAGTGTTATTTTTAACTCATATGGAGACTTTTTTTTTCTTTGTCAGTGCCAGCAGTCAGAGCACACGGGCAGATGCTGCATAGAGATGGGTGGCTAAGCCCAGGATCAGGAGACAGGCGATTAACCCAAAGGCAAGCGCTTAAGACTTCAAAGTGCAAACAGCTATGGCTCTAGAGTCAGCCAGGGTTTCAGGACAGTGGCTGGGAGGGGGAAACAGTTGCTGTGGGCTCAAGTCAGGAGAGATGTGTCAAGGGGCAGCATTTGAGACCTCTGGCACCTTCACTGTACTTTTTTGGGAAAACGTGAAGAAAGGAACCCTCAATGATAAACTTGCATGTAGAGGTTTGAAAATAAAACGCCTTGTTTTTGTAGGTGTTTGGTTCACTCAAAAACAAAATTAAAGACAAAATCTCAATGTCATATTTGAAAGATGTATGGCTTAAAAAAAACTGCAAAAAACAAAAATTGTCATTGTATTGTTACCCTGTTTCAGAATTTAACATTGCATATTTAACTGTTATCCTCCTTGTTACCTGGTCTCTCCAGAAGATGTTGGGAACAATGCTGTGTTAAAGAAAGAGGAATTTTATGGCAATAATGATTCAAGGGAGGGTTTTTTAAAACCAATGTTATGGCAAAATGGCTATTTTTTTGGTAATTCTGATATTTAAAATAAAGTAGTAGTTAATTTACTAATGTCTGCCATTCATAAATATTTAATTGGAGAAAATTGCATCAAAAAATGATTGATGTTCCAAAATAATAACAGACATTTTATATATTCTAATATATAAAGTTTGAAGCAAGGCACCCATGCAGTCAGTGTGTAGAATCCAAAAGTAGTCATTCATAAGTGATTTAAGTAGAAAGGACTTGATGAATTTCACAGTCCACTATGTAAATCTGAGTGAGGGATCACCATCCAATAGAAGTTAAAGGTTTTTCTTGTAATTCTTCTTGTTTTATTTCTCTTGGACCCTGCAAAGCTATAGCAATATATTTAATATAACACTGCACTGATTTACTGGCCATCTGGCTGAGGAAAGGCTCATGTGCCTTAAAAACTTATGCAAATATGTAACATTTACATTTTTCATCATTGTTTAGTAAGTTTTATTAGTTTCCTTTTAATACTTTGGCTTTTTTGTCACGCAAAATTCAGTTAGTAATTTCAAAGATTTATTCAGATATTCCTCACAAGTTAAAGATATCTGAGATGTTTATTTGACTATTTTTAACCTTTGTCCTTCTTACTGTCAATTAAAATGAGATCCCATATAGGGCTCTGCTGCTTTCTTCAAACTTTATCCATTTTGCTCACTAGCTCAAATTGCTTACTATAAACAACAAGGGGCAGAAACAAAATAGCTATGGATTTAGATGAAAATATCATACAGCTAAGTACAAAGAGTGTGGTGGAACAATTTTTGTTCTCAACGGAAGGAAGTTTTTTTATAATATGCAGCCGGAATACAGAGACCCGTGGGACCTGATCTGCACTCTCAGCAAAAAAACCCCACACAGACCGAGACTGTATTCTTTGATTAATTTGTGCTAGTCTCAGATACGGCTCTCATTATTTTCTTTCTTCATCGCAGTACAAGAACAAAGTACCACAGACTTCATAAGAAACACATACACGTCCTTCATGGCTGACCAATCTTTCATTGCCCATTACCCAGAACCCCCTGCAGCAACCTCCCGACAATTCATCAAACGCTTCTAGTCCCAGATGACTGGTGGCACAGCAGCAACAGCAGCAGGCGTTTCTGTCTCGAACACACTCGTACACCCTCTCTACCTCTACATCTCAGCCTCCTTCCGTTCAGTCTATTATAGACAGACTGTGTAGCATCCTCCCCCTCCAGCTCAGCAACTATATGCGTTCACTGAAATGAACCTGCATATGTGTCGACGCTGCGCAATTTCTATCCAGACTCAATTCGCTCAGCACTTCTACAGCCAAATGCCATCATCGAAATCAATGCATAATAAAAAAAGAGGCAGAAAGGGTTGGAGAGATAGAGTTCATACACATTTCTAACAATAAAATTCTTCAATTTCTCTAAAAATTACCAACCTAAATAAATCCAAAAATGTTTTACCAACAGATCTGGGTTACTGGGTAGGACAGGAGCTTCCGAAATTGTCAGGAGCACTAAGGATAAAAAGAAATCTAGATGGACAGCAACAACTAATACAGAATATAAAAAAGTTTATTAATCAATTTTAAAAGCTAGTAATTTTGTTTTTTAATTTCTGATTTATTGGTTACCTAGTTAAATAATTAAACTAGCTGTAAAAAATAAATAAATAAATTGTTTGAATACAAAATTAAGTACTATTATAATATGCTCAAATTAAATACAGACAGGTTAGTATTAAAGCTTGTTAAACTGCTAAATAAAGATTGTAGAGCTCATTTTCTGCACTAGAAACTGATGTCAATCTGTTGTTGCAGGAGGGACTATGATAAACTACGCATGAAACTCAAGAGCTTTTCTTTACAGTGTTTGGGGGGGATCTTCACTATTTTGTTTTTTATGAACTGCATGAATGCTACCAGTAAATGAAAACAAGTGCTTGTAGAATATTTAACAAAACAATTCATTGTATTACATTAAATTTAATTCAGAATATGTTGCCTAAATTTGCATGACTTTTCCAAAGCCCTGCTTGTGTTTTAAAATTCTATAGGTTTTTTCAGGATTTCTATGAACATTTGAACTCAAAATGCTATTTTTATACATACTTATTGAATCCCAATATATTTAAGGTAACCCAGATATGTTTAATCGTGTAATATTTGTCACATTGGTAAAAAATGTAGTCGTCACTTGTAAAAAAAATTGTCTATACAATTTAAGAATGTCTTTCTCTTCCTTTTTGTTGTGTACTTTTTGAATAAATTGTTCTTACACTTTCACGTTTCAAAAAACAAACAGGAAGTGTTGTTTAAAGCAGGGCTTCCTTTTCCTGGCCGCTTATTCCTTTCGGGGTCACGGGGGTCTGCTGGTGCCTATCTCCACCATTGTAGCAGCCAAAAATTATGTAAAATGCAGAAACATAATGGCAAACCTATTAAAAAAGTGTAAATTTGCTTGAGCTCTAGCACACATCGCAAGTAGATTTCAAATTCTGAGTTTAATAAAAAAATCATGCAGATTATATATTTAATTATGTATAGCTCAACCTTTTTTTCTAATAACGAATTTCAACAAGAACAAATTCAACACATCAACTAAGCAAACAATGAAATAAAAATGAAGAGCAAAACCTTTTTAAAGGTTATAGCTGTTTTGTGCTATAAACAGCCTGCTTCCTGTTCCATTTAACATTTATTCATCAATGCGATTCTTTAGCTTCAAGATGTTTTTAGAAGGTTCTGTTGATTTTGAAGCAAGATGAATGCTGAACATACAAGTGTGAGCTACAGTTACAAGGCTAAACAGTCTCTGTAAAGATGTGTCTGTATACAGCCAGCACCAACGGACCTTGAGGCAACAAAAAAAGTGAAAAGAACGAAACAGCTCACAAAAGAAACAAATGCAAAGGCTGAGCACATCACCACCCCCTCCCTAACCTCTCTCATCTCCTCTAGTCTCTCCTTTGCTTTGTTCATAGACACACACCCCCACAGATGCACAATTCCTACTTACTTGCATATGCTCACTCATCTCTTTACCCCTTTCAACTTTAGTTACCATAATGACAGGATTTGAGGAACTTTTCATTTTATGAAGACAGTAACGGCTGAAGTTGGTAGCACACCATGAATTGCGCTTTGCCGTGTTTATATAACCTGGCATGATCAAAGGGTTCAAGTGTTAGTTGTCGGCCCAACAGATTATTTTTCTGTGGGATAAAACTGCTCAATGTTTTTTTGTTTAGGCTGCATGATATTGGCGGTGTAGGTTTCTATATGTACGCATGGACTGGAAGAAGAGGCTGGTGGCTTTAAAGGAATGGTTGTGAGTCTGTAAGGTGGGGGTTGTTAGTTGGTTGCTATGCATCATTCTGACTCCCTTTCAGTCCCCCTTGAATGCTGGAGTTGAGTTTCCATGGAAACACTGACCCCTGGGAGTTGATGCTTTTCAGGAGGAGCTTCTTTTTACCTAGTGATTCACAGCACAGGAAGTACAAAAACAAATCATAGAAGCTGCTTTATTTTGGGCTCCTCATGAATTAGAAAACCCAATTCGCTGGGCTCCTCATGAATACATACTGGTAAACATTTTTGTATTATCATAATATTGATTACATTTGATATTTTCATTTTTGGCAAAAAAAAAAACAGAGCTGTAGCCTCTGACAAAAAGGTCCCAGGTTTAGTCTGACTATCACAATCCTTTCTTAGTGGAGTTCTCCCAGTTCTTGGGTGGATTTAACCTAATGACTAATTTTTCACTTTGATATCCATGATCTCAGATCAGTCAACATAAAATGTTATTTTATTTTAGAAAAACATTGCTGTTGGAAAATAATATTCTGTGTAGGCTTTATGGTATGGAGATGAGAAGCAAGAGGGTTGCTATGCAAGAACCTATGGAAACCAGTGTTTGTCTACATTAGACATAAGAGCATTTACAGGGAAGTCTACATTACTGTTGATCTGTTGTATGGTTTAATAAAAAAAAGAAAATAGCAGACTTGTGTTATACAGTATAGCAATTATTGTAAAGCTTAAATTCCAGGCTTTGATTTCCAAAACTTTCAGTTACCACAGAAGCAACTGTGTTCAAAGAGCTTGACTTGGCTTCCTCTAATGGGCTTACAACAGACATGAACCACATTTCAAAACCTAAACTGAGAAATGGTACACAGTGAACTGATAAATGCTTGTTAGTTTGACAAAAATATCTCATTAACTGACACCAGCTTCTTTGCTTCTGTTCTCCTCAGGCCAAGCTAATAGTGCCCAACAGCACAGCTGGGCTAATTATTGGAAAGGGTGGAGCCACAGTCAAGGCCGTCATGGAACAGTCCGGAGCCTGGGTCCAGCTTTCACAAAAACCTGATGGCATCAACCTGCAGGAACGTGTGGTTACCATCAGTGGGGAGCCTGAGCAGAACCGCAAAGCCGTGGAGATCATAGTTCAAAAGATCCAGGAGGACCCCCAAAGCAGCAGCTGTCTGAACATCAGCTACTCCAACATCTCTGGACCAGTGGCCAACTCCAACCCCACTGGTTCACCATACGCTAACTCAGCGGAAGTGATGCCAGCTGCAGCTGCAGCAGCAGCAGCCACAGCCTCCAGTCTACTGGGTCAGGCCAGTCTTGCAGGAGTGGGCGCTTTTCCCACAACCATGTCCAGCTTCTCAGGGAATGACCTGCTGGCCATCACTTCTGCACTCAACACATTGGCCAGCTATGGATACAATACCAACTCCCTGGGTCTTGGGCTCAACCCTGCAGCTGCCTCTGGAGTTCTTGCTGCTGTGGCAGCAAGTGCCAACCCTGCTGCAGCTGCAGCTGCTAACCTGTTAGCCTCCTATGCCAATGACGCGTCGACCAGTGCTGGTCATCCGGCGACAAGCCTAGGAGGCTTCACGCTAGGCTCCCTTGCGGCTGCCACTGGAGCCACCAATGGCTACTTAAGCACCGCTTCACCACTGGTAGCGAGCTCCCTACTGGCAACAGAGAAGCTTGCAGAAGGGGCCAAAGATGTAGTGGAAATTGCAGTCCCGGAGAACTTGGTGGGTGCCATACTGGGTAAAGGAGGCAAAACGCTTGTGGAATACCAAGAACTGACAGGAGCCCGCATTCAGATCTCCAAAAAAGGAGAGTTTGTTCCAGGCACCAGAAACCGTAAAGTTACCATTACCGGATCACCAGCCGCTACACAAGCAGCCCAATATCTTATCAGCCAGCGAATCACATACGAGCAGGGTGTGAGGGCCACCAATCCGCAGAAGGTGGGCTAAAACCAGGGAGTATGAAAAAAGGAGAGAAAGAGTGGGGGATGGGGAAGATACAGAGAAAGATGGAGGGCACAAAACACAACGGAAATCAGCCACATTTTTGTGGGAAAATCTCAGTATTAAAAGGAAAATTCCTCTCAAAGTGGAACATTTGAAAAAGTGTGTAAAATGTAAATATGGGTTTATTTCTTAAGTTTCAGTCTTTATGGATTTTTTTTATTTGCTTTATTTGACTTTTTGTGCATTATTCTGGACAGCAGTGAAATGCGATTAAAACCAGGGTGCTGGCACACTGCAGTACCCAGGAGGTGGGCAAGGTGGTTGGATGGGGCACAATGGGGTGCAGCAAATTAGGGATTGGCCCTTTCCCCACTGCAATCCACTCTTAAAATATTTTTTACATTTGTTTTTAAATTTAACTCCCAAACTTTTGCCCATACCACATCTTTACGATGGTCAGAGATGGGACACACGGTCCATAAATACCCTCTCTAACGACACCCCATACCCCATCCCAGCCTCCCTCACCCCAACCCTTATAAACCCAGGTGGCTTGACACTGCCCTGTACCGGGCAGGAAAGGGCATGGGATGTAAGGGTGCTGGAAGGATTTTCAGCAGCACTAGACATTAACCTGGGGTTCCAGTTTGAACAGGTGCATGCTAATACAGAAGTTGTTAGCATAACGGAAATTGTAGATTATGTTGCGAACAAAGGCCAGGATGCAAAACTTGCCTGAAACCTTTTTACCAGTGCTCTTAGAGATGGAGGCATTTCTCTAAGAATGTGAGGTCTGGTGTTTATACGAATACTATTATTACTACTACTATTATTATTATTATTACAAATTATCATCACCATCAACTTTATTTATTAATATGATTTCACCCATGAGAAGTATTTTTTTGTTTTTCTTAATCTGTGAAATCAGGTTTACATGAATGTAAAGACAATATTTTAGATTTCGTTTTTTTATTTAAATAGATTGAATCGTGTGTCCATGTATTATATGTCTTATTTAACATCCAGTGGTAACTGCGTTGTCAGCACCAAGTGAGAGCGCTGCCTCGGCACCCCCTTCATTTCCAGATTTAAAGCTGAAAATGCATCTAAATATACACAGACTTGAAATCACAATGGGAATAGATCATTTATTCACATATCTACTGAATGAGAATGTAGGTCTTTGCACAAGTCCAAGGGAGTGGATCAGAATAGGACTTTGTAAGGAAGCCGAGCTTTTTCTGTTACATCCCAAAACATATCCCCAACTTTGCTCTGCGCAAAACATTGCACTTTGAGCCACTGCAGTCAAATATCTGCGCAAATATGCTGGAATATTTGTATAGATGTTCCCTATCAAATCTCATTGGCTCTCAGAACTCTGAGATGCTTGAACACGTACTACTGAACAACTTCTGACCTGTACAGGCTGGTTAGTAACAAGGATCGAAATAAATCACAGGTTACACTTTATTGCAGAATCCCATACAGTTCCATTATTTTGAACAGGGTTCCCATGTGAAGTTCATCCTGTGCAGATCAGAACTACTGAAGTGCTGCTAAAAAAGTTCCTATTTGCAATTGCTTTGAATCTGAGTACACTGGATTTTGTCTTAATGCACTGTGAAGTGTGGAGGCCATGATGGAAGGCCACGAAGTCAGGGTTTTTGCATAGATGCATCACTACGATGGCACATCCTCAAGTGCAACGTCTCGTATTTAAAAATCAACCTCCATAGAGTCAATAGTATCGCATCTATAGGGTCAAAAAAGCCTGGATGATCTGGTAGGCTGAGGATAGTAGATTTTGTCAGCATCCCCCTTTAACTTTCCAGTCGTGCACTAACCACAAGCCAACCATGACTATTTAAAATAAAGGGACAGAAGATGGTATTCTGCGTCATCTTAACAATCCAAGCAAAGAGGGCATCACCCAAAGAAAAAAAAAAAGACCAATAAAGACAGCGTTCGTACGTTACCCCTTTGACTAAAGTTGTGATTCTTTCCCCTCCTTTGCTATTGGAGCACCAGGGAGAGTGAAAGTGAACCAATTGGTAAGGAGGCTTCTTTATTCTCATCTTAAAACCATCACCTTCCCTCACCTCTTCTCAGACCCCACTTTTACCTTCGTGCACACCCATTCAAAAAACATCAACCCAGAGACCCTGTTTTCTCTCACATCTCTCCATGGGTGGCAAAGTCTGGTTTAACAGTGCATGTCTGCCGGCCCTTTCACAAAACAAGGATGATAAGATGCGCATTTAGAGTAGAACTAGTCTGCGGTAGATTAGCATTAAAGGGAGTGAAAGTGACTCTGGTGGCTAGCTCTGTGTGTGTTTACGGTCTGAACCATGAGAGGTCTGGAGATATAAGTGTGGTTTTAGGAGTAAGGACTGAAAAATGGTTGTCTTGTGTTTATTGAGGTATTTCAGATCAAAAATGAGGGACTGATGGCAATTGAGTGCCTCCGCATTTTAAAGTGCATCCATGTGATAAGTTTTACCCACAATGCAGTACTTTTGAACTGGATCCAGTGAAAACACTTCCAGTAGACTCCCTCATGTTATAAATGGTTACGTCACTGTTCAATTTGATTAAGATATTACTGTGACAATTTAATGTGAAGATTCTAAAAAGGTGCCAACTTAGAGTCAAGGAGCAGCTTTTGTTGTTTTTATATTCAGTACTAAAAGTACATCTAGGGGTGTGTCTTTTTTTATTAGTGAATGGGAAAATAGATCAAATGTGACAAGTACTGAAAGCAATATACGTAGAAGCATGTCGTCGTGTCTTGTCTTTTTATTCTGTCTGTGTAGGGGCTTTGGATTTACCTAAATGTTAAGTAGATTTGCATATAAAATGTTTTAAGTTGTGAAGATGCTGCTATCAAGTAAGTGACATATCTGGTCAGCCATTTAGCAGGATGTGGTAGTTCTAAGAGGTTTAATTATTAAAATGCTACATCGAGGGAAAAATGTGCCAAAATAGATCTTTACAGATTTAAAGCGGATTTAAACCCCATTAGCAAAGAGCAGGAATTCTTTTGTAATTTATAGAAAAAGAAAAATGTGAAAGTGCCAAACAAGCCGCGTTTAAGATGTTTTAACATGCCTAGGGAAGCAAAAATAGACATTAGCACTATAAGTTAGAAACTAGTCCAAGTTTAAACAAAGGGAGCGATTTGTGAAGTCGAACAAAAAATAAGCAAGGTGCCACATGGCCATAAACACATCCCTGGGGCTAGAAGACTGCCGAGTTAGCTTAGCATGGTTAGCTTTATGAGTTATCAGCGTTCTTCAGTCAGTCTTTTGTAGTATTTTGTGAACATAGATGTTATCTTTTTTGCACGTCGATATTGCATGATACCAAGTGAAGTGTGGATTTAAAACAGGTGAAGACAAAAAAAACAGCAACTAGGTAATGTGCGCTCATTTCGAGGACAAATCTTTGCATGGCAACAACCGTTTCAGCTATTGGGTTTGCTTTTTCACTCTTGGTTTCGCTTCTTTCACCGTCCACAACAACCAAAATCAATCATAGGTGTGGTCATTATACTTCTAGCACTCATTTGTGATGTTTTGTGACAATTTTTGAGAAGAACCATTGGAAAAGGGAAAGGGTTAAATTGCTCACATTAAAACATGGCTATGAATGTATTTGCCACGACATAAGTTTGCATTTCACTCTTGCGATCATGATTTTACTGCTTGTCTTTGCTGTGTCAGTACTAACATCACAAGGCTTCATCACTGCACATTAGGCTTGACCCATTCTGGTGAAAATATGCACTTTATATTTCTCATGCCACCCCAAAAAACAACGGCCCTGATTCTGAATGAGTGAAAATGCAATGACGCCGCTAGTCTGCTTGAATTTTTTACGATAATAATCCTAAAGACGTCATAATGCAATGGTGCAGCATGAGAACAGCTTGGGCAGACAACAGACGCTGACCAAAAGCTGAAAACCAATTGAGAGATCCAGTGTTTATCAAGTGCCAAAAAGAGCATGATTTTTTCCCCTTTCCCTTTCAAAGGCAAATAAAAATTGCACTGTGCTTTGAAACGACTTCGGTTAATGCTATGCGTAGATCCCGCATTTACTAATATAGTGTGAATGAGTCGAGATGAATGCAAACTTATGGTTTAGCTGATGTCAAGGTCATTGCTTTTATGTGGGAGTGCAATGCTCTTCCGAAACCCCACATGCCCCGCTCAGTCCGAGCCCACCCATGACCCCTGAGAACTGGGGGTGACTTGAGCTTGTACCCATTGAAGCACCAGCAATGTTAGAATGCATTTGTCATGTCACTGTTCTGTTCTCTTTTTGATTTTCCTGTTTTTATTTGTACACTCTCTAACCAAGACCAAGTTTAACAAAAATGTCATTCATATGTATCCTGTTTACTCTCCCTTTTTCTCCCTTTTGCACTTTCACTGCTCCCCTTTTTTCCAACCACTCCCCACTCTTCTGCAGACCTTACCCTCACACCCTCCCAGACTTTCTCCTGAGTGCCAAACAAAAACAATACCATTCCAAACTTTTTGAGTTCTCTTGTATGTTGGACATCCATTGGACGCACCCATGAAGCCAGCATGTTTCTCCATAACATGATGTCAGTCATGACGCCTCAACATTACCCAAAAAGCAAGCAGTAAAAGCAAGACCTGGATTAATACAGTAAAAACATGGCTGGCTACCTCTCATAAACTGCTTTTCCTAATTCTGTCATCTCTTCAACCTCCAGGACATCACTGATTGTGTGCCATAATGTTGGGGGCACTGTCACTCTCCTCACCCCCCGAGTCTCTCCATTTGATTTTCACGATGGGAAAAAGCGCAAGCTGAGAAAAAAAAAATTCATTTTAACAGCAGGTTTGTTTTTTTTTTTTTACATAAGATAAAAACATGCTGAAGAGTGTGTAAACATCAGCTGTGCAGCCATCTTCTGTCTTCTGAACTTTGAACTTCTCACCCCTCATGAACTTTATTGACCTTCTTCCTCCCCCCTCTATGTTCATCAACTGTTTGGACTTAAAATCTCCATTCCATCTCCAAACTTTTTTGAGACTGTGCAATTCTAGATGATTTCTCATTGGGGACAAAAATAATAAACGAAAAAAAGACAAAAGTACAGAAAAAAAAATCAGCGAGATGGCTTCCTCCACTATTTCATTTTTTTTTCTCTCATTGTAAATATCTGTCAGATTTGTTTGAATTGTAACCAGACACGTGTTCACCGTTATTGGGCTGGCAGCATAAAAATCGCTTTTGTGGAATGCTCTTATGAGCCGGTGATGGGAACTCCGTTTAGAATCACCATCACATGATCAAATCCAGATCCGTCTGTTCCATAATCAAATTTAAGCATAATCATAACTAACTGCTAAAATAGAGCGTATAGGTCTCATACTTGAACTGGTGGTTGTTGCTAATCTCATTGTACATATCAGAAATGTTGAGTGTAACCTGTGATGTCATTTAGGTGTCGTGACCATTGCAGCATCAAGGTTTTTCGATCATATTCATGCGTCTCAACCATGCTTGAGCTCCACATCTAATGTTTCTATGCTGCCAGCTTTGTTTTTCTGATAACCCTTCATGAGCTTATTTATTTTATAACTATTCTACATTATTAATAAATGGCATCAAGAAACTAGACAAAAGGGAATGACTGGAAAGGTGAATTACTGTTTTGTTTTTAGGATTTTAGTGGTTTCTTTTAACATCATCCATTAACTGACTTAAAGAAGTATTAAATATTTAATGTAACTGTAGCATTGTGTTTGTACAAAAAATAGTGAGTTGTGTTTCTTGCCTTGTGGATTGCCAGTGAATCAGCAATTTAGTGCTAATATCTATTAAGTCGTTCATTTTTTCCTCTTTTCTTTTATAATTAAGGGTTATTATTTCCGACAGCAACAGCGGTCATTATAAATGTTCATTTTACCATCACCTGTCTTCTGTTGTCTTATTCTTCACCTCCCACTACACTCAATTTCATCAAATAACACATCGCAAGTTTGTGCCTGAAACCATGTGCTCGATCTTGGGGGAGGGGCCATGTGAGATTGATGTGCGAGCGAATGACTGACTGATTGAATGCATGTGAGAAGCTTGATCAGGTGAGTGTTACATGTCCTCTGTCCACCTGACGCTAAATCCTGTGAGGTCTCCATTCACCAATGGAACCTGCTGTTATAACTCAACCCCATCATGTAAGCCTAGTTAATTTGACTGTCCATAACTCCTCCGTTTGCCAACCACTTTCCACCACTACCTGTTCCCTCCCTCTTACGAGCCATTCCTCTGCCACACACCTCCATGTGATGTTCTCCATTGATAACATACTACTCGACAAGACCCACATTAACTCCGCTCTCATGCCTGCAGAGGAGGCGGATACCAGATAACTCACCCTTTGCTCATGATCCGCACCATCTTTTCCAACCACTGGAGCCAGGCCTCTTTTTACTACTAATAAAAAAGCAAATAAAAACAAGTGATTCTCAGGGTGTTTACAAAATCTACCTTATTAAGTGATTTAAATCACAACCCAGCTCTCCCTCAAGCTTTTAAGAAGCCCAAAGACAATTTGCAAATGTATGATTGCTCTTAAAAACAATGAAATGCACCCAATTAAAGGAGCAAGCAAAACCCTAGTAATGTTTACAATTCTATCAGACCAACGCTTGTGAGCGAATGTGTAGGTGTTACTTTTTGAATCACATTTTGAAAGAAAATTTTACTGTGATATGGGAAACAGTGCATGTCCTCTTTTTTTTGCAACAAATTCCATTTTCTTAATGTGAGAATGGCTGGTACAGTGTAAAGTTACAGCTACGTTTCGTTGCTGATAAACAGAATTGATGTCCATTTTACTTAAAGTTAAAAGGTACTGGACTGTGGTCCAAAAATAAAATCATCCAAAATGTGATTGCAGTTAATTGTATCCAATCTGTCATATTTGTATATGGTGCCAGTGAAAAATAAAGGATCTATTCAAAGTATAAGGGACACATGGGTAGAGTTTACCTACAGTTAAACTCACGGTGATGAGGTAAGTTATGGTACATGGGGGTGATGTTTCACTGCACGATACAGCTCAATATTGCAACAAATACACTACCAGTCAAAACGGGACACATTTAATAGTTTGTCGTAACCTTCATGACTACTTTCATTGTAAATAATGACTGAAAATATCAAAACTATGAACAAACGCATGGAATTTTGGTAAAATTTAGGGGTGTAACAATACACTCTGCACACAATAGAGTTACATATCACAATTTTTTTTAACTATTCTACAATTGAAGGGTCTAGTTTGAATTGTATTAGAGCATTTTAGATCATCCATCCACTAGGGGGCAGCAATAAAGTTTACATTAAGTCACCTTTGCTAATGTAAATGGAGTTAAGAGAGCTTGTTTTATAATGATTTTGGTTTTAAATATTATTAAAGCATAATGGTCTCCTGATAAATATAAAATAAAACTAAAAGACAAGGTAAAAAAGTTTCAGAAGTGACTAGAATCACCATGAGACTATGTATCTCAGTAAGCCACACTACATATTGTGACAATTTTGTATTGCAATATTTTGTTCTGTGATATACAGTCACACCCTTAGTAAATATGTGCTATATTTTAGACTTATCACCTATATTTTAGAATTATCTACCCTTTGCTTTGCACTAGCTGGTCCTTTATCTACCTGGTCAAATACCTTACACCGTCCTATTCATGGTTGAAATTAGGGGAGGGACTTAAGCAACCCAAAAAGCCATATGTTCAGTGAAATCACGTGAAACAAAATTACGACGTTTGCTGAATAGAGCTAATTTAGATAACAGTATACCTCTTTTTTTACTAACCGTTACTTGTTTTGACTAAAGTTCTGACATGAAGCATGTACATTAAATTGATGGAAAAACAAAACAATAACTAATTTAATGTTTGGAACACCACCCACCACTGGTGGGTGGGTCAAATTGACCTTGTAAAATGACAGGAGGGAAGAAATTGAAAAAGAAATGTAAAACTCTTTCTATATACAAGTGAATATGGATCAATTTGAACTAAAGACATCGGAAGGGACAACTTGGGACAAATTTACCAAACATCGGAAGGGACAAATTTACCAAACATTACTAAAAATGAAGAAACTTATGGCTAGCTAGTACAAAGCCAGTCTAGCCAGTCAGAGGCCAGAGATATAGGTGGTGGCCAATCTAATTTTTTGCATGAAACTGCAGAGCCAGATCAATGAGCTTGTGGGTGAATTAAAGAGAAACATTTAAGATGCCATTGTCACCTTGGTCTTAGTGCTCACCCTGTCTCCATATAATATGCCCCATCCTGTTGAAAAACGAGTGGTGATCTAGATAAATAGAATCTGGCATGCAGGATACTATAATAGACATGCTAGTTTTGCATACTTTTAATTTGTAAATTGATTTGAATGGTGGATTCAAATGGTTCAATATTGGACTAATCAGAACGAAGCACACATTTAAAATTTGCTAATGTTTATTCATTGTGTTTTATTTTTATTTTTATTTTTTTGCACTGATTATTTTGAGAACTCATTCTCTTTACTTGGTTAATTTGTTCTTGCATAACATGAATTCTTCATGTGTGCCAATCTGACACATGTGATCCCAACTCCAAGACCATGGCGTAGCCAAGAACTGCAAACAAAGGAACTACTTAGAAGAATCCAAAATATTAACGTATATAACAAAATTTCATGTGTTTACTCATAGTTTTGATGCATTCTGTGAGAATTAACTATGTGAATAATCATAAAAGAAAAAAAAAAACATTAGTTCATTACCATGAAAAAGTCCTTTTTGACTGGTAGTGCAAAAGTAATAATTTAACATTTGCAGATAGCAAAACCCATTCAAACAAGAGAAATAAGCATGAAATTGATGCTATTCCATGTGCAGCAATATCCTTTTACAAGCCTAGTAATGCAAGGCCAGAATTCCTACTGATCCTGAGGCATATGTTTTATGATTGAAATCCATTCTAGACAATCTCAAGATATTGCTTGATCATTATCACCCATTCACTTTCTCTGTGCACAATTCATTCAATCGACAAACCCCACCTTCCCAACATGTCTCAAAAGTCAAAACACCGGAACATCTGATAGAACCATCGGGTCAGCAGGCTTCATCAGCCTTCATCCTTCGCATTGATCTGTTGAACAGGCTCCTGGGAAATTAACATCCACTGCATACTTCAAAATGCCTCTCACCAAACCAACCATAATCTGAAGAAGTGTCTCCAGACTTCATGCAAAATGTGATTCTGTAAACAAAACTTTAATTTCAAATCTAACGCTGTGTTAAAATCAGATTCCCTGTGCTAAGACCCAAAGCTCCAAGCTCCTCTTTAACCATGGAAACTGTCATGATGAATAATTAGGTCTTTCAAGTAGAATCATCACTCCCTCTCACTCGGTCTCCTCTGGGAATTGTGAGCTGGTGTAGCCAAAGCCCCATCTTTTCAAATGTATCCACTCTCGCTAATTGTGCACCTTTACCAGCCTTAGGCCATGATTGATTTCCCCTGCTCCTGATTGGTTCCTTCCCTTCACCTCAAACCCAAGCGGCGCTTCCTCATTTCAGCTGTTCCAGAAAGCAAGCCTACCCATTTACCCCCTCCTCCTCCCTTCAGAGGGGGCACAAAAGAAGTGGGAGAAAGAGAGCAAAAAACAGACAAGAATATGCTCTCAGCCCTTATAAATCCCTAGAGTTGGAAAGCAGACCTGGAAAATGTGCAAAGATCTCCAGTCTAAAGAAGTGCACTTTTCAAGAGGGAATCCACAGTAGCCCTCCAGAGATTTCTTTTGGTCACCCTAAGATGGATTGAAAACCTCAAAATAACAATTTGTATGTCTTGCATTTAAAGGTACAATACATAAATATCATGAAAGGCACTTGCATCAATTTAAAAGTTTCAGGGGATTTCCAAATAAGAGAACCTTAGGTTCACAGATAAACCTACTTCTTAGTCGCCATAATAGTCTTGTAATTCACCTATCGCTAAGCCCGCCCTCTTGGTTAGTATACTATCACCATTTGATCCTCAACATTCAAATGCTAACATATTATCCAATTTTATCCAAGCTTGGAGTGCAAACACCCTCTAATGCTATTGCTAGCTTGTTAAGCCACATTTGAACAAATGTTCTTGTTGATCTTATAGAGCGGGTGGAGTGACATCATTGTATCCCCCATATTTATAGCGTGAAGCTACCCTTGTCGTGGTTACACATTAAACTGATACCGGTTGAGCCAACTACCGATAGAAACTAAAACAAACAAGATTATTTAGAGGTTTTGCTATACTACTCTATTAGTAATACTCGTTCGGTTTGTATTTGTAGAATTTTGTAAATAGCTATCCCTCAAAACAATTCTATCATGACTCCTGGTGGAAACTAAGAATACAAACAAAATGACCACTGCGCCCCATGTGACGATGCCTCCCCCCGCTCTAAAGATGCTACTGATTGAGTGACCAACTTCAACTTCCAATTTCATGGGTATTAAATATACTCCATGCTCACAGTTTTATCTTTGTTTCTGTTTATGAAATATTACATGGTGTACCTTAAAATAAAGAACATTTTTAAATACACATTCTTTGGACAAATCTCCAAATGTATGCATCCCATAGACCAAATTGTCTGTGATATCCCCCATAGATTTCTGATAAAGGCTCGATTTGGACAGCATCAAATTGGTCAATGGGTGCACAGTGGTAGAGCGTAGAGAAAGCAGAGATCCAAGAGTGGCTGAAAGTTTAAAGTTTAATATCTGTCATAACAAAATTCCATCCTTCTCATAGTGGTCTAAATTAGTGATCTGAAAATAAAACTGGGCTTGAACCAGAATTTTCATTGTCTGGTGTGTACCAAGGAGCCAGCAAAGGCTCAAACGCTCACAATAAGTAAGAAAATGGATGAAAGTGTTTTATTTATACAATTGCGATCATTTATTGGGAGTGGCAACTGTAATATTTATTTGTGTTATTGTAACATAGATGCTTCTACATACACTGTGCATCATGACAAAATGGGATTAGTGCAAACGAAAACATTTGAAGGTGGTCAACCAATTCCCAAGACATTTGTAGTGAATGTGCAAGCTGTAGTTTTATGTGAACTGTGCAGTCCCTGTTGTGCTGTAGGACCACAACAGGTCTCTATGTCTGTGCGACGATGCTGAAGTGAACAGCATGAATTCAGCATGAAATTGTACTTTTAATAGGGCTGACTCCAAGAAGAAAACAAAGATAAAGAATCAATCAGAGCAGCGCAGTCAAATCGATTTAAAGCTAGTGCTGTGCTGTGCTGATACAGTGAAAAGCCGTTATGTCAAAGCTAGATGAGCAAGCAAATCTGAGCCACACAAGAAAAATCCATTTGACCTTACTTTCCACCAAAATACATGTGGGTAGATCAGACCTGTACTACATTCTAACATATATCTACGTCATCCATAATCAGAAGCGAATGTTAGTTTCATTGTTGAAATTTGACCTGAAATACTGTTGCTATAATGAAACCAAAATGGCTGCTGATAAAACCCTGTGGCCCATATGATTAGAAGCAATAATGTCCAACATTTTATAAACCACACTTTTTATGGTTTTTATACATTTAGTCAAAAGTTGCAACAAGATGTATGCAAACTTTTTTTGAAAAGCCAAAAAAAAGAAGTAAAAGTTACTAAAAATATTTGATTCATCCCTCAGTGATTTGAAGACACTTTCTCAGTTTAGGGATTGTGTCTTTTGAAGTGCAATTTAAAAAGCTTACTGTGCTACAATCCTGCAAGAAAACATCTCTTCCTACTCCTGAAGAAGTTTCCAAGAAGAGACGTTATCCTTGATATTCAGCAGAGACTGAAACTCTATTTTAATTATAATTCTATATTTAAAGTGTACAGATTCTAACGGTACATGCTTGTGTTTGTTTTCAACAGAGACGAATAGCCATCCAGCTTCATTTCACTTAATTCCAAATGGATTCATTGTCATCTTCGAAACACTGAAAATGATTGTAATAGTTTTGTATGCTTTTTGTTTCTTGCTGTTGTAATATTTCTAACAAATGAATCAAGCTGATAATTTATCCTCGAGTTTGTTCGTAATACAAAGAATAACTTTTAACATCAGTATTTTAGGAGTATATGTACATAAGATATAAATTAAGAAAGTTGCAATGCAAAGCTGTGATTTAAAAACACTGTAGCGTGTACAGTGATTTGTTTTTATCAATTTTATGGTACATATGATATGTTCTGCATTTCTGCAGTTGTTGTTTCTTTTTCTTTATGAGCATATGCTTTAATAAATATGTTTTTTTACAGTATAGAGGCCCAAGCCTTTCTTATAACAAACTGTTTAATGAATGAACTCAAAGAGCAACTGGGACATAGTTCAGTCCTTCCTTTTCTTTCAAGTTATATTTTAATTAGCCATGAATTCTAGCTTCTATCTGTAATTAGCTTTGTTGGTGCACATGGTTATCTATCTCAAATGGCCTTTCAATGTGATGTACATTAGCACCGATAATCCGTACAGGGCTTTAATGAGGTATAGAAATGCTAAAAACCAATCAGTAAATGTGAAAGTCTATCAGTATAGCTGCTTCTTCACAACTCGAAGAGGCCTAATGGCGTCATAGATATGACAAAACCAAGAAAAAATGTAAGCTAAAATAAGAACATGTGTATCTCTCTCCAGTTTGCTGTTAGTTAACGCTGCAGGACATGGTAACCAAAAATTGTATTTTGAGAAAAGAACCAAAAACATTTTTATGAGAGCATTTTCGGACATAACTTTATGCACTGAGCATAGAGAAGGAAGATGTTGATGTAATTATATCAATTGAGAAAAAAAAATGCTGGTTACAAAAAAATACATATACGGTAATTCTAAAGCAGTGCTTTTAGTGTGCAAAGTGTACAATGGAACAAAAAAAAACAAAGACATTTAAATGTAATTATAAGCAAACTGAACTCAAAGTTATTCAATTGATATGTTTGAAGTGCCTTTGAAATGGACATGCATGATTATGTTTTAGTGCATTCTCAAAATTCATTGACTTGAAATTAATTAAAATTGGCAACACCCAAAATGGCTGATATAGTGAAATCGTACATTGATCAAATCTGGATGAGCTCAGATTTTGAGGGGCCATTAAAGACCTAAAATGAATGTCATCTCCTCTCCCAAAATGTGCATAAAACCTCACGTGATGGTTTTTACAACATGCACCAAGGTTTGGTCTCAATATTTTAAAAGGTTGTGGAGGTATAGGCTTTTCGATCAATTTAGAGAGTTACATTTAAATTATACTCAAAACCGTAACAAAACACTATGACCGACTAACTTGAACTAGTAGTAGTGACAAATCGCCTAAACGAAGTTCACATTCTTCAAATAGTAAAATGACATCATATTTTCCTTTATACAACTAACGTTTCAAACGCATCATGGTTTTTAAAACTTTTATAATTGGCAAAACTAGTTACATTTGTCTGTCACTCTGGTTATACTGGCAGACATCTTCATCTATAAGCAACAAATGTTTATCACAATGACTGTGGGAAATTGATCTTACCCCTTTGTTTGAACTATGGCTCCAGAAATCCATACGTTTGGAGGGCTACACACATCTTCACCCTCTTTTTAAAAAATAATTGGAACACCCCTTTGCTTAAAGTAAACATGCAAAACTGAGGTAAACTGAAAAACGGGGTAGTAATTAACACAGTCCCCATCTGACCTATCGCTATTGGTACTTTCCCCATTTTGGGTCAGTTTGTTTGGCCCAAACGAAAGCCAACAACTGATCCACTATAGCACTTGTCTGCAATTTTCATTCATTTTCACACCACACTGACAGTGAAGGTTTGAACTTGTAAAAAATGGAGCCGCGTGACAGCAACTACCTCAATTATTGTTCAGATGTGATTTAATGTGTGTGAAAATAAGGCTCTGTTTCTCTTCAAAAAAGGCTACTAATGTTCTTTTAACAAATATATACCTTAATGCTATAGCAGCTGGTTTAATTCAAAATAAATTTGGAGCTTTATTGGAGTTTGGTTCTCACCAAAAAGAAACTGCTCTAAAGAAGTTTACCAAGACCACCCCTTTCAGCAGATCTTGGTATGACTTTTGGTAAGCACTTAAGTGTGATGGCTGCATCATCATCACCTGCACAAACTACCCCCAACAAACCTAAGACTCACACACCTTGGTTATTGTTATTGGCTCAAATCAGCTGTTACAGCAGCTCAGGGTTTTGCTGTGCAGGTGCCTTTTGTAAGATACTTGTCCAAATATATTTTTGGGCCAATATAGGACAGAAAGTGTTCATTGGGGGCTTAAAATCAGAAGAGAGTTCAAAAATCCAATGTGGAATCAGTGGATGTTACATCCCTTCTTCAACGTAGCATAAAATTAAAAGTTACAGTTGTATGTATATGTCTTAATTCTGTAAATGCTAATCAGGCTAGCAACAGAAAAACCACCATCAACCACAGGAGGAAGATTGGTATTGATTACCGAACGAAAGGATGTTCAAAACATACTTCAGGTGAAAAAATACTCTCCAAAACAATGGAAACTAAATTGAACAGAATTAAGTAAAGAAAGAAACAAACAGATCATACATCCTGACTTACAAACAAAGATTAAGAGAGGAGGTACTTCATTCCCTCCACTCCAAGCAAGCTAAACAACAAGGAAAGCAAAAACATTTGCAATCAAACAGAAAGCAAATTATCTTATAAAGCAGCAACAAAGATAAGCAATACAACAATAAAGTGAAGAAAAGGTGGATTCGAAATGCATTAAAGTGGGATTACAGAACTACAGGTGACAACATCTAGGACTAACACTTCATATACAGGGTGAAAGGTAATTACTTTATCAATGTTAGAAGTTGATCTAACAGACTGGTAAATTTCTAAAATTACTGGCAGTGAACTACAACCATGTAAGGCCCTTACAGTCCATTTGTTGAAAAAGTTATCCACACAACTACAGGTAAAGTAAACAGTCATATGTTAGTCGTAATGCCAGTTTTAATTACTAACAAAAACTAAAGAGCAGAGCTTTTAATACTACAAAACAAGTCTAGGGAAACTTTACGCTATTAATAAGCACATACATGGTTTCCGACCATTTTCCTCCAAGTACTTCATTGATTATGGTAATAGCTGGCCTTTTTTATTGATCAACTGACCATTTGTTAAAAATGTTCTCCTAATCTACAAGTCGCTTCGAATAAAATCTTCTGCTAAATGCATACAAGTATGTTCTGAAATATTGCACGCCATTACAACGTAATTCTCCTAATACATAAGCTAATTAAATATCTGTACATTCTAAATATTTACGGAAGGAGGCTTCACAAATATACTTTGGAAATCACTGAGGAATGCCTGATCTTTTCATACATAAAAAGGGAAACACTCTTTAGATTTGCTAGCAGCTAACACCTGAAGGTTAAATCGAACAACAACTCCATGAGGTTATAAAAAGCTCTAGTGACCCATTTTCCATCTGCGCTCCCTTTAATCTCGACAAGCCATGAAAAACAGGAAAAGAACACTATGTCAGAGCTACACTGAGGGAAGAGTGTGTTTGGCATCATTGGGGATTGAGTGACCCTCGGACAGATGGAAGCACAGCATGTCTGGCAGAGACAGTCTCGGCCTGGTCTAATGGGTCATGCAGTCACCACACTGAACCCTGGCCTTAGCCAAAATAATACCATTGGTTTTTGTTTGATCGCAAAGAAAATTGGACATTTCTGCAAAAGGTGAAAATGCCCTCAATGCAGAGCAAATGCCTTGGACTTCTGAGTGCACCCAACTATATGACCATCGCCTTTCCCCATTAAGTATTTTACGACACTGACTTCCCTTTGACTGTATTTTATGCCACATTAAGAATTTTTTTTAAAGCATTTATAATAAATATCTAAGCCCTCTATTCCAGCACTGCCCTCTATTCTAAATGCTGAATTAATTGCAATAAGCATCTTTAAATCAACTCATATTTTTTTGCCTCTGTATCTAAGCCCTCACCTTTCAGTCAGAATTTGGCAAAGACAAACACTGAGCGGCACTTTAAGACGGTGTTGATGCACATTACATTATAATCGACAGAAACCACATTTTCTCTGCAATATTCTTCAGCGCGAGTCTTCTGTTCTCACTCCCGGGTCAGGCAGCGCACCACATCTACATATAGAGAAGCTGTACTAGCGATTCATCTGATAGGTAAGTGGGCGGCACTAGGAACATTGAGCCATTTTCAACTCATATAAAAGGAATATAGGATCACACAAAAATTATTGAAAGATTACGAATACAACTGCAGATATGTTTTGGGGGAGGGAACAACAGTAAAAGATGCTCGGAATGTCAGAAAAGTTGATTTTGTATAATATTGCTCATTTAATGTTTTCTCGAAACTATTAGCAGACAAATTTTTTAATATTAGGGAAACTTGACTTTTCTGACATTTCTCACGCACGTTTGAGCAGTCCTTTATTCCTTTTATGTGAGCTGAAAACAGCTTGATGTTCCTTGCAACACCAAATTTCTTACCTCCGCCCACTGACCAATCAGATTAATTGCTACTACAGCCCATCTCAATGATGCAAGGTTGTGCACTTTGACCCAGAAGTATAAGAGTAGCAGACCCATGCTGGAAAAACATTGCAGAAGATGAGCTTTTTCAAATGTATGGAGCATAAAGTTTTGTTTGCATTACCAACGAAGGAGCTTATTCGTCAAAGGTGGCTCAATTCTTCCCATCAGCGAAAACTTAGAAAGATCACTTTAGTTTGTGAGCAGCATTTCACATCGAACTGGTTTGCCAATAAAGAAGAGTTCGACAAAGGACTTGTAACAGAACGCTTTCCAACTGTCCAGTCTGTTGATGTGGAATCCCGTATGTAAGTATGTGTTATTTACTGTGTTGACCAGTCCTAGAAGAAACTTTGCTGTGTTTCTGACTCAACTACATACTTCCAGGTCAGACTCTGGGTCATACTTATAAGGTACTATTACATCATACATAGCCATTTTCTGTCGATTACAATGTTTAAAAGAATAACACGTTTTTACTCTTTGTTTATGTGAATGGAGCATTTTGCAGAGGCCAAAAATGTGAGGTGATTCAAAGACAATTTTTATGATGAATATTGGATTTTTATTATAACGGTGCAAAGCAAAGTTATTATAACGGTGTAGCGCTAGTATAGAGGGCTCAAATAATTATTCGAAATGCTATAAAAAGGGCAAAATATGACCCCTTTTTCTGCATTAACACATTTCCTTGTGTTGTTATTGTTATGTCCGAAGGGTGTGTTCACATTTGTAGTTTGAATAGTTTAGTTAACTTTCTCTGGAAGAAAATAACAAAAGAAACAGTTCGCCTTGTTATCATAAACATTGGTCTGGTGGACTTTCAGATATACAATTTCCATGAAGTTTAAGGCACAGTGTTATGGCCACATCCGGATTGGTCAGGTTTGCTTTGGGTCTTATGTGGCGGAACTCGCCAACATTGTTGTCCGTCTGTCTGGGCACGTTTATCCTATGCATTTTGAAACGGTTTTATCTCTACCAACTTCACATTGTCAGAGCTCATACACAACATTCTGAGCAGCAAACCGGATTTCTATGTGATTTCCTCAAAGAGCTGAATCATGGAGAAGGTGACCTCGATGGCTTAGCTCCATGAGTCCTTGGAGGTGAAAAATCAGGTAATGTTATGCTTGAATTTAGGGCTGGGGGATTAATCAAAAAGTAATCGTAATCACCATTCAGAAGCTATAATCTTTCACATTTTTACAGATTATTTTGATTACCTTTATAAACACTACTGCGTGTGGAGTCATGAGATCCCGCTCCACAAATATTTTTAGGTAATGTTTGCCTTCATTTCAGTTGTTCGTTTATTGATGTCATAGATAGTGCGTTATTATTCCAATAATTAAGTAATGTAGCCTTCATTCTAAAATCTCTCAATATGTGATCATTTTTAGAGTACAAAACATCTCTATGAACTATGAGAGGAATAATAATAATTAAAATAAAATAATGGTAATCAAGCTAAATTCTTCAATTAATCGAGATTTTGATTTTAGGTCAAACCACCCAGCCCCACCTGAACTGAAATATGTTATGTTTGACATTTCATTTTTGATTCAAATGTGTTAGATTTGGTGTGTGTTATATTACAATTTATTATATGCATATTACAACCAGTTTACATTAAAGTTTGATTAGAAATGGATCAAGACTCATCTTTTTTGTGGTCTCCGTACGCTTGTTTGGTATGCACAAAGATTCGGGTGGCAGCGTTCATATTTCACCCAGCAAGGAACAGGAACTGACCATTTGCAGTAGGATTCATTTTAATCAAACTAAACTTGACTAAATGTGAAAACAGCCTATGGCAACTAAAACTCAGAGATATATACTTGTTGGATTTATTCTGTTAACTCTGGGAGTATAGTTGGTTCTCAATCTTTATTTCTGTTTGTAATGAAAAAAAAAATATTTGAGTTAGTTTAAAACATAAATGTTGTAAGGTGGCTTCTGGACAACACATATTTATTGTTATTGTATGGGACAGCACTACATCTGGTGTCTTTTCACCTTTCAACTCAACAATGCTGCGTGCTAAAAGAGTTAAAAATGTAGCAAGTCATGAAGCTTCCTGAGGAATTGTAAACTATTACTTTTGGTAAACCTGCCATGTTATGGTAAATAAATATTTTACATATATTTCTGATAAAATTATACGAAGTATAAAATTTCATATTTTAATCAGTGGGAGTGAGAAGCTAAATCCAAATAAGCATTTTGGAAAAAAAAAAAAAAAAAACATTCATGAACCATGCACACCTTAATTACGGTAAATTTAAAGGTCAACTTCTGCACATTTTCCATCAATTTTGAATGCACTGAAGCGAAAACATTCGATTCAAGTGTGTTTCAAGTCCATGTTGTTGTATGGCAGGGCCTATAGAGCTTTTAAAAAACAAAAGTGTTGACTTGAAAGGCAGGCTTGTGATAAACAATCCACATTAATTGTGACTACCCTTTCCCATCCACATATCTGAATGTAAATCAAGAATACAGTTAATGACCAGCAGTACCACAACAGGTCTGATTGGCATCATCACTACACATTTGAAGATGTCGTTATGCGTTTTATATAGCATGCGTCATGCACCAATGCTCCTTACTACTTTTATGTTAATTGTGTTGTGTATTTTCCGACATGGCCTGGATGTATTTTGCGACAAATTCCCACTTGACAAAGCAGTTTCACAGGTAGAAAAAATCTGCAAAGCAATATCTGAAGATTAAGCTAATGCTTATGAGTTGTGCTGTTGGTGGTATGTTTGTGTTGCTGTAAAATTAATCTGATGTCTTTGGTAAAAGATTAGGTGGCTACATTCTTCGACATTGGTTAAAATACCGCTTATTTTTCAATCCAGTTTGATGCTTATATACATGCATTATTTTAGCTTTAATGGAAAAATGCCAGAAAAGGGTGGATTCCAAACAAACAAAACATTCCTGAACAAAAATTTTAATTATCACTAAGATGTCTGGGACAGAAGAAAAACAGAGCAGAGAAGAGTCTACCTAATACCTTCTTTCTGTTGGGGCCCACTTCTCTGATTTTATGATGATTACTTATACGTTTGGATGAATTTTTTACCTCACAACAAGCCACAAAATTATTAAAGATATATGTGGCTCATGTTGTCTCATTATTTTAATGAACACAAGACTCAATCAAAGACGTATACATAGAGCGTTATTCGCACTCCCTTCTCAGCTCCTCACTAGAAAACTATGTAACTGGATGTCCCTTAAACACCTCCCCAATTGACAACCCTTCCCAACTTGACAAGAGGCTCCTCCCATTTTCTCTTGAATAAGTAAAAGCGATAATTTAACAGTTCAGTGACTATTAACCTATTGCTAAACCCCACACAAAAAGAACAAATGAGCCAATCACAGTTCAGCAAATGTTTTAGAGACGGTCAAACGCTGTGCGTGTTGCTCTTACCACTGATACCAAATCACTTTAGATTATTTAACAACAGATTATTTAATTCAGTTCCCAAAATCAATTCAAGGCTGCATTAAAATGTCTGTTTTGAAAGTTGTTTGCTTGGCCAAGCATTGAACATATTGCTACATTATTAGACCTGAGATAATTCATCTTTATTTTATCTCTTATATGTAGATGTCTCCATACAAAAAGACATTATGAAACTCATCAAAGGATAAAAGAATTTAATGAAAGGAATATCAGTTCTCTCTTGGTTAATGGGTAGAAAGAGAACCCTGAGTGCTCTTATGATATGAACACAGTCAAAAAGGTGGGCAAGGAAACAATGAAGAAAACAGCATAGCTGTTGTCATGACAACCAGCTGAAAGACCTGCTGCTTTTATAAAATCTGTCTGTCTTGATTCTGGTTTTAGAGATGTGCCCAAAATGTGTTTTACAATTAAAGCACGGTCCAAATATGATTGCAAACTTTTAGCAAAAAATAAAATAAAATAAAAATAATAATAATAATTAAAAAAAAGTGAAACTTATTTATAAACCAATTACATTTTAAAGTAAATTTCAATGGTGAGACATTTTCTGACAATCCTTGATGCCGCAGAAGAGGGTGTGTGACTCATTGGGAATTGACTGCATCAAATGACGCACCATTTTGTATTCAAACAAGTTTTTTGGTGCAGTTATTCATTCCAAACAAACCCTTCAGATGGAATTATATGGTAAAATTATTGACTTTAATCTCTAGACAAGAAGAAAAGATGCTTTGTTGCATACCAGTGCTTCTCATGTTGTGTATAATAGGGGGAAGATACCTATTGACATGTGCTGAATCCCATTCAAGACACTGCGTGCCTCCATAGTCCTTGGCAAGTCTGTGTTGCCATGGTAACCCCCAGCCCCCACCTCAAATGCTGCATGGAGAAAAGATGAAGAGGGAGAGAATGAGTGAAGAGAGATCACTACAGGCGAGAGGGACAAAAAATGTTTTGCACAATGCTTGTGTATTGGTGGTGATGTGGGGGGTGTTAGTTGGTAAAAAATCATTATATTACAATAAAAAAAAAAAAAATCATTAATCCCCTTCACTCACATCTGATTCTTATCGTTTTTGCCAGTTTAGGGTGCAAAGGGCCCAAGACTCACTTTGCAGTCAGGGCACGTTGCCTCTAAACTTCAGACTGAATTCAATTATTTATCTGGCTCAGCAGACATCCAGCAATGTTCACGCATCTTAATACGCCTATGGCAAACAATACAATTTATGAATTGGTTCACTTTATTTTGCAACAAAGAACTTGGGTATTTTCCTTGACACTTTAGTTTTATTGCAGGCACAACCTACCATAAGGCAGCATGCAAACAATTTAGAGCACAAAGTGTGTTAAACCACAAAAATAATGCAAGAATCCGTATTCCAGATAGGAGAGCACTTTTACATTCAAAACAATGTTTGCTAATGCCATCTCACAAGCTCTCTTCAGTTTTGTAACAGTATCTACTTACACATGGAATGTTTATGAGGAACAACCAAATGACCACAACAGATAATCTAAATCCAATTGCTCTTCGTAAAATTGACCTCAATTGTTGCAAATAGCACCAAACGCGGTTCTGTGGGACGTAGTCATAAAGGAACCATTTTGAGGGCCAGAAAGCACCAGTTGTTGAAGGTGCTATGCATAACTTAATGTATTGGCCGCTGAAGTATATCTGCAAAAAGCCTAGAGGGATTATCATCACTAATACCTACTGAAAAACCTTTTTGTGTATGTTACTGGAGCTATATAGCATGCAAAGATATTGATGAATCACTGAAGACTATTTTTTCATAGTAGTGGTGCTATATATGAGTGTAACAATATGTCATAGCATAATATATTACAATACAAAATTGTCACAAAACATATTCTGGAGCTACTAGGACACGTCGTCTAGGAGCTTAAGTGTATTTGCTTCTTGGTGTGATTGTGATTTTAGTCACTTCTGAAACTTCTTTACCTTCTTGTTTTATGCTATATTTACTAAGAAACAATTAGTAAACATTTACTCACATTTTATTGAGAAATATTATACAATTAGCTCTCTCTATCACTTGGAGTAAAAAATAACTTAATGGAAACATTAACACTGCCCCCTAGTGGATGAATGGTATCAAATGCTCTCATACAAATCAAACTAGACCCTAACCTTCTTAGTTTTGCACTCTAAAAACTTTTTAAATTCCTTTCTTTACTATGAATTTTCAATAGTTGGTTAAAAAAAGTGTAACATATTGTGATGCATATCATAAGCAGAGTATATTGTTAAAGCCCTATTGCTATAGCATCAAACGTTTAACATCTTATACAATGAACTTGGAGTGACCATAAGGATCATTTATTGGGTTACATTGAGTAGTTGAGGTATAATATATTTTGTGAAACTAAACAGTTATGCAACATGAGCTGACTTATCTTTAATCTTTATTTATATACAGGTTTTAAAAAAATAAAAATCAAATTGCCACTTTGAAGTTTAATGACCAGCTACTATAGCAAAAAATTGGGTTTGATATAAAATAAAAAGGTGTCCACTGATAAAGTATCCATCACAGATTTGCAATATACCTGCTACACTTTTAGCATTGACAACTCAGAAGAAACCGATATTGATACAAAACAGGTGAGCAGTGTTTGAAACAAATGAATATTGACCAAAATTGCATTTGTTCTAGAATGTGTTTCATCTACAAGAAAACATCACAAATTGTTTAATTTGTATGCACACTTCACCTCAAACTTGTACACTGGCCATTGTTTCGTTTCTTACTAGAGCAGTTCCTCTGAGCTTTTGAATATGCAAACAGTTGGCCAATCAGAGCAGTGGTTGATATTTTCTAAATACACCACAAACAAATGATGCTAATATGGCCATTCAAAATAATAATAATAAAGATTTATGTGAGTTTAAAATTGTAAAATCACAAGTAGTTTGTAGTAGTAGTAGACTTCACTGAACAGAGGAAAGAATATGGGCCCATTCAAAAATTGTAAGTCTTACTACGGAGCGCTGTATTTTAGAAATATCTAGTTTGAATAACTTCTGCTGATAAACATGGTGGATGACTAAACTTACCAGCTGAATGCGCTCCGAAATATGAATTTCGCATTACAAAACTAGAATAAATATGTAGGGCCGACGTGACGAACCCACTTCCGTTTCGTGAATTCAAAATGTAAGCCGTTAATTGCCTGTAACCAGGTGGGCGTTTGAAAATGAAGCAGTGGGGCTGTTATAAGTTAAAATGTCGATCAAGGCCAGCACATGTTTTTCTACGTTAATGTTATTTTTTAAGTTCATCAGTTCGGATTCACCAGTCTTTGATTGTGAAAATGGGGATTCACCTGCATTTCAGCTGTGAGGATTGGTGCGGAGAAACCCATATCTGCAGGAGACGATTGCTCTGGCTCTGCGCCGCTTCTCATTAAAAACCACGACCATACCTCAGTGCAGAACAAGCGGCAGAGAAACAGAGCCGCTACCTTCATTTGGAGAACTGCCGCCATCCGTCGGTGAAAGTTAAGTACTGCAGACAGCTGATTATTTTGAAAAGGAACTGCTGTATTTTTGTATGCGTATATGCCTAACGAATGGCTTCAGCCTCGTTTTCGAAAAGTTAAAAATGGAAACAAATATGTTTTATTACCATTACAGGTCTCAACCGCACCATGAAGAGTGACCTCAGTATAAACACAGAACTACAGGTTGTCCGGTAGAATCATGCTTTATATTTATTATCTTATTCATGTAATTGATTTAGTATATACTATATATTTTTAACCTCAAATTATAATTATAAATATCACATCTGAGCATGTGCAGACTCCATCTCACTTTCATGTCAACATCCAAAACCACTAGTTTTTGGCACAAATACAGTAGTTGTCTATGGTGTTCACTTAAGTGACAATCATATATTTTTTATCTTTAAATACGAGAATAATAACAGCAAGGAAGCATACGCACGTCTCAAACGAATTGTAGAACAGAGAGCCATTCAGCGAAGTATGAGCTAATAATTTAGTGGCAGCCTCTAGTTTTCCTCGTAAAATGCATAAATTTGTGGATATGAACATCAGAGATGCATACGTGCATGACTTGAAATAATTATAGAATAAAGAGGCATTAAGTGAAATATGAGCTTATTATCTAGTGGCAGGTTGAAACGCACTGCCAAAAAAATCTCAGGATCAAACAATGAGAACACGAAGAAGTGGTGCTCACATCCTTTATTCTCTCCAGATAAATACCACATACAAAGTGACGTTTGCTATATCAGCTGTGAACATAGCAAGTGGGACAGTCTTTATTCTTTCTAAATTGATTGCCTAACACTGAATTTGTGACAATTTCCACATATTTTGGGGCAGCTGCCACTTTTAATGCCACTGTCACACAAAGGTTTTTCCCATACTGGTGAAATTTTCACCTCCACCACATACCTTTCACAGTGGGTTTGTTTTTTGAGATTGGAACCTCCCGAATGGCAGCAGACAGAGCCACTTTTGCAAACTGTTCATTTGTTTTACAGTCTACACCACTAGCTTTTACCATTCTTTTAGTTCACTCAGTTCCAATTATTCTATGAAAGATGAGAAGAAATGTGATTTTTTTTAACAAGAAAAGCAAACAAGACAGTCACCATTAAACAAAAACAAATTTATACAGAGTATTTAGATAAGCAAACTCAGTTACAGTCTACTCATTATGACATCTTTTCTTCTTCTTCTTCTTCAACTTCTCTGGGGTTTCAATGTTATCACAAGGATTATCCACTGACTCCGTTTTAATTAAACCTGCATCGAACACATCCTCATCCTCACTTGTTTTCTCTTTCTTCAGCTTTTTCTTTTTCCTCCTCTCCTTGGTTGGTTCTTCTACCATAGTCTGTTCGCAATGTTCATACTGATCATACTCAACTTTAATCACTTCTTGTTTGATTAAAACCTCTTCGCTATCTTCTCGCCTTTTGTCTTTCTTCTTTTTCTTCTTCCTCTTCTTCCTGTCATCACAATCACTCAGCTCATCTCTGGTTCTTTCAGGAACGTCATCAGAAACGACTGTGACTAAACTTCCAAATGGTTGGAAACGCTGCTTGAGTCCATTGGGAATGCAAGGAGCTGGAGTTGCTGGGATGGGTAAGAGACCTTGGTCTTCACCAGAGTTTCCATAGGTCTCTGAGATCTTGAGGATTCCACTGAAGCCTGAGGAGCAGAGAAATGGCTTCTGAGAGCTCCTGTCAGAAGCCAGCAGATGTAAGTCGGTTGGAGCCCTGCTGCTAAGGATGCTGTAGGTCTGTGGACTTATCCCACTGGACTGCACCATTTTCATTCCTGATAAAGGAAGCTTGAGGTTTTCAAAGCTGTGGAGTAAAAAAAAAACACAATACTCATCAAATTGAACTTGAGAAACCCTTTTGGGAAGTTTGAAATTTGAGCTTTAATGTTGTTTGACAATTTTTCAAAACCACTTTGTACATGTCATTTAACAAAAAAAAAGAGACTCACAAAACCACTTTAGGCAATCACAGAGTTAGAAATGTGTGTATTGCAGAGCTTTTGAAAAGGGGACAGAATCTTTTGGTGTAGGGGCATGTTAGTTTTGGTAAATTCTAATCTTAGCATTGGTTTCCCACAATTTGTTGCTTGCTCTCCCAGAATGGTTCTGTACTAACATAAATATGATATTACCCTGACACACCATCCTATAAAATGATTATAAGCAGATAACAACAACAAATGCCGGAAAGGTGCAGTTCAACACAGGCAGGGCTCTAGACTAACTTTTTGCACTGGTTGCATTGGTGCGCCTAAATTTTTTTCTTAGGTGCACCAGCACAAAAGTTAGGTGCACCCAAATTTTCAACTGCATCACATTTAACACCACATTTTCACAAGTTCACTTTTTTTAGTTATCTATTTATTTATTTTTTTTAAATCACTGTCCATAGACAATATTGACTTGTAAATGATTAACTAACAACCTGGTCAATATAAAGTTCTTTATTTGAAGCACAATTCCACAAGAAAGGTAACTAAAACTTACTGAAAAGGTGTTTAAAGTGCTTTACTGAGCTGAAATTTAAACTTTAAACTGATTTTGGTCCCTAAGAGCAGCAAATACAAATAAAAACGATAATACCATTTACTACCCAGATCAAGAGTTTATAATGCAGCCTATTTATTTATTTTTTCATTTTTAAGTGTCAGAATATTATGGTTAATGCAGTAACGAGACGGTAGGCATATTATTGACATAGGCTCCATAACATGACATGGCTTACCTTGGGCATGAGCATGCTCGACCTCACTGTGTTCAATAATATATTCATTGGTCTTCCTTTCCGCAAGATACGACTGTACACAATGATGCATTCCTTTGTGGCGATATATGTGTCTCCGTCGATCAGGAATTCCATGTACGCACTGTTCACAATTTGCACAGACGTCTTTTTTTTCAATGTATCTGCGATGACTTCTATAAATTGGGTGCGCGCGACATCATTGCTGTACGTCGGGTTAACGTTCAAGCCATTTTTCTTCATAAGAATTATTTCGGACTTGAATTTAGTGAAGGGGAGTTCTTCTTTTGCAATATTGTAGGCAACGTTAAACTTAATTCTCATCTCGGCCTCGTCTGATGATCTGTTTGCAGCTGCCTGCCGCTGTAAAGGTACGTTCACATCGAACGCGGTTCGCGCGGTAAGCGCGGAGGGTTTCCATGTTAAGTCAATGCAAAGACGCGTTTGCGCGCGTCTGAGGCTTCAGCGGCGCGGTAAACGCGAATTGAGCGGCGCGCTTGCCGCGATAGGCGCGTATTGAGCCGCATGAATGGGTGATACGCGTGTTGTGAGCCGCGCGCAGGAGGCGGACAGGCCGTAGACGGAGTTTCGTTTTTTTTCCCCCCTCGAACGACGGGTCGCACCGGTGCAACCTTTGATTTTTTTAGTCGCACCATTGAGAAATTAGGTCGCATATGCGACCAAATTGGTCGCACTCTAGAGCCCTTAGGATTGATTGTTCCATGTCAGTCTAGATAAGTTTTTTTACAAAGAAATTTCCATCACGAATCGCTTAAAATGTCCATTTATGTGCACTATACTGTCGAATATTCTGACATCAAAACATTAAATCACAAACGCATTCCAAATAGCAGATACAATTTGTGTTCCAAAAGGAAAAAACAAGTTCATTTTAAAGTTTGCAATTAATTAAAGTATTAATTTTAATAAAAAGACACCCTTGGTTCTTCAAGGAACCAAGAAGAGCACATGTCACCCCTCTCCACTGGCTTCCCATTGAGCCTCGAATCAAGTTCAAATCATTGACGCTGACATACAGGACAGTCACAGGCTCCACTCCTCCATACCTTCACAAACTCCTCCAGCTCTACGTCCCCTCCAGACGCCTCCGTTCAGAAAATGAACAGCGTCTGGTGGTCCCATCTCAGAGCGGCAAAAAATCTCTCACCAGGACCTTCTCCTTTACAGTTCCTGGCTGGTGGAATTCCATTGCCGTCCCATTAAGGAAAGCTGAATCTCTTTACACCTTCAAAAAGCAACTAAAAACTCTACTCTTTCGAGACCACTTACTAACTTAACAAAAATAAAACATAAAAAAAAACCTCTGAAGCACTGAGTTGAATTCATTTTCTGTACTAGCTTGAAAGTGTTCTATGTGTATGTTCTATGCGTATTTCAATCCACTTTGTACCAAACTGCTTGATGTTTACTCCCAATGTAAGTCGCTTTGGATAAAAGCGTCTGCTAACATTTATTAACATAAATTTAAATGTAATAAAGATTAAGCTTTTTTATACTTGTAGCTCTCTGCCCTAGCCAAACTCATCCAGGCTCGTTTTAAAAACTAGGGTTGAAACCCATCATGCCCATGACATGATTAGGGTTTAGTGAAAAAAAAGTACTTTTTTTAATTTAGTTGTTTTTTTTTATCAAAACAAAAAAGCAATGAATTGATTTCTGTTTAGCAAATCAAAAAGCCAAAAGAATCACTGTTTATAAACGATTATTACATTTTGCTAATGTAGGTTCACTACTGCTAAAGATCTGCGCTATGCTGCACATTCATTTCAGACATTTTAAAGTTACTTTACCCATGTACATAATGCAATCCAGTAAAGATAAAAACAATGTAGCTTTGTACCATTTAGGGTCGAAACGGGCTGGTGCTTTGATGAGCCATAACTCTTGTCCATTTCCTTCCAATAACGCACTAGCTGCAGAGACAAACGGCATGGTCTTGAAGTCAACCGGACACTGGTACTTTGAACCTGTGAGGGGGAAATAAGGGAAACACGTTTGTTGAGCATATCTGAAATTAACAGACCAAACGTCAGTCTTTTCATACAAACCTGTTTTTTGGGAAGTCTTTTCCATATTTGCTTTTAGCTTTCTCTGCAGCAAAATGTGACTTAATTTATTCTCACTCGTGTCATCACTGAACTGCATCAAAGACAGCTGTCCATGTAAACACGTGAACGACGTGTGGATGGAGTGAGTGGGATCAACTTTGACCCGGAAGTCAATAGAATCACTTCCGATGACTAAAATAATATCGCGCGTTTAACCAGCAGCAGAGGGCGTAGTTATAAAGGATAAATGTCGTCTAAATATAATCAAATTGACAATATGATAAAAGGGTGCTGTTTCACCCCAGAATGAAATTGCGGTTTAACTAACCCAAGTTTAATGTCTGCATATAAAGCACCCAAAACCATAAATAAATATCCTTTAAAATAATGATTTGCATTGAGCTTCTTAGTTTTAACTGTCAAATCAGACATCTGCAAAAAAGTGGATCCTCCTGAATTACACCCCAAAATACAGTCCTTTATTGATTTGAAAGGTCATAGCTATGATTTACATCCATTCACACTTTTTTAAACATGGTCATTGTCCACCCAAGCACCCCCTTAAATATAACTGCTATATATTTATCCTTTTACCCATGACAAAGAACCACAACCACAGACAACACTTTTCAATATATTCTTTGCAGCCTATTGACAAGAAGTTGTGTGAATAGCAGCTTGTTGGTGACTATTAACAGTATGAATGTCCTTAATTATCTTTGACAAAATTTATTTCTGTTTTTATACAAAAGAGTGAAAATAAACACAAAATGTAACAGTAAATTAGTGTATAAATGAATTAGAATTCACTTGGCTTTCTGCATTTATGTTACCAAGATCTTAGGTTCAGTCCAATGGGAAAGCTCCCTGTGTAGTCGAGCACAGCAGATGCTTGTTATCGAAGATGATCCTCATGGAGAAACGTCTTCCACTGAAATCCAGTCAAGGACAAAATATATATAATAAAGAGTTGGTTGTATCGTTCAAAAATACCAACTGTATGTTGCAAGCAATGAAATCATCCAAGATAATCTGTTGGTATCTATAAAATAATACAAGTAGTTAGTTGTCGATTAAAACACATACATCAACAAATAAGATAGGAATAAGATGCTAGACACTGATGCTAGTTGGTTAGCACTATTCTCAGCCAGAAGGTTACCAATTTGATCCTGACTGGGAACCTTTCAGAGCATATATCCATCTACCAGCCCTTGATTCTGCTGTGCACTCAGTTTTCCCCCAGAATTAAAAGACACACATGTCTGAATTGGTCTCTTAATAGTTTGAAATAAATTCCCCACAGAAGTGAGCAAGACCCTGCATTGAACTACTGACCTCTTTATGGTGTTTCCACCCAGAGAGATTGAGGTGGAGACTCCAACGACTCTAATTGTAATTGACTAGACATAACTATCCAGAAAGGGACTTGGTATGCAGTTCTTTGTATCAGACCAAGTATATCTTGGGTCGTTCAATAATCTTTGGTGTTGCCCTTGCAAGGGGTTATTGACTTCACGGATGGGGACATGGGAAATTCAACCCCCTCCCTCTTTGTTTCCACAGTCCCTCTGGACGCTGAGCAGTCCAGTATACTTGGACCGCGTCACTTCTTTGACCTTCTGTCTCTTCCTGGACCCCCAGCAGATAGCATGACATCAGCAGGACAAGCCTGCAGCAATCGCCCCGATCCCCCGTCCTCACACTACCCCGATGCCCTCACTTTTGGACTAAGAAGCCAGAAATAGGCGAATTATTGTATTTAAGAGAGCTCGTCTTTAATCTAAACAGCTGTAGCTCATTCTTCTCATGTAATCAGTAAACATAAATGTCCGCAAAGCAGAATGTTCCATACGTCCAAGTCACGGATGAACAAGTTAATTCATGTATATAATATACAGCATGTGATGGAGTTGAAGCTGGACAAAATGTCACATTGGTGAACTATGATGCAGATGATTCTTAGCTCAGTCAAAATGTTTTAAATACTTTAAGGTTGATATACAAATATTTCAAGTAACATTTTCTGAAATGTTACATTTTGAAAAAAGTAGTGGCTCAAGGTGGGATAAGTTGAACAGTTGACTGTCCACAGTAACCGGATATTTTGAAAATAGAGTTTGTCTGCGAGGTTACACTTTCTTTACACGTGCAAACGCAGCAACATTTTCATGTAACCACACATTTTTGAAAATGCCAGCCAAGGGGAATTATATTTAAAATGCTCCGCACCGGGGTCTGTGTGTGTCTCACATGGCCGGTGGATAATCGCCAAACCACCGCGATTGCCCCCACATGGCTGTCTCCAGAATGATTTCCGTCCAATACAAGTCTATGGGAAAAGGCAGAAAATATTTCCTCATAAACTACATTATTGATGTGTTGACCGCAGTACGTCATATCTCTTTTCAGTGTAGCAGTCAATCACATGGCCCCGCCTAATTCTTTAGTAGACTATCATGAGGCACACGAAAATAATCTGTATAGTTAACTTTCGAAAATCATTAAAACATTTAAAATTAGGTAATTTCTGACAAAATTATTTTTAAAGTTCAACTTTTATTGGGGCGGAAATCATTCTGCAGCCAGCCTTGGTGTACGTGTGGACATGGCCTGAATTTACCCAAGCAAATTTAAATAAATTGACAGAATGGTTAATACACACGCTATAATCACCATTTAGACCTTGATAAACGCACTTTTAGTTGAAAGCCTTTCTAACAAATGTACTTTTAAAATGCAAAAGCATACACGTCATATGTATGCCAAGGAAACCAATGAATGGTGATTGTAGAATTTATTGTCAAATTACTCTAAATGTGTACCATTCCCTGAATAAAAGAGGTGGGTCCACTAGCTTAATTTACCCCTCCCTCCCAACCTACCATGCCTTTTCTACAGTTCTCAACAGTTTTGCAGGGGTCCTCTTCAAACAGGAAGAAAACTCAGCCAAATGTTTGTGCTGGAAATGTGTCCGCTCATTCATCTTTTCCATCCAATTCCCATTGAGATTATCAGTGTGGGTTTTGATTACATGCACTCAACAAAACCAAACACTCTTAAAGGGATTACACAAGTCTACACAGTAGGTGGGCTTTGTTATTGCTATCTTTTGAGCACAGTCTAGTTCCTATTTGAGTGAATGTTTTTTTTTTATTATTATTATTATATACACATTTTCTTTCAAGAGCAAATACAATGCCTGTTGCAATGCTTTGGTGTTGTTTGAATAAATGCTTTACTTGTTTGTTTCTGGTACAACCTTAATGAGATATAGACCCAAAAAAATCTTCATCGAAAGGTAAAGTCTGCCAAGAAGCAGCAAAAACCAGTCAAATTTGCACAGTCTGACACATTCAGATAAGAACTCACAGGCAGGACTGTTTTCCTGGCCACTACACATACAAGGGCACAACTGCCAAGATATTGTGTTTTACTGAGAGAGAACAGGACAAGAGAACAGTTACTTTAGACAGACGGACAGTTTCTGGAGGACACAGCTGAATGAAGGAAAAGGAAGGCATAACTTCAGAAACATGTGAAAGGGTATTGTTACATGCAGCAAAAAAATGTACTCTCCAAAACATGCTGTTTGTGGTTGACTGGACACATTTTCTTTTTAGAAGATGATGCACATTAAATACATGATCCTTATGTGATGTAAACCTGTAGTCAAGCACTGAAGGTGCGTAGTGGCCTGTTGTAATTGCTCATAGCATTCTTGTTTTGTGGCTTTCGGTCCATTTTCCAAAAACTGCCCAAAAAGTTGCCATAATGCACTCAAACGTCAGAACTGGTGAAAATTAATGTGGTTTGAAAAGTGTGTGTGCCAAAATGGCTCTATGGTGCTACCTAACATGTTTCCAGTTTGTCATATGAGAATACCAACACTTGAATATAAATATTATAGTTTGCATTCCAATCCAATTTTGAAAAAAAAAAAACTTTTGCTATTGTCAAATTCCTCTGAGATTTTATCTGTTCATCTTTGCCACTGAGGCAATTGCGCCGGATTTTGTTTGCTTTGATCGCTGCTTGCAACTTTAATGTTAATTTACTTCATGATGAGATCTGAAGGAATTAATGCACACTGCTGTTTTGTGTGAGTGTGCACTAAGTATTCAATTTTTCACACTGACATGAAAGCTGGTTTTGAATGTTTTCAGGATGTTTGAAATGTTCAGTGACCAGTGCATTCTGGTTTGCGGTAGACTCCAACAGAGCAGTATTGTTGGTAGGTGTTGAAGCTAGTTATTTGAAAGGTCTTTTTTCAATCAACAATGCATTGTATGTTCAGGCTGGTGGTTGTGTTGCAATGGTGTGGGGGATATTTTCTGGGCCCCTTAGAACCAATCGTATCAAAACCACAGCGCTCCTTAAGTATTGCTGCTGACCATGTCCATCCCTTTATGACCACAATTCCAGCTGGACAACACACCATTTGATAAAGCATGATTCATTTTAAATTGTTTTCTTGAACATGACAATGAGCTCACTGTACTCAAATGGCCTCTACAGTCACCAGATCTCAATCCATGACAATATGGACCATACTCTCGGAGGAATTTTTCCAGTACCTTGTAGAATCTATGCCAAAAACAGAAGTTCTGAAGCCAAAAGGGGGTCTAGCAAGGTGTATCTAATAAATTGGCCACTGAGTGTATATTTTTACAGATTAACCCCTGTATTGTAGTGACAGTGGAAGGTTACGCTCCAGTAATCAAACAAAACACTTCTCAAGCAGCTTAATGCTTCTTTACAGTAGCAGATGGATGTCAAACAGGATCATATGCGATAGATTTTCCCTTGTTTTCCAATGAACTTATAAGCTCTGACAGTTAGAAGGGGACTACACAACAGGAAAACAACGGTCATTATCCATTTTATTTTGGCATAACAGCAAATCCATTACATTGCACTTTCTCACTGCTGACATTCAGGACTTAACAATTTTAAGATGAAAAAGGACACCTCAAGTACTAATGAAATAAATGTAAACAATATTGTTAGGAATGGTTTTCGTTTTTGGCTATCTGTGGACTACGGAAAAAAGTCATTTGTACATCGTCTAAAAGACGAGGTGTTAAGACATGTTGCAGAAAACAAGCCAGTTGTGTTTACGTGAATGACCAGTCTGTCAAAAGCAACACACAAACAGCATGCATACACATTTACAACATTCCGACACAATTAATTTACTTGCTTTGATAACAATGCTCCAGTGTGTCGCTGAAGTACACATCGGTGTTAAAGAATCTGCAAAAAGCAGCCACCAAAAGTATGTCTTTTGACAGCCATTACTCAAAATGGACTCATGGAAAGTTGTATTTTCAGTGGTTTTGGGTGGAGACTTTTTAAAATGAACTAGTGAATGTGTCCCGAAACACTCAATATGTGCGGAAAAATTATATTTTGTTACAAACTATAAATAAAATGGAATTACATGAAGAAATTACACAAAACCCCTTATAAAAAGTTTATTTCATATTGTTTTAGTTATGTTTTAAAGATTATGGAGATTGTGTTTCTTTCCCTAAACAGATTAAAAGAATTTTGTCAATTATGACATTAAACCACATTTGCCACCAGTACAGATTGAAATATTACAAAAACATAGACATTAATCCCTGACGTACAGTACCATAGTGACATGGACTGTAAAAAAGGACAGATATCAGACGTTTGCTTTCAGCTGTCTACAGTGTTATTAAAATATCAATCTGGCAACAGGATCTGCAAAAACATGCCCTCAAAATGCATTGCAAAACTCTTAAGATTAGAAGAAAATGTGGTTTTGAAGAAAGTAGTCCAAAATGCAGCATCAATTTTAGGCCTTGACAGAGTGATATTCGACAAGACATTACAACATATTCCTAACAAACTACCACAACAGACATGACAAGGGTGTCCGTGGGTGGGATACAACTGTAGTTAAATGTGACATATTTCATCTATGTCTTATAATTCGTAAATCCTGATGTCTAGCGAGAATTTATGTCTAGCGAGAATTGGTACAAACAAGTACCACCCATTGTGCCATTCACCCTCTGTCCACTGACTTTAAAATTGAAGTAAATCGGATTTTAAAGGAGAACTTAGATGAAAGTCGTACCATTTTTTTTGTGGGTTTCTCTTGCCTACAATGAGAATGGGTTGCACCCGCATTAAGAATGTATTATGCAGAGATGACACTGAGCACTTAAGCTCTTTTCTGATTGGTTGAGCACTGAGAACAAGCCACACCCCAATACATAAAAGCCCTGAATGAGCCGTGCCATGTTTTGTCAGGTTTCAGAATAAGTATGACACCACCCTTAGTTATCATCTATGAACTTCACATTTACTTTTAGACAGGGGCTCATTCGCCATCTCTCCCCAAGAAACTATATGGTGATATTACTATTTACATAAGAGTGGTAATAGAATATGTCACTGATCCAGTAGCTTTTCAGTTCAAAACTAGACGGCTGAAGTTTGTACACAAACATTGATGTTGGCTTTTTATAGGATCAATGTAAATTTGAGTAAAATAAACCAACCCAAGTCCTTATTATTTTCATAAACTGAGATTGAAATATGCCAAATTGGTTGCTATGGTAAACAGCCTAGTTGCCTTGAAGGGGTCAGTGACATAAAATAATGTTAGCTTTGTCAAGATAATATATAAACCAACCTTCTATCATTTACCAAAGCTCAGATAGAGATCAGGAGGTTTGGAGCTGTTAAAAATGTAAGTTGTTAATATGACAAGCTCTAAGAGTTTAGAAAATTTTACATTTTGAATCTTTGTAGGCTGATAATGTTTAAAATAAAACTCCATTCCAGTGTAATAATCCAGTCACTTTGTTGGGGAAATGTAGCCACACCATTGCAAGGTTATGATCCAGCTTTTGGAAAAAAGCTGCAGTGAGATAACTTCCTGTGACTGGCGTTAATAAAGGGTATAATGGGGAAAATATGTTGTGCTACTGACAGCTTGAACTAATTAGACTAAAAAATTTTTCAAATATTTCAGGAACACCATTCTACAGTCTGCCAAAATCCAAAGAAAAGAGAATTAAATGGATTGCTGCAATTTGAAGAAACAACTTGAATCCAGGAGCTGAAACCTGAATTTGTGCGTCAGACTTTTGACTAAATCCTACAAACACAAATGGTAAACACAATGTGTAACAACCTTATGATATTTAAACTTATGAAAATAAAATCCTCAGTTGTAACTCAAACCAAACATGATCCTTAACAGAATGAACAGTGTTTTGTTGAAAACCACAGTGGTGGTTAAAAGAACTTTTTGTAATACTTTGTGTATTATTTTGTGCTGTTGACAAGAATTTACCTCTGTTCCTAATCTTAATGGTGCTAATAAATAATACTGGATAAATATGTGTCCTTAAGTGTGTGTGTGTGTGAGTATTAACTACTAAAAACCTGTCCTACTACTAAAACCCTGATTTAAATTACAACATTGAGGATTACTACTTTCAATTTTTTTTCGTTTACTGTCCTGGTGTCGAAATCAGGAACAAAATAGAAAATCCAATTTTTTCTATGGAACTGGTCTCTGAAAAGCCATGAAGACCATGAGGACCACAGTTAAATCCATCTCTTTTGAACGTGAGCAAGTAACCATCAGAAAAACCCATGGTTTGACACTTTTCCATATTAAACGCAGCCATGTTTTCACTTATGGGAAAGTGACGCCAATGCATTCAGCCAGTGTCCAAAAATCCCTGGAGATTTTACTCCCACTTCAATATTGGACTTGATTGACCTTGATTTTACCACATACAAGGAAGTCATCCTGGATAAGTCGATCGAAGTAAAGGCGTACATTGTTTCAATGCACCTGCTAAGACCAACTTCCTTGATTATGAGTTTAAAATATATATTTTTTATCATCTTGAACTGAAATGCTACTGATCTAATAAGTTTCAGTTATTGATGCTAAGCTACGATAAAACAGCTCTGCAGATCTTGAAGATGAAAAAAATATTTGAAAAATGGCTATAGGATGTAGGGCAAACATAACAGTCATGATTTACCCTTTAGAATGATGGGCGGGGCATTATCAGTAGGAGCTCAGGATCATTTTAAGAGCAAGATGCAAGATGTAAAAAGGGTTTTTACAGTATCATTGGCAAATGTAATTTATTATCTTAAAGCCTTTGCATAAATACCCAAATTCCTTATATTAACTAATGTCCCCTTAAAAATGAAAGACACAATGACAAAAAAAAACAACAACTCAGCAGTGAACACAGATCTTATTTTTCTTAATAATTTGACATCAATGAAGTTGTTGTCAAGTGAACTTTTGGGTTGTTGCTCATTATTTCCGAACCTCACTTTTTAACACTCAGAATGGTCATTTGAAGGCATTCATCTTTGAGCACCTCGATGTCAGTTCTGTAGGCATTTGTTTTGACCTCACTATAGAAATCTGGCTTCTTCAGTGCCAAAGGTGTTTCCATGGTGATGGAACCTCCCATAAGTGTGTCCGGGCTTTTGCTGCGCTGGAAGAGACCAAAAAGTGGGGCTAAGGCTCTGCCCACATCATGACGAGCCCCTTCATTGACAAAGCAGTAGAGGATGGGGTCTGCCACACAGTTGAGGCTAGTGAGCGCTAAAGTCACGTGATAAGCACCAAATAAGTTCTCCTCACCTCCACAGTCACAGGGGTTGAGGAGAAAAAGTACACTGCGCCACAACAGTAGGACATGGTAGGGAGCAAAGCATAGGAGGACAATAAGAATCAAACTGAGGGCCAGCCTCTTAATCTTTGCTTTCTCCTGTCGCTCAGTAGAAACATTCCCACGCACAGCCCTCAGGATTCCTCTATACGCAGCTAACATTATGCTCCAAGGTGCCAGGAACCCAAAGAAAGTGCGGTACAGGTTCATCCCTGCCACCCAGTCCTGCATGGGATACTTCTCGAAACAGAAGGTGTGGTTGAAGCGGTCTTTGAAAAGTTCATCATGGAAGAGAGGCGCAGAGTTAGCCACCACTTCAGTTATCCACACAACGGCGCTGACCAACAAAGCTGTTTTGACCCTACGGACTTTAGCGAATTTCAGGGGATGAGCCACCGCTAAGTACCGATCCACAGATATGCAGCAGAGAAAGGCGATGCTGACATAGATGTTGGTGTAGAAAATAAAACCAAAGAGTTTGCAGGACACTTGGCCGTGGATCCAGTTGTCATGTTGGACGAAATAGTCAATCCAAAGAGGCAAAGTGGTGATATACAACAGGTCAGCCACTGAGAGGTTCATCAAGTAAATCCCCAGTTCGTTCTTCTGCCTAACTTGCAGGTAGGCGGCCCACAGGGCCATACAATTAGTGGGAAACCCAAGAACAATGACAAAAATATACAGTGCCGGCTGGAAGAACTGGTCTATGTTTGAGTCAACATTGCACGAGGTTGAGATGTTGCACATGGTCTCTCCACTCAGAGACTTGATAATAATTTATGCTTTTGATAATCCCAACTCAAGTCATATTTAGAACAATTAGAACAGTAATCAGGAGTCTTCTGTTGAGCCTCTGTGCACTGTAGGCCCCTGTAGCCCACTACCGTCTAGAACGGCGGGCCACATTTCATGGCTAGTGTCTTAACCCTCTGGAATGCTCAGTGGCAAAACACATGCCTAGATGGGGATCTTTGTGAAATAAGCAACATGGAGTTGTTTGAGATTGGCTTTTTAGGAGAATAATAGGGTCACTGCCATCTCTGAAAGCCACGCAGTGATTAATTCTCTTTGGTCTTGTCCAATGGCTCCCATCTGTAAAACATGAAAAAAATATGAGGTGAATAGTATTTGCAACATTTATGAAACAGATTCAGTATAAAGCACAGAAATAGCTCAGTATGCGTTGTCTTTGCTTCATGAGACAGTGTAGGTATACTTTCTACCAAGTATTGTTCAGATGAAATAAATAATTACAGTGCTTCATCTTGATTTCCAAGGTGCAGGTTTTTACAAGATCTGTCCTGCACATAAGGAAATATGATACAGAATATACGTAGCAGAACTTTTCAGCTAGAATGGTGTCCTACATGCTCCCTGCACATGTAAGCTTGACACAATAAACCAGTCAAATTGAAAGCCTATTTCTAACACTAAATATTAACTAGATGGCTAAAATGTGTACACCAACTTTGATGTTTGTAAAAGTGACATTTAAAAGTATTTAAAAAAAATATTTCCAGTGTCAATATTAGTAACATTTAACCAACCCCCATTTCTTTATGACTTTAAGCTGAAATGTGTATAAGCAAATGAGGTTTCTAAGATAAATGTTCACCAAAGCTCATTTTTACATTGTTACTATGATTAGCAAAAACAAACCTAATTTCTCCATGGTGTTTCATCTTGAAGATATCTTTGTTAGCTTTTCCCATTTATTTTGAATGGCCATTACAAGTCAACAGTAGATATTTAAACCCCTCTTAGAGTCCAGGGTTCAAATTGTTTTGCATTGTGATTGGGACGTTTTTGCACAGACTGATGACCTCCACAAGTGTTGTGATTTTACATTTGAAGTTTTTGTAAGAGGTTCCCAGTTCTTGAGTTTGACCCCATGTTGTCAATGTAAAAGTTGTGTGACTCTACTAATAATTTATCCTTATTAGTGAAAAACCTTTGAATTCTGATTGATGCCAATCTAACATTTGATAATCATATTTCAAATGTTACTAAAACTGGATTTATACGCCTCAAAACCATCTAAAAGAAGCAATAGTGTCTGTCTTCAGACTTTCACTGGCACTGACTACCACTCTCCTACTATTGGACTTACTTATGTGACTGGCATACTGCCATACTGGTTACGCTCTTTGTGTATAGTAGATTCCCCATATAGTTCCCCACATGATTTGGAATTGCTAGTGTGGGTTTTTCCTCTGGGAGCTCCGTAGCTTCCCACACATCTAAAACAAATTAAATATACTACAACATTGCAACTGGATCTAAACTATTGTCAAAAACACTATCATCATTAAACCCCTAAACGTCATTTAAATACTGTTTAACTATGGCTTAAGACAAAAAACTTATTATCATTCTGTTCATACTAGAACTAAAATAAATTAGGCTCTCTGTGAAGCTGCTTTGAAGCATCTATATAAAAAATTTGACGACTAAATTAAATTTGAATTTATTTGGTATTTCCTTTAAAATTGAAACAATGGCACATTTAAAAACATATTATTGTTCATTATTAAACAGAGCAATAATACAAGGTTCTTTCCACTCTCACTTCCATCATGTGTGACTAGCACAGGTCTTGTGGACATTAAGGACGACAGCTTTTTTGTAAATGGTGTTGTTCTTAAACCATGGTGATGGGGCACAGCCACAAGGCCTGGACTTAAAACAAGCTTGGTGTTTACTTCTGACTGTTTATAGTCAAAGAGAAACTTGCTCTGAAGAAGACATAACATGCAGGAAACAACTGGATAGCAGAACACTGTAAACCTGAAGAAGCACCCAAAATGTTTGGGGAAACCAATTAACTCAATTGATTTGAGGTGACAAACCCTAGTTTCAAAGCAAACAATACATAAAAATTATACTAATAAATTGAACAAATCCCGTCAGATCCAGTGGTATATTGGCCATAAGAGTTTATGCACCCACCCTTCCAGACTGCTGGGTATCACTCCAAAGACTAAAAGATTTTCCCAAAGATTTTTTTTGGAACATCAAGCATATTGAACAACCAGAACAGAAACTGATTGAGCCTAAACACACTTTTTCTACACTGAATTGTAATGTTTTGTATTAAATTATTGTGAGATGCAAGTTGAAATAAATCACTCAAAGTTTGTTTCTTTTGTTTAATCTGAAACGATAAAATGTGTAGCTTTTAATGGAGCTAAGTATTTTTCATACTGCCCAGCCCTTTTGTTCCATACAATGTTAAACTATTCAGTTAAACAAAGTGCAAACTACCTTTCTTTATTTCAGAAAACGTAGAACTTTAAACATTGAGACGCTAAGCATTCAGAACCCACTTTTTCCTTTTCAGAGTCTCCAGCACACTTCGAAAGATGGGGGTTTACCCCAGGACAGGTCCCCAATTCATCACAGGGCAAAGCACACAGTCACTTCTAAGGAGGAATTCAGAGAGTTCAATTAACGTGATGGACCTCACTTCCTAGCAACCAAGATGTTTACCCTAACAACCAAATTTTCTGAACTCTTTTTTAAATGATAAAGGCAAGGGGGTTGGTTTATATAACTTAAAGTGACAAAGGGAAGATTATATTACATTACTGACCAGTTCCTAATCAACCTGACTTTACCATAGCAACTATTTTGGTGTATCATTATCTCAGCTAAGGAAAGTCGTAGAGTCATGGAAATTTGTTTATATTACTCAAATTGGCATGCAGAATTTTGTGTGATGTCACTGACCCCTCCACAGCAACCAAAAATTCTATCTGGGTAACCGTTACATTTTGCTAATAAAAATATTTTTAAATGGCGCTTTTACAAGCCAAAATCCAAAAAAGTTTGTGCCACCTAGTTAATGCATGCTTTTCTATTCAGAAAACCAAAGATGAACAAAAAAAGAAACACAGAAAGATTTGGGTAATAAACACATCTTATATTTACCCTAAATCAAATTCTAAAAATGACCAGCTCACTATTGTGATTACAATTTGGACTGAGGTGTGCATTATGGTATAAACATTTTAATAACACCAGTCATCCTCATAGAGCGGAGTCAAAAACAGTGAGGAAAACATCCCGTGATGAACACCACGTGTGTCACCACTCATGAGCGAGATGCTTTTCAGTGAGTTGGAAACATGAGATATGAGCCGAGGTTTGGGGCCTGCAGCAGTGTCAAAAGCTTTAAAATCACAAGCCTGATCCAATCTGTCATTCTGCCCCAATATCAATATCAATATTTCATAGAGGCGGATAACAATGCACCCTTTTATAGAAATGAAGATACCCCTTCAAGGGCAGATAGACATAAAGGAATGTAAACCGCATACCTAGTTATCAACCTTGCTTGCCAAATAATAAAAATATCTCAATGAGGATAAAGGTAACATACAATTAAGGGCGTTTGTTCTCATTTACGAAGGTGGCATAAAATAAGGACACGTGCACTACAGAAGAGATGAATGAAACCATCTATGAGTACTAGGAAATGTGCTTTTTGTCCCAAGTGGCACTAGAATAGTGTCATTGGGCCTAAGAAGAGGAGTGGTCAAGAAAACTTGACCATTGTCTGGAAAAACTTGAAGCTGGATAAAGGTACAGCAACACAATGGAGTGAATACAATCTGTACTACAAAAACTGCTGCCGCGGTGAAGACTGAAGAGTATTGATTACGGGAATCAGGTTCAATTTTCTACAGTTGCATAATAGCGTCTCAGTGGTGACTAAATGAGCCTATCATGGCAATCAGTGCTAATGTGGAGTGTAGGTTTCAGAAGGGTTCAAATATTTGTGTGGAGCTGCATCATGATAAAAATGATGTTTATTAATTCATTGCTGCCTTTTTCTTTGTGTTTTAAACATGTAAATCACATTGTAAGCTGAGACCTGAACTAAAGAGATTCTGTTGGAACACAGCTCAAGATCAATTGCTATACATGGGCCTTGTCTGGTAATCTGGTTTTGGTAACTTACAAATTCTTGGCCCTTTTTGGGTCATTCATTCATTCATTTTCATTCCCGCTTATTCCTTTTCGGGGTCACGGGGGTATGCTGGTGCCTATCTCCGGCACACATTGGGCGAGAGGCGGGGGTACACCCTGGACAGTTCGCCAGTCCATCACAGGGCAACATTCACACACATGCACACCTAAGGGGAATTTAGATTATTCAAATTAACCTAATCGCATGTTTTTTGGGATTGTGGGGGAAACCGGAGTACCCGGAGGAAACCCACGCAAGCACAGGGAGAATATGCCCTTTTTGGGTCATTCGTTGGTTAAATATGTTTACATTTATAAACGAGGTCTTCAATGGAAGTAGATGCATGCTAGGGAACCCGAAATAATGTATACAGAATATAGAGAATTGTTGAGTTGACAAAATCATGAACATCGTGGGGGAGATCAGCGTTTATCACAAAACATAACTTAAAACTTGGTGGCATAATGTTCATTCATTCATTTGATTTTCCAACCCGTTTATTGCCTTTCAGGGTCACTGGGATCTGCCGGTGTCTATCTCCAGCGCACATAGGCCGAGAGGCAGGGGTACACCCTGGACAGGTCGCCAGTCCATTGCAGGGCAACAACATTCACTCACACATTCACACCTAAGGGGATTTTTGATTATTCAATTAACCTGCTGCATGATTGTGGGGAAAACCGGAGTACCTAGAGGAAATCCACCTAAGCACGTGGAAAACATGTAAACTCCTTCCAGGAAGGTCACCGGCAAGCCTCAAACTGGCAACCTTCTAACTTGAAGGCCACAGTGCCAACCACTGTGACACCATGCCTCCGGTGGCATAATAATTAACGTAAATCAGTTTTTCGTAAAAAGTTTTAAGACTATACCGGATGGCGACTCAACTTAAACTCAAACTATTCCTATGGGTTTAAGGCCTGGAGTCTGGCTAGGTCACTAAAGGGCCTTTGCACTCAAAAAAACGATTCTTGCGCATTGTTCAGCTAACTTAATTTAAATGAGGCCACTCAACAAATTCTTGAAAAAAGTAGTCCCAGCTTAATTTTATTAAATTAAGTCAACACAATTTTAACAAAAGCAGGTTTACACAATTTTTTTTTAATTGAGTCTACATAATATTTTTTCGTTCGTCTTAACCGGATATGCGTCATCAACAGAGGGTCGGGTGCAGATTGATTTTTCACAGAGCACATGTGGTTTGTAGCTCTTTGTTTAAATGCTTAAGCTGTCTCAGAATTAAGTCCACATTGTTCTGAAGAGGACATTTTCAATGTTACTTATGTTCATTTAAACATGTTTACAAATTTTTCACTTTTATAAACTGGACTTTTTTGTCTTTGTAACAGTTTAGGTTGAATGCTACTTATATTCAATTAAACATGTTTACAAGTAAACAACTTCTGATCAGGATGTGTCTTTGAAGTTTAATTAAACATGTTTACAGTTATTTCACTAAGCAGGTGTCAGATTCTTTTTGTAAATTTGTCATTTCTCATAGTTAAGTGTTTCTCCTTACTTGTAGCAACTTGTAATTTGTTATAGCATTGCATGTCACATGTAGACCTGCATAAGTCATTTCTATGGGCATGCTAAATATGTAAAAGTAGTTTGTTATTTAAGTAACCGTCTCTAACTTGGTCAACTTGGAAGAAATTATTTTGCTGTTGTAAATTTTATTTAGTTGGCAGGACAAAAATGTATGTAATTGAAATGGCATTGTTATATATAGTAGGCGTGACTAAATGAACTCTTTTTAATATAGCATTATTTTATGTTGTAGGCATAGAAAGATTAAATCTAGTTAACCTGACAAAAATGTTTTTATTGGGCATTGCAAAAGATATTTTTTTAGGACTGAAATAAATTATTTTTGTTCAAAATTCCAAAACAAAATTAATTCACGCAACAAGAATAAAATTAATCCTTTCTACAAATTAAGTTTAATTGGATGCACATAATATAATTTCGTGGAAAAATTTACCTTAATTTAATTAAGTTCATCCAACAACTTTTTTTTTTTTGAGTGTGGATGCTTGTTCTTGAGCCACTACATTGCCTTAGCCATGTGTTTTGGGTTGTTTGCATGCTGGAACACCCATACCATTTTCAATGACACTGGGCAGCAGGTTCTCACCCATGAATTAATGATACATAGGCCTGTCTTATCTTCCCTTTAAGAGATAGAGTTGTCCAAGGCAATAAAACATTCTCAAATTATTGTAGAAATTGTGTGTTAGATTAAAAATCAGCATTCCTACTCCTTCAAGAACAGCGAGTAAGATCAACACAAAACAGTTTGTTTTGATTCCATCTGACCAGAACCCTTTCACCGAGTTCTCCTCTGAATCATTCAGATGTTCATTAGCAAACTTGGACATTGGGAAATGATGTAAACTTGTGCTTTCTTGAGCAAGGGGACATTGCAGGAATGGCAGCATTCCTTCATGGAGAAGTGTGTTGCCAATTGTTTTCTTGGTGACTATGGTATTAACTATATACAGTATGAGAAATGAATAGAGTGGACTTTTAACTGAAAATGAAAATTAGTTAATGGAATAATTTCAGTATTTAGATTAAATTGTTAACTATGGTCAGTACTTTTGGTCATTTTCATATTCATTGCCGGCCCTAGCAAGATTTCAAAAAATGAAGCAGCACATTCAAAGGTACAGAACGTATTCAATAATAATAGTTTCTTTTTCATCTAGTACATAGAGTTATTAAGGGTAGGGTTAGTTGCATAACAAACATTTAGAGGTTAACAGTCATCAACTACTGCCAGGGAAAATAATGCAGACAGCATAACCTGTATGTGTAGCAAAAATATATATCTAATATTTCATCTGAACACACAGCAAAGTTTCTGAATGGGATATGATATGGAGACCCAATAGTGCAAAACACAAAGAAAAAACAAAAGTTTCAAATTGCTTTCAATATTTCTTAGTATTTTTTAAAATTTCTTCACATTTTTCCGCTTATTGTGGGGTGTTTTGAACTAGTATGTGCTTTTAATTAATTTTTAATATTATTTCTTTGTGGGGGTTTTTTGTTTTGAGCTTGCTTTTGCTTTAAATGTTTGTATTTTAGGCCAAGAACGGAAAAGATGGGTTTATATGAATTTCATAATTTATATGAAAAACGCTTGACCTTTGCCTAAATTGTTGTCTATGATAATAGATGTGCTATTGCCCAGTTTAAATAATAAATGGAATGATTCAAATAGACATGCCCGAATGAGGATGGGTTCCCCTTTTGAGTCCGGTTCCTCTCAAGGTTTCTTCCAAAAAGGAGTTTTTCCTTGCCTCAGTCGCCCCAGGCTTGCTCATCAGGGACATATACACCACGTATTAATTAATTAGTTTCTGAGTTTAAACTTGTTGGTTTACTGTAAACCTGCTTTGAGACAATGTCTGTTGTGAAAAGCGCTATACAAATGAACGAACTTGAACTTGAACATGCTATTGCTATATAAAATTGAATGAGCGTGACTGAATAATACATTCAAATTGCCTTTATCAGTTGTTAAAAGTTGCAGAATTCCCTGAGAATTCAAGATTTTACAGCTTAATGTTCTGTGGCAGTCAACTCAGTGGTTGATAATGTTGAATAATGAGTGTAAACACCAAGGCCTTGACAAGACCCTCTCTGCATACGTTTCCCTCCGCCCCTTTCTTGTCTGATGGGAAAGACCCAAGTCTTATCAAAGCAGCCTCACAATAACAAACACAGTCAGCATTTGAGGAGAGGAGCCGGCCGTACTCCAATCAGGAGGTGCTGAGAGATGGATCCTTCCTCTATTTCTTAATCAAACAGCACGCTACAGAACAGGGGCAGCCAAAATAGGGCTGAAACCACAATACAAGTGACTGATTATTCAATTATTCACTCATTAGAGGCAAACCAGATCAACAGTCAAGTTTGCCAAAGCTCAAAAAGCCAACAGACCTCAGGGTCAGACAAAGGTCATTACAGGAAGGACAAAAGGACATCTAGATCAAAAGTTAGAAACAACCTGAAGCATAAAATCAAAAGCGATGACAGACATGGCTACATTTATAGACACACATTGAAGCAGAGCTAAAATTACAATTCGCATAATATCCACTAATTCATGTTTGATAAGCTTCGAAAAGCTGTTATACAAAGGAACATACAAAAACGGCTGCACAAGCTGGATTTCAGTCAAGAAAAAAAGAGCTTCAACTCCTGAAAACTTCTTAAAGACGTAAACTTACAAGTTGTTTTACCACAAAGTAAATGACACTTTTAGAAAACACAATGCCTTTGTTTCCCAAACAGACTTTGACATTTACGTTGTAAAATCTTTTAAACTACACTCACCGGCCACTTTATTAGGTACACTTTGCTAGTACCAGGTTGGTACTACTAGTACCCTTTTGCCTTTAGAATGGCCTTAAGTTCTTCATGGCATCGATTCAAGAAAGTAGTGGTTAATACTAATAGCAGCACGCGGTTTGTTGGCTGCACATCTATGATGAAAATCTCCCATTCAAAATTGGCATTTGAGTACAGTGAACTCATTGTCATGTTCAAGAAACCAGTCTGAGATGATTCATGCTTGATGACATGATTGGTACAGTGTGGCCATAAATGAATGGGCATGGTAAACAAAAATACTTGGTACCTATGGACCCAAAGTGTACCAAAAAAATTTCCCCCACACCACCACCAAATATTAAACCACCACCATCACCACCACCATTCTTTAATTATAAGAAGAGGTTATTTGTGTCTGGCCATTCTCCTCTGACCTCTGGCATCAAGGAATTTGGATCCACAGAACTGCTGCTCACTGAATATTTTCAGACCATAAACTCTAGAGATGGTTTTGCGTGAAAATCCCAGTAGATCAGCAGTTTCTGAAATTCACCTCAATTGTCACCTCAAAGTAAATTAAATCCCCTTTCTTCCCCATTGTCATGCTTATTTTGAATTGCAGCAGATCATCTTGACCATGTCTAATTGCATTGAGCTGCTGCATGTGATTGACTGATTAGAAATTTGCATTAACAACCAGTCAGGCATGTGTACCTAATAAAGTGGCCGGTGAGTCTATAACAGGGTTTGCCAAGTATAGATGACGAATGGCAGCCAGGTCAGTCCAGACCCAGCTGAGCTGCATCTTTGTATGCATCCTTTATAAGGTTATTAGACTACAGTCCTTCTCTGATGATAAAATTGTTTCTTAAGCTAAGAACTTTTTAGCTATTTTTTTTAGCTAACTGTACGAATTTCAGATTTAACGGGAAAATTTGCAATCCATTTTATAAATACAGGCCATCAAAAATCCAGAGAATGTCTCTATCAAAGAGAAGGAACAATAGCAACAAAAAATTCAAAGGCACTATGAAACAAAACGATATTCTCGAAACACTTTTTTGCACTAGTTGCAGAAGTATAACTGTCAAACAGTGATTGTTTAAATTACAAATAAATTAAAGTCGTTTTAAATTGACCAATCATTCTGGACCTTTGACCTTAAGCCAATATACTCTTTGAACTTTTGAATACAAACTTTCAAAACTAGTGATCTATAAAATTGCTTTACTAAAAAACATGTTTGGTCACATTTCCAAAACAAAAAAACACAATTGATCTAAATAGCTAAACCCCCAGCGCCCAACAATACTCGTCACTGTATTTCAATGGAAGTAAAGGCATGTTTTGGACTAGATTTCACAAAAATCTCAATTAAATAAAAGGATTCTATAATCAAATGAAAGATCTCTCTCAATGTCAGTCAAAACCGAAATGGCTCAAGAACCCAGTGACAAGATTCAAGGTCAAAACATTCGGTGCACAAGAGTTTCAAGAGTTCTTAATTTACCCTAATATTAAACAGGAAAGAGTTCAACAAATTAAATGCATAAACAAATGGTTTAACTTTTAACTTTGAATGCTGACTGTTAACACATGCTAATGCTAGCTTGTTTTAGCATCAGGTTAGCACACTCTTTATTTTGGAAAATAAACTGCATTGATATGGAAACAACATTATCCTCAAAGTTTTTTTCAAAAGTCTGTCAACTGGACATGTCTTTTATTATGAGCATGAGTGACTGGTAAGAAGGGGAGGAAGGTGGGAGAGCAAAGGCAGGTTCAGACTGAAGCAAATGGGGGCATACCTAAAAGTATATGGATTAATGGAATAATCGATGTGGGCATCACGTCCTGAGTACTTCTCCCGAAACATATTGGGCAAACGATCCTTAGTAAGAATTAAAAACACAAATCCGAGCGCAGAAAAAATCACAAAAATACAAATCTCTTCTTTTCGTTTGGCAAAATTTTACATCAGTTGTATACAACCTCTTCTAGATGAGTATGTATACACTGTAGATGTTACGAAATGAATCGCATGACATTCATTCATTTAACAAGCTAGTTTTGCAAATCATCAGGAACTTTATAAAAGTGGATTTAGTATCCATGTATCTTAAAACACAGTTTTTGCCATATATAAATAGTCAGATAGACAGCCATAAAATGACGCTGAGAAATGTATTTGGCCTCTCCTTTACTAAAACCACAGTTTTTGCTGCTCTCGTATCAAGTTTGTGCTTGCCCCCTTGAGAACACAGTAAAAGGGGAGGTCAAGTCCTGTGGTTTACTGCTTTTTCTAGATTGTTGGTTTCAGGACATTCGACACCTTTCTTTGCAGCTCTCCAATCTCTTTTATCCTCCCGTACATCAAATAATACTGATAACATATAGAAAGATATTTACAATTTTCAGATGAGACTGAAACTGCAATTCATCGACTGACCACTTGAGGCAAAATGGAGCAGATCGCATAGACATTCATTCATTCATTTTCAATCCCGCTTATTCCCTTTCGGGGTCACGGGGGTCTGCCAGTGCCTATCTCCAACACACATTGGGCGAGAGGCGGGGATACACCCTGGACAGGTCGCCAGTCCATCACAGATCCCATAGACACTTCATGTTAAATCAGCCAACTTTACGTCAGAAAAAAAACATATTTACACCCTAAATCTTAGAAAAAAAAGATGTGTGCATACATAAGAGGTTTACTCTTGAGTATTAACCATAAACCATCAGTTTTGACAACATAGTAAAGTTGTCAAATAGTAAATGGCAGTAATGCCATGCCAAAAAGAAAACAGTTGACTATTTACCAACTTTTAGTTCTAAAATCTCACTTCGGCAACTCATCAGTGACACCAAAGACAAGTGAAAGCTTTTATTTTTGGTTAAATCTATGGGTCTATTAGAGGAACATACAGTTCTGGTAACAATCAGAAAGAAAGCCAAGAGTAATTTCCCATGCAAGCACTTGCACATCTATTTGTATTTTCTGTGGTACTAAGCATCAAACAAAAGGTCAGAGTGGTCAAACATGATGCGGAACTAAAAACAATAGAAAGAGGGACTGTCTGTTCTGGTCAGCCAACACACTTTAAACTAATTCAATACACCCCCGTCCTGCTACCCCCACACACACAAACGATCATAAATCACATCTATTTGTCTGTAAAGTAAGGATTTCCAGACTCAATCCACCTCTAGCAGACTATCCTGTCCTAAAATGATGGTTTACTGAGATAAAAATGTATGGCTACATTTATCAGTCTGCACAAGGCAACTGTAAAAAATTAGGCATCATCTCCGGCGAACCATATTACGGGCGTTTTCTTTGAAACTGGGTTCCTCAAAGTGTGACATGCTGACTTCTGAATAATGAAGGTGGAGCGAGATACCCAAGCATTTTTTTTTTACTGCCAGGATGCACCTGGCTGTTCAAACAGCAGAAGCTTTTAGCATGAGAACATTGGACAACTGGGAGGGAACTAATTCAATTCAGCTTAGCGTGATGAATAAGCAGGTAGCTAGGAAGGACACAAACTCACTTTCACTATCTCAGGGCACAAAATCTTTTCTTGCCCCATGCCCACATTCAACACTTCAAAATAAAAAGTAAAGTATGAACATTAAAAGAGCTTAAGAGTTTTGGCTGTTGGCATATTCATTAATTCATTAAGGGTGTGTATAATATCACTGTTCAAGAAATCCTATATCCGCAAGAATGAAGAAACAGTGGAAATCACACTGGGAAACTGTCAAAGGAAATCTATAATACTCTAAACACTCTAAGAATTATGCAAAGACCAAAAATCTGCTTCCTGTCCACCACTCTTTTACATGCTGCATGTTAACCTAAGCCTATTGCAGATATACAGTAAATTAAATAAGCTTCTTCGAAAGGAATTTAACTAAAAGAATGTGTGTTCTACTTTATGTTGTTATTTTCAATTAATATTTTGGTTAATACTATTCCAGAAACTTATACTGACTTCAACCAACTTCTTTTTAAGAAATCGGTTGTCTATATGAAGGTTTTTTTTTGACCCAAAATGGCATAACTCCATTTTAATGAATTTGAGTGAAAATGTATTTTCTTTTGCACAAAAGTGGTTTGAGTGTTCCAAACTTTCACAAAGCACCTCAAAGTCGTAGACAAATACAATTTTTAATTCATTCATTTTCCAACACGTTCTTTTTTTGTGGTAACGGTGGTCTGCCGGTGCCTATCTCCAGCGCACATTGGCCGAGAGGTGGGGGTACAGCCTGGACAGGTCGCCAGTCCGTCACAAGGCAACAATTTTTAATATTTAAGGATTTGATTGAAGTAATTGTTGTCCCAAAACATGATAACAAAAGGCTGTAAATCCAAGGCATTAATATAAATGGTCTTTTTTTAATGATTCAAAATACAATAACAAACATCATCGATATTGAATCAAGCTGCTGGTGCCAGAATATATCGTTTAAACTGTCTCAGAACCATAGACTGTGAAAAATATGAACGATGTGACACACAGTTCAAGTCCAAGACCAGAAAAAAACCCATAAACCAAAAATAATAGTATACTTGTTTTTTTAAGAATAGATAAAAAAGTTTTAAAGGTCCTCTCTACACAAAAAATGTGTTCTATTACATTGATTTCACTTTAAATTTCTGACATACAATATAAATGATGAAATCTTAAATTGTACAACTTATAAATGAGAGATTCCACGTAAATTAAGCAAAACCAAATCATATTTCCAACCATCTGTAAATAGTTTCAAAGAAGAGATTCTTATTAACTTCTCATAAAGTTAAAAAAAAAGACAGTTTGGCCAAAATGGCCTTCCAAAGCGTCTCAAAATAGAGCTGTACTCCACCATTGCTTCATACAGTTTGGTCGAGTCCAAGTAAAGACATAGTCCAAAGCGGTTCAAGTCCAAGAGGTTCGAGTCTGAGCCCAGGTCCGAGTCCAAGACAGGTCTAAAAGAGGTAGTCAAGACATCAACTAAACACAATCCTCTTGGGAAATGTACTACTTGATTGTTGATGAAATCAATGATGACAATTTGTGGTAAACATGAGGTAAAAAATTAATATTACACACTTAACTGAAGTCGGTGCCTGCACAACGTTGTCATTTGATTTGGTCTTGAATTTAATCAAATTTCTTCTCAATTTATTTAAATATATCCAGTGGGACAAAATTTTAACCGACATATGACACTTTTTTTCTTTTGAAAAGTTTCTTGTACTAACTAACACAGATACAAGTACGAGGTCTAAGGCAAGCTATCCAAACGCGGATGGTATCGGTGTCACCCCCCAGTGAGTAGATAGGGAAGATGGTGGGGTAAAGCTCAATATTTATGAGGATAAGGTATGACTGTTTTAAACAGTACAGTCAGTGGGGTGCAATGATCGTAAAGTGGTTAGTACTCTGCGTTGTGGCCGCAGCAACCCTACTTTTAATCCGTGTCACGGCAATCTGTCACATTAAAATCTGAGGAGTGCTGAGCCCTTTTTAGGGTGGTGGGTAGCATTGTTGACTTTCAGTTAGAAGGTTTTCGGTTCGAGGCTCACCGGTGACCTTCCTGGGAGAAGTTTACATGTTCTGCCTGAGAGTTTCCTCCAGGTACTCCTGTTTCCCCCACATTCCCAAAAACTAATCTAATAACTAATGTCTAATACCCTTAGGTGTGAATGTGTGTGTTGCCTGGCGACCTGTCCAGGGTGTACCCCCACCACTCGCCAAATGTGCACGGAAGATAGGCACCAGCAGACCCCTGTGACCCCAAAAGGGATTAAGCAGGAAGGAAAATGAATGGTTTGAATAGTGGTTTGACCTAACGGTTTGATTGGAAATGCTAATGCTAATCTGCCACTGCAGTAGAGTTGAAGATCTTCACCCGAGTTGAATACCAGGCTCCCGTGCAAGGTTTAATTTACAAGAGAATGGGCATAGTTTAGGTGAAAATGAGGCTTGTCTCTGGCATAGTATAAATGTTTATATCATGGTCTTACTGAATACTGGATTCTGTTTGGCTGTTGATTCGGTTTGTTCACTTAAAATTTCAATCCGCCAGTACTCAACCCATAGTAACTTACAGCTTTTCCAAATTCGCTGAACTAGGATTACTGGATTATCATAGACATACTGTCATTTATTATGCAAAAGCCTGATTTGTGGAGCACATTTGCTGGTCTCTCTCTAAAACTGGACTGACAGACACAATATCAGCCACATGGGTCAGTGCGCATGTTTTTAAATTGAAGTGCTGTCATGTTAAAAAGTGTCTGTTACAGTTTGCCACACAAACCTTAAACCCCAAAACGATTATTGTCTAGAAAATGGTGTGATTCTAACTTAAATTAACTCAATATGCCTCATAGTGGCATCAGTTAAGGTAAATCATATTGAACACGGAATAACAGAATATTATTGGTAACTTGATTATGTTATAAATAATATAAGAGACCATAAATGGGATAATCAACTTTTATTAATGGTTTCTACTGTATTATAATTTCTCTTGGGTTCGGGCCAGGTCAAACGTTTCAGGCTCTACCCCGCAGGTACTTCACAAAATTCCATGTCTTCCAGTCTCAATGCCAGATATTGTTTTGTTGCAAAGTTGGTTTTCATATATTTTTGCTTAAAGCTTGGTCAAAAACCTCTTGATTTTGGTAAAAACCTTCTACTAAACCAATGTTTGCCAACATTGTGCCGTTGTGTCGGATTTGGTTGTGAGGGAGGAACGATTGCTTTTTGCAGGGTGCAAACTAAGAGTGCACCCAATCATGAGTTCAGATCCGTACACTTTGCCTCGATCCTTGAACAACCGCACATTATCTCATGTCTCATTTGAAGGGGAAAAATGTGTATTGTCTGACTTGAATGACACTAATTTAATCAAGTCTGAATCCGAACACAAGACCAAGTCTGGACTTTAGTACACCACCCAAAACCGTATTGTATCAAGTAAGTAGGCTTTTTTATTGTCATTTTAACACAGTGAAATGAAACAATGTTACATCAAACAACATAATAAACATTACAGCACAGAATTATTAGGGATGTCCCGATCAGGTTTTTTGAGCCCCCGATCCGATCCGAGTCATTTAATTTTAAGTATCGACCCATACCGAGTCCCGATCCGATACTTGTCTTTTCCTTGTGCTAATTGCACACTTTAAGTGCATGCAGGTTATTAAATCAATCCAGTGTGTACTCTTGACAACCAAATAGCTCAGCAGTGCATCAATAAAAAAAAACTGAAAGCAACCTGTTCCTTTACAGTTTTTTATTTCTCAAAAATATGAAATCTCAATTTTACAGCTCAGTGAAGTCGCAATATTCTGTCGTGTGTTTCGTTTTAAGATGCCTTATCAAGTTGGTAGTATTAAAAGCTGCTTTGCTAGTACCACCGCGTCAAACTAGAAAAAAAAGAGAAAATAATATATTTTACATGGGGTATTAAATAACAATCAGTAAATAAACATTTCTATTTCTTCAACAACGAAAATGTTACACATTTTAAGTTACGAAGAACACTTCAACATGTCACAAACCTATTAGATAAAGACATGTAAATCATCACAACACACAAAACTTAAACACGCTATTTAGGCGCTTAGGCGCTAATATAAACAACAAATAGCGATCTATGAAATCCCTTTTAAATAAACAAAATATACTTTTTTAAACATTAGCTTACCACGCTGGGAATAAATAAGCATTAAATGAAGGTTTTTGTACAGCTTGAACCTTTTTTTTAACACGAGCACAAACATGCGAGTCTCTCATATTTCTTCCTGATTCACGCACGCTCTAAGCACGTCATCAACGTCCTTAAAGGGGCAGCACACAACAGCTCGCATTGCAAACGTTGCATGTAGCTACCAGACTAGAATCACTTTCCAACTTAAAATACTTCCACACTGCAGACATCTTAGCACCGTATTGCAAGTAGTAAACAACATGCGAGTTTAACATGCGAGTTTGCGACACGTGCGTGACGTAGCTGACGTAAACGTTCGATCGGTCCGATACATAGAGCCGATTCCGATCAGTTAAAAAATGCCTCGATCGGCCGCGATACCGATCTTTATGATCGGCTCGGGACATCCCTAAGAATTATCATTAAATTATCGTTAAACTAAGCTATCAAAGTGCACTTGTGCAACATTTAGTGCAAAATAAAAAAGACAGGACAAGACAAGGAACAAAAAACAGTAGCGCCGACCCGTACACTACAGAAAGTTGTGGAAAGTAATGGATTGTCCATATGCAAATCAGAATAAATAAATAACTGTTAAATAGTCAACCCTCAATATCATGTAGTAGAAAAGACCTATAAATTAGCCTTTTGGGAATCTTTAAATTACAGATAGCCCTTGCTGTTTAAAAGCATTATGACAATGGACATGGTTTATTAGAAAAAAAGAATGATGAGTATGACAACTTCATGAACTAAACAAAGGAATGGCTTCCTTTCTAGCTAGATCGAATCACACGAATCGCACTGATCTTATGAGTGAACTGAGATGTACGCTTCAAGGATGATAAATGTGCTTCACAAGGAAAAGCCCATTGTATCAGAGTCACCATGTCTATATAGCATGCTGACCATAGCAGGTGAGCACAGTATGAACCGCCTGTCTCTCTTGCTATTGATTCAGGGCAGGTATTTAATCCTTTTCTAACTCTGTTTCATGCTCCAATGGAGAGGCGGCCCTTTGTCTCTAGAGAGACGAGAACAGGCATCCTGTGGGTCGAATTAATGACTTCAATAAAAGTGCCACATTTTCCACTCAAGTCTCCAGTCAAGAGTTTTATTGGTGAGGTTTAATTTGGCTTAAAGTGACCGGCTGCTTCAGGCGCAGTCACAAATTCTAATCACCCTCACCTAGAATGCCTATTAACTAGTACAAGAATCATTCAAATAATATGTTTTCTTCAGATGAAGCATCCAAAAATCAGGTTGACCTCAGTTGTTCCGTATCAACTGTGATCGTTATGACAGGTTGTGGCTTGGAAAAACTGAAGCACAGAGCAAGAAAGTTCTGTCACCTGCTTAGCCAAAAACTAAAGTGATGTTTACACAGGAAGAATCATCATGCTGAGCAGTGAAAAGCAAAAAATGATTAGGTAATGTGACAAAAAATGTTAAATTCTCTCAACACGTGACAAGGAAGAAGAGGGACGAAATGCTCCAAGAGTCCGGTTCTCATAAAAATGGATCTAAATGAAGTCCATAACTGATTCAATGTTTACAGTCACTGTGTCCTCAAGCAAAAAGGTCACTTGTGCATATCCGGGAATGTTTATGATTGCTTGTGCATGCTCTTTTTCTTTTCCTTTATCTGTTTTTATGGTGATACCTCAGAAACTAATAACCTTTCACATAAATAAATATTAAAAGAAAACTCGTTTTAGTGGTTAATAATAAATCTTTCACAGAAAACGAACCAAATCAGACCATTAGTGTTGATATAGTCTCATAAATTATTTGTCTATGTATATATACATTACTGAATAATTGTTATCTATAATTGTTACGAATTAATACATTATCGCGTTAATATTTAAGACTCAAGAGACGTGATTGTATAAACAGAAAGAAAACTGATGTGTTTATTAATGCATTAGGATAATCAGAAAAGCATTTCAGTCACCTCGTGGCTGGGAGGCACTTTCAGTCCTGTCCACGTTACATGGTGCAGATACCCGAAAGAGGACTTTTGAAAAGGGGAGACTGTCTATATGGGGTCCCCCCACAGGAAACACGTCATTACACGAGTCACAGAGACACACCAGCATTATTATCAGTTATATGCAATGTTTACAATTTTCTATCACAATATATATATATATATATATATATATATTTTTATATATATAATTAATAGGGGTGTAACGGTTCACGGTATTTATTGTATGTATCTTCCTCTTTTAAAATTGGGTGCGTCTAATGTGCCGGTGCGTCTTATGAGCCGAAAAATATGGTAGTATATCTTTATTTTTTCATGTTGTCTGTTTTAAAAGATAATTTATTACCGTTTAGTTTATCAAGCAGTTAGTACGACAGTATGCTATTGAGGTTTGTTAATTTTAATTTAGTTTATGTTGTCTGTTTTAAAGACAATTTAACTACAGTTTTGTTATTCCATTGTGAAAGTTTTTATGCACTTCTTGTGCACTGAAAATATTTAGAATGTATATGTATGTACCTTGTTTGAAAAAGCAAAAACATATTGCAACAAAAATTCCAATATGATTATTTGAACCTTGTTGCGCAGTAATACTTAATGGTACTTTTATGAATCCAGTATAGTTACCTTCAATTTGATTGCTCATGGACAGTCAATGGCTCAGATTTATCATATAATAAAAGGTACGTCCTTCAAATCTCTAGCTGAAATTATACTAGTCATAGAACATTAATATTTGTATGAAAATCTATTTTGACGCCACTCTATAAGACAAAAAAATGCATCTAGATTAATCTATTCACATTTTCATCAATCATCTGGATTCCTTAGTGTTTTTCTACCTGAAAGAAAAAAAATCTTTGTTCTGGGACATTTAGTTCATCACCAGTGACCTAACCTTCCTATTTTGTTCCTGCTCATCGATACCAAAAGGCGGTTTTCCAAAAGCTCCTCTAAAAGCTTCTACTTTTGTGCAAAGGACCACAAGGGGCTGAAGGTTACGAAGAAATAACGTGCAGCATTACACATAATGTGTCAAGTTACACCATCTAAAAGAGAGAAAGACAAACAATGTTGTTCTTCTTCAGAGAACTGGTGGCTTGTTGACGTTTTTACTTTTTACATAACCCAGCTGACATGGTGGGAATGTTTACATAGGGTTCTACTGATCCAGCCATTCAAAAACTCAGCCGTGTTAATCATGATCCAGACTGAGCCTGAAGCACAAGCATATGTCTGATGGAGTAATATGATACGGCTTGATAGATGGCACGCTTCTGCACAAGCTAAAGTCAGTATGGGGAGCATATCTACAGAACTCAATGAAACACCAGTGCAATTTACAACAGTACATCAGGCCTGTGATGAAAACAAACTGCCAAAAATCACTAACCTCAGCCCACATTTCCAAATCTGGAGTATGTTTAAGCTACAAATTACTTCACATATTTAATAATATGCTAAAGGGCCATGAGTTCATTAGTTTGTATGAAAACAGCCACTTGTGGGCCATCAAGCCAGTGGGTTCCAGCTTTTCTCACACAATCTGGCACTCAAACCAGACATTAGGATCGCAAACACCCTTATTAACTTGGGCGGGTGGCACTGGGTCAGACAACTCATTGGATCCTGCAAAGATTACTCTTCACTTCAAGTCATGCTTTTAATGTTAGTTCTTATCTTGATCCCCAAAGGCAATTACTGTTTGCTTGAAAAGACTGATTAAATGTAGCATTTGTTTCCTAACAAAACCAAGAGGGAGACACAAGGCACGTTCCTTTGCCACATTGACCTTTTCCACAAAAACATTAAAACATACTGGGGAAAATAAGAAGAAGCACGAAGAGGAGAGCTGATAATGTGCTAAAAGTGAAACCATACATTATGCATTTTCAAACTAAAGGATGCATTTCTAAAACTAATACAAACTATTGTTGATGGCGCCAGAAAGATGTCCCAAAGGCGAAAGGAGAAACTGCTAGAGAAACTGATAGAAACCGGCAGAGGATAGCTCCGCACATCGGAGCAGTGACTCTAATATATCTGTGTGTGGGTTCTGACATTATTTGATCTATTCTGGAACATTGATCTATTCTGGAATCGGCCACTTGATTCAATATCGATGTTTGTAATTTTTTTTACATATTTTAAAATAAGTACCGTATTTTTCGACGCACTTTTTCTTCCCCAAAATAGAGGGGGAAAAGTTGGTGCGTCTTATCGACCGAATGCAGAGCGCCGCGAAGTCCGGTCACAGCCGTATGAGAGGCGTAAGAGCTCCGGAGCTAGGCCGAAGCCGCGGCCATATTTGTACACCCAGCGCTGCACGCTGACGTCATCGCCCATCTCTGCCATAGCGCGGTCTTAATGAAAACGGGGGAAAAACTACATTTCCCACAATGCCTTTGGCTTCCGCATCCATACTCACAAGCGAAACTACAGAGCTCTGCTGCCATTTCTCACACATTCAACGCATTTGAGTGATCTCTCATGCTACAAACCCGATTTCTCACGCTAAAATACATTTCAAGATGTGAAATGGGCACATTTATCTGCGATGTTTCGATAAGATGATGATTGATCTGCATCATCTTCAGTCTGGGAGGGTTTTTTTTTTCGCTAAACATTCACTTGGCAGTTTCACAAACTTGGACAGTTTGATCCTTCATTAATGGAGTTATGTGGGTTTTCATAAGCTGACAAAAATCAAAAGGATTTACAAAAGGAACAGCAAGCATACAATTGTTTCCACGTGTTTGACGTCAGGTGCACAGATGCACAGCGTGCACAGCGCGCTCTCTCGCTCTCTCTCGCTCTCTCTCGCTCTCTCTCGCTCTCTCTCTCTCTCTCTTGCTCACATGAGGAAAACAAAACGCTCTCAATGACTGAAACTCTTCTTTAATAAACTCAAACTCAAATAATCTCTCAACGGTACATCTCACACATGTAAATATGAGATAACAAACGTAAGTAACGTGCTCTGCAATTGGGTAGTGTTCCTAACCAGGTAAGAGCACCATGCAACCGAATTGTCACTTAAATAAGCTATAAATAATGAGTTATTTAACATTAAGGAGTAGTTACATTTATTTTATATTAAAATAATTATTAAATAATTATTAAATAATTATTATTTTACATCTGGGGGTGACTGTTTTAAAGGTTTAAAAGGGGGCTCCACTAAAAAAGTTTGCAAACCACTGTATTATTACTAATGTGAGGGCAATCTTACTAGCTATTATTAGTAATGTAGTGACAATGTTACTGGCTATTACGGTATTACTAATGTGGGGGCAATGTTGCACTGGAACAGTGATGATGATAACGAATGGTGGACTTTAGAGTGATGAGTGGGGGCAAAGAAAAACATTACAGCCTTTTTTTTGTTACTTTGACTGTTTACTGTCTGTTCATGTTACATGTTTGGTTGTTAACTTTTACACAGTTGATATAAAATAATTTACAAAAGTATTTGGTTCAGAATCTTTTTTTTCTAGATCTTCCTCTTTTAAAATTGGGTGCGTCTTATGTGCCGAAAAATACGGTATTAAAATCTGGATTTGATTGTGGTGCTTTATGAAATTTTGGAAAAAAAAAAATGATTTTCTTTACCACCTTTGTGCTAATGATGTTTACGCAAATTAATCAAAATGTTATATATATATATATATATATATATAGTCACCAGTTACCACAGCTCCCCAGGCGCTGCCCACTGCTCCCGGTGTGTGTTCACAGTGTGTTTATTCACTGCTGTGTGTGTGCACTTGGATGGGTTAAATGCAGAGCACAAATTCCTTGTATGGGTCACTCTATACTTGGTTCTAACGTCACTTTCACTTCACTGTATATATGTTGTACAAATATATTTGAACATTTATTTAAATATATCTGTTTCTCCAAACTATCGTAATCAAAGCTAACTGCGAAGTACATCCCAATCAGACGGCATACTGGGAAAAATTCCATTGGTTCACTTTGTCCTTAAAGCCATCTTTAGATGGAGATTTCTGCATGTTAGTTGAGTTTTCATCACGTTTTTAAATGATGGAGGGCTCATGAAATGAGCTTTGCAACACGCCGTAATTGCCACAATGGGGGCAGGGCCAAAAACAAGGTCACAAAAAAAAAAAACATTTACTTTACGAGGTGACTCTTCCAATAAATTATGTGTTTAAAATTCAGAAAATTTCGAATTTGTATTCTTCATGCCACTCATACAGTATAAATCTCACGCATATATCTTTAGTTTTAAAAATACCTTTAAGTTATATAATTTTACTTTATAATTTTACGCTGCTTGAGATCCATTGCACACTAACACTTTCAAATAATCGTTTTTTTTAATCTCATAATACCTTTAACATTTCATATTATTGTTGTTGATTGGATCTAAAAGAGAAATGTAGTTCTGATGTATGTTTGTCGAGAAAGGAATGATTCATAAGCTGATGTTTTTGCTGGTCAAGTGTTTGCGGAAGCACATTACATTGTACACATACAAATTATAAGCTGTAAACAAGCAGCCTAAGTGCTTTTATAGCTGGTTAAATTGTGAGCACTGCACTGAAGCATGCACACACATATACACCAGTAGAATCCAGTGGAAATAAATTAATACATTAGCTATTGTAGCCAAGGGTAAGCTGTTGTTCTCTTTAAAAGGTTACAAAAATAATAAACACAAATAATTCATCAATGAAGACGTGGATGTAATTAGTCATTTCTGAGTGTTCTGATACAACGAGCTATCAATGAAAAGGCTGTTTTTTATGGTCACATTTTCTTAAATATCAAATCAACGATTAAGCCAACAAAAATCTAGAGTTTCTAATAAGTGAAAATGGCTTTCTTATCATATAATAACTAGCTTTAGTTCTCTTTCTTTGTAGCCTATAAACAGCATGAGGTGTCAAGCTCTTAATGCTTTTAATCACAAAATGAACTGTAAACACACAGCAGCTGCTACTATACACAAGTCAAATCTATTTTCAACTTGTGCATTCATAGAAATTACAAAAGGCAGAGAAATACAATAACCTTAGTGATTGTTGTTTCATTTTGAATTGCAAATAATGAAAAACTTATTAAAACCCGAAGATTCGGCTCATTTCTAGCCATTATGCGGTTACTTTATTCTTTATAAAACACATTTCGACGAATAAAATCCAAGAAAGTAGTATACGATGACACTTACAAGACAGATTGCCTGCAGGTCACGCTGTAAAATTGACCGGCATCCAGCCAGTAATCGAGGTCCCTCCGAGCCTCACGCGCCGCGATAAACCACAGAAAACCCTCATGTCCTTCACACGAATGTAAAACCAGGCAGTTCGTGCATTAACGACGCATCTTATGCCATTAGTTGTATTCAATGTAGCGGAGACGCAGAACCATTTGAGAAGTTACAGAGCGCGAGCTGAAAGTGAGCAGCTCCAGGAGCTCGAGGTGAAGTGTGACGTGTGTTTTCCGCCACTGACACTGAGCGACCGTCCCATTGAAATACTCGCCAACTACAGACACTGAACTCTTATACTTAGACATTTTGAAATCTTGTAAAGTTTTTTTTCCTTCTATGAAGGGCAAAATGTTAATTAGATAATTACACAAAACATAAATAGAGTAAAATAATAAATTATGACCTCCATGGACCAATGCACCAAACAGGAAACAGAAAGCTAGCAATGCTTAGAGTTTTCGGGGAAATGTGATAGTCAAGCTAGACAATTGCATTTAACAAAATATGCTTGAATATTTTTGTCTTATTTAAAGTTTTTTAGTGTTTCATTTTTATAGACGGCTGTTCTCACTAGTTGAAACGTTAGTCAACTTCTATTTCTGTTCTGAACAGCTCTCTCATATGTATATTTCTGCTCTAAACAACTCTGCCCAACATACACCCATAATCTACACTGGCAAAGTGTACTGTTTTTACACCGTGTATTGTTAATCAAACACTTTGGGGGTTAATAAGATTTTACACCACCTTTTTTACACTGGTGATTTACAATCGATATATTAGGACCATACATGATCTGAGCTGTGTTGGATTTACTCTCTTAAATTTACTGTGTAATTCTGCACTGAGCTGGTCTCCCAGACATATACTTCTACTCTGAACCGCTCTATACTTCTGCTCTGAGTTGCTCTCCCAGACGTATACTTCTACTCTGAACCGCTCTCCCAGACATATATTTCTACTCTGAGCTGCTCTCCCAGATGTATACTTCTACTCTGAACTGCTCTCCCAGACATATATTTCTACTCTGAGCCGCTCTCCCAGACGTATACTTCTACTCTGAACCGCTCTCCCAGACATATATTTCTACTCTGAGCTGCTCTCCCAGACATACACTTCTACTCTGAACCGCTCTATACTTCTGCTCTGAGCTGCTCTCCCAGACGCATACTTCTACTCTGAACCGCTCTCCCAGACATATATTTCTACTCTGAGCTGCTCTCCCAGACATATACTTCTACTCTGAACCGCTCTATACTTCTGCTCTGAGCTGCTCTCCCAGATGTATACTTCTACTCTGAACCGCTCTCCCAGACATATATTTCTACTCTGAGCTGCTCTCCCAGACATACACTTCTGCTCTGAACCGCTCTATACTTCTGCTCTGAGCTGCTCTCCCAGACGTATACTTCTACTCTGAACCGCTCTCCCAGACATATATTTCTACTCTGAGCTGCTCTCCCAGACATATACTTCTGCTCTGAAATGCTTTTCCAGAATCACACCACTTTAATAAATAAGCTTTACCACATGTTTGAGTTCCCTTTCTGGTATTGTGAATTAACTTTAGAGCTTGTTGTCGCTTTTTATAGATTATTTTTGCTAGGCTTATAATTTCTTTTGGCTCCATATTTGTTTTATTAGCACGATTGTTCATTGATAAATTATAATTATATGTATAATGTACATAAATATACAAAGGTAAACAAAATAATTTATACATTTTTGAGCATTCGTTTTTGAAGCATTTTTTCACACCTGCCTAAAACTTGCTCGGTACTGAACATCACTACCAAGGCTATGTTTTTATGGCTTCAACTATATTTCTAGTATGAATTGCTTGGTTGAATTTCACACCGAAAATTCAAAATTGAAAAACAAAATATTTTTCACTATAACTGTATTAAGAAATAAATAAACCAACAATTAACAAATAAACATTCAAACTTGATCAAGGTGGAAACCTGAAAAAAAGCATATAAATAAAAATCTAAACATGCATGAACCAGCTCTCTATTAAAACCAGTGAACACTGCAACAATCAATAAAGTAAACACTGTAAGCAATAGCTGTTATTGACCATGAGGAAAAAATCATTATACTGTAATGCACTGATAACAATGGTCATACCATTAAAGAAATTCTATAAAATGAAGCTTACCTGAGAACAGAAATGAATCACCTCCATCTACTTTATATCATAGTTTTCCCATGGGTATGACGAACCAATTAGACCCTGATAAAAATCAAGCCCAGGCCTCAACTAAAAGCACTCTATTTTTCAGAAAACACTATTAGAGGTAGCACCAGCCTTCAGAGAAACAGAATGAGTAATGTGTCTTTGATTGTTTGATGAACAAACTTATAAATGCATCATTCTCAGGCTTTTCCAGGGCACTACACTAGTGAAAATGAACCGTGCACTTAAGATCTTTGTTGAGCCAAATTTCTTTGTAGACAGATAATTACCTTCACTACATGATGAAGCTGTTTTAGCTGCATCCGATGAGCGGACATCAAATGACATCAACCCTCATGATTTATGAACGCAATGTCAAGTTCATATTTATCTAAAAACTTCCCTTTGGCCACTTGGTGTATTTTGAAGAAGTTAGCAAAATAGAGTAATATGTAGCTCTGAATTTGAACCACGTAACGACTGAAAATGAGGAAAAGCTGTTGTGCGATTGACTGCTCGAAACGGTTTCCAAAGTCTCATGGACACCATTCTACAGACTGCTGAAATCCAAAGAAAGGAGATGCTGCAATTCGAAGAAATAAAATGAATACAGAACCATATTTGCCATCTTTATGTTTTGTGCAGTTTGCTTAATAAAAGTCTTTCGTTGTAATTTAGGTCAAACATGACTTAAACAGAACAAACGTGGTGTAGTGGATTATGCAGGTGCGCAAAGCTGGCAGGGTGAACATCAAATTTCCCAAACATCTCAATCCACATCATTTCCTGTTGCTATACCATACAATCAGTTCTAAATAAATGCGAAAATGCCCTACTCTCGTTGAGGCTTTTCAACACCTTTAAACTTTGTTTTGAGCAGTTTACCAGTGATTAAATCAGGTACATATAAATGTCATTAAATAATTCTTCTATTTGTACAAAATAGAGAACAATTCTTTTAATTGAGAACAATTCTTTTTTAACTCAGAATAGCTTTCAATTCGTCACTTCCATATTAAACACAGTTTAAGCGAAGGGGACATGGTGGGAAAGTGAGGTCAATACATAACCTTCTACTGCTACAGGTTCTGAACTTTCTTCACAATTTTTTTTATTCAAATGTTATAAATTTGTGGAGGCTCAAATAGTTTTTTACAGGCCAAGAAATGTTTTAATATCTGAAAATCTCAAAAATCGCTAGTCATCTGTTTTCCACTGCACAGTCACTTAAGGTCACAGTGACTCTGGAGGTGCTACATCACGTCAACCTGCAGCTTTGACAAATGCTGTGTCAAAGGCATTGCACAAACAAGGATGATAAACAAAGCCAGTTCAATCTCCAAGGAGACAGAGCAACAGAATTAGTATTGGACAGCTTGAAAGAGGAGAAGGATTCATCGAACAGGTCTCAAAAACATCTGGAAAATGCAATGCACCTTCCAGCTCAATAATTGCTTTGTCAACACAATGTGAATGTCTCAAAAAGAAAGAGCTCCCTGCAGAATTAGATTATCGGAGGTAAAAATAGTTTCCAAACGATAGCCTTTAAGTGCTTTAACCTTGACTCAAAACCAGCCATAAGTAACTAATAAAAATGCAAGAGCAATTCAACTGAACATTTCTGTATATGTGCATTCTTTACAACGCCAGAGGGAAAACCGAAAGCACATCAACAGAGTTAAAGTTAAAATCACAACCTATGTTTAGCATGTAAAAGTACAATTAGGATGAGTTAATGTTTAAATATCTTTGAGGTCATTAAGGGTTAAGGTTATGAATTTAAAACAGACAGAAAGTGAAGATGGTATTAAAACACACATGTTCAGTTGGTACTGAACACATTCTACTTTTAACAATTGGGCCAATAATAGACTAGCAATACACTCTGGATAATTCTTCTCTTATGTTCTAAATCAAGTTAAGAACGTGTTCTTCCAATTTGAAGAACATTTGTGGCATGGATACTATTTGTAGAACTGATTTCAATTACCTTTAAATGATTTTTTGCTCCCACTACCAAATGCAGTAAAGTTATGTCATGTTTCCTGGCTGAATTATTTATATGCATTATTAAGTGGCTTCCCTGCCGTTCTGCCAACTTCAAAAGGTTCAAACTGCTTATGAACTAGAAATAAACATATTACCCCATACCGTCAACACCACACAGCAAAAATTTCACGATTGTTAGGCCATTAAATAGTTTGGCTTGACTGTATCCTATGTGAGCATACAAATCAATATTTCCCTTCAGAACCAAGTGCTGAAATTGGCCAAATTATTCAAATCAATGGTAAATTAGTTGATCTTTATCAAATAATAAAAGCCAAGCAGAAACAAATGTCTTTTGGATCGCTTTCCTAGTTGTCTAGCTACTCTAAAGTGCTGTACAGGATAAATAAAAGAAAAATATAGCAGACAAATGAATGCACACTTGAAAAAAAAAATCACAAAACAAACTTCACAACTAAAATTGTGGAATAGCCTTAAATAATTCTAGATTAAAACACTTTAGTATCACCTTTATCAACTTTATTAGGTAGAAAGGGGTTGGAGAACCCCTTTGCCTCCTGATCTGCCTTAATCCTTTGTGGCATTGATTCAACGAGGTGCTGCTAACATTCCCAGAGAGTTCAAGAAACTGAGTGGGTACTCTGTGGTCATAAATGGATGGACATGGTTGGCAATAGACCCAAAGTGGACCCAAGAAAATTTCCCTACACCATTACACCACCTTAACTGTTGATATAAGGCAGGGTGAATCCTTGTTTTTATGTTGTTGATGCTAATTTCTGAGTTCAAAAGGTTGCAGTAGAAATCAAGGCTCTTCAGACCTTGCAACGTTTGGTGAGCCTGTGCTAACTGTGGAATTAATTTCTTGTTCTTTGCTAGCCAGAGGTGCACCCAATGCTCGGTGCCTCGAGGTTCGACGGGTTGTCTGTTCAGAGATGCTCATCGGCATACCTCAAATGTAACGAGTGTTATTCGATTTAATACTGCCTTGATATCAGTTTGAACAGGTCTGGTCTTTGACATCAAGAAGGCATCAATCCCAGTCGATCACCAGTTTCTGAAATACTTAGACCACCCTGTCTAGCAGCAACAACAAACAGGCCACGTTCAGTCACATAAATCATCTTTTGTTCGATTCTGATGCTTGGTTTGAACTGCAGAAGATAACCATGACAATGTCTTCATGCCTAAACGCCATGTGATTGGCTGATTATAAATTTGCATTAATGAGCAGTTGAACAAGTGTACCTAATAAAGTGACCATATATAGTATATAACACACAAACTAAATAGCATATAAACATAGCATACCTAAACTAAGCTGACCAGTTAAAGTATGTAGTGCTGGAGGGAAACCTTGTTTCGTGTTTTGTTGTATCAAATTCGTCAAAGCCCTCCAATATTTTAAGAGTGTCACTACAAGGTAATTGATAAGCAGCAAAAACGCCCTGGTGGCTAATCTTTTTTTTTTTTTTATACATCGATATGGTCATCCTCGATCTCCCCCCCAAGCTATTAACAAGAGTTTTATCTTAAAATTTAAATCTGACCAGTAGGATTTCAATACAAATGATCAAAGCTTCACTATTACAGTGACATTACAAAATACCAGCGAAAAAAAATGGTTTTTATTTTGTAGGCTGATGTTAATATGGATTTCGCCGTAATAATAAAAACTCATGTTGATTAGTGGCTCTAGGCTTAGTCCATTCCTTGTGTAGCTCCTGATAATCCTCTAATGGCTCTATTGATCCTTCGTTGTGATTCAAGCAATATCTTTGAAATTGACCTATCCTTCTTATGGTGGTGGTCAATGATTATCCTCTGGACATCTATTAGGACAGGTGTCTAGTCTACCCAATGATTGTTTAGCCACTTACCAATTGTTCAAATGTAGATTTCCTTGCCTTTCATTGGTCTCTTAGTCTAAGTGAATACATTTAGGTTTGACGTGGGGGTCACTTTTTGTTTTGAAGAAATTTTTTACTTTGAAGAAGGTTCTTAACGACTTAATGTTCTGCTGCGGAAAAAACAGTGCCATTTATACACCTCCATTATTGTATTGTGTGGTGAATGTGTCAGGCATTTAGTTTATTCTCCAATCAGCATTAGGGACGACTACTGCGCTCTGACATCAAAGATTCAATAAAAGTAATAATTAATAATTAGCTATTAACAATAAAATTAAATGATACATTTGAATAAACATTCTCAGCTGATCAATAAATAAAAAATCTCTATAAACCACCATTCTACACCGTTGTCCGGCTGTTGTTGCTATGCGCGTGCACATGCTCTGAAGCCGTCGCCGTCCTGTCAATCATTGCTGCTTAAAGTCTTTAATACTCCTATCCAAGAATCCATCGTCCACAGCCATCTCCCTGTCAATTCACCATCCGTGTTGTCCCTGCACAAGTTGCCAGATCTACAGTTCACACTTGCTGACTCACCTTAGTAACTTTGCGTAATTGGTTCTACTCCTGATTCCCGTTTCCAATCCTGTGTCAAAGAAACCTCTGCCTCATTCAAGATTCATCCTCCTCCGTCGACTCCTGGTCTGGTAACATCTACCCATCTCGGAGTGCTACAGATCTGATGGAGATTCCTCTGCTGTTGCAGACTGAGGAACCCCTAAATCTACAGTATTCTAACAGGCCTGACTGGCTCCTTGTTAAGGAACGCTGTTATTCGAAAACTGTTTAAATATTTGTAAATAACACCTGAATAGAACTGATACCGCTTCCTTTTCTCTTTCCAGGGAGTGACATTTTCTGCTTGTATTTCTCAGCATTGAGAATCCTGACAAAAACTCAGAGTCATTTGGCAGAAATGCATCCCCAAATGTTTAAGGAACCTTCACCATGCCTCACTGTTGCCTGCAGACAGCTGGCTGTCACTCTTCCATGAAGACCACTTATGGTCACGCTTTTTGGAGAGAAGATGGGTGTATGTGGATCCCACTGGTTCAGCCAGTTCTGAGCTTCTTCCAATTTCAAAGGGTAGTTAGATGTGTCTCATCTGCTGCACAAGTTTACTTGGCTGACCATTGTGTTTATGTTGTGCTTCCTCCGAAGAGCTTCAACAGCACATCTAGAAACTCCAGTATGTTTTGATAACGTTGTCAAGGAGAGACCTTGTTGATGCAGCATAACTATCTTGGGTGTAGTTGCTGGGTGTCTTTCTCAACCTATGTGCACATTTTGGAATATTGTATAAAAAACACTTGATGGAAACACTAAGACATGCGTGAATTTAGAAAATGCGCAGAAAAATTATAGGCACAACTGAGCTTAATAAACGTTTTATCCGTTAAGAAAAAATGTGCATAAACTACGCTTAAAAAAAAGCATTTACCGAATATTTCTCCTTGCAATGGCAATGGATGTTTTTCACAATGGGGCAGCAAAACTGAACTAACCAACAAACCAGTTTCGTTGCGCAACATCTAAATGTTGTTTTGCTCATTCTAAAATTTGTAAAGTCTGTCATCAAAGTGGTTTGGGATTATCACCTCCCTCTTCACCGGTTGGGTTGCCAAAGAGCAGTCTCCTGGATCCAAAGACGCAAGAACAAACAACTTTGCATATTGCGTTTGTCCACAGGTTCAAAGACGCAAGTAAGTTATTATATTTTTATAATTTTAATATTATATTTTATTATGATATTTGGCGCCCGTTTATCAGGAAGTGAAGATTTTGTTCTCTTGAACTCCTTGATTAGAGATTGCTTTATTCCGAAAGACTTTATGCAATATTCCAGTTTTGTAAAGATGGCTAGTGATGTTCATTAGCATCAGATAATCATGATCATTTTTCCTTTTGCATGTATTTTTGTAAATTAAGAAAAAATCCTTTATTAGATTTCTAAAAGCTTTCAGTCATGTGTATTCGGAATTTCTGAAAGGTTTTTGTTTACGTCAGCATTTTTCACACCTGCCTAAAACCTTTACGCTGTTCATCATATTACAGATAACTTTACTTAACAGTTTCCACACATTTTCTACCAAACTCATCAATATCTGTAAAGTTTCAGGGACATTCTCACCAGTCCAACTTGGATCTAGTGTAGCATCAATCAGCAGTGATGTTCCATCGCCGACCCTGCTCTGTGGAAATCCAATTACACCATGATCAACCCCCAGTGTCACAACCATAAAGCATCTGTGTGTGCAGAAAAATAAGCTTGAAAATGTGCTCAAAACAGCATGGGATGCATCTATTTTTCAGCTAGTTTAGGCAATCCTTAAGTCAGGGAGAAAACAAGCGCGGAGTCAGCATATCTTCCAGGGTTCGTATAAATCAGTTTGTCTGTCCCTTGGGAATGTGCTGTGGGGAAGATTCATATCATGGAAGAAAGCCATTACTTGCATTAAGGTGCTGAGGAGGGGGCCGCTTGGGCAAGTGCTCTTCCCCCCTCATGCTGTGTTGGAATCTGTAATTGACAACATTGTTTGCTTTCGGCGTGTAATGGAATCAGGAGCAGATGAAACAAAACACTCAAATTAGACTGGAATCAGCGGGACATCACTAAACCCCAAAAGGACAAATAAATAGACCTCAGATAGACAAATATAACTGAAATTGTTCAACCAATGGTGCAGTGTAATCATAATTATCAATTTTACAGTACACTCTTGTCAAGTTTCTTTTCAGGGTCAACAATTCCGACTGCCTTAATCAATGCATGCAAATATGCCATGGCATGGAAATATCTTTCAAGTCATAAAGAGTTTTATGGGCACCATTAATGGTCCATGAAGAAAGAACAGTGTATTTCTGAGGGTACAAAATACAGAGTCCATTCCACAAACACATGAACACTACCAACATGTAAACAATCAACAAATTCACACCAGGAAATTTGTGAATTTATACATAGAAATATATACATTTTAAGGTTTTATTTCCAACAGAACATACCCTGACATCCAAACTACAGGAAGTCAATGCAGAATGGCTTTGTAAAAATGCAATCTACTTGGATGGGTTTTGTAGTTTACATTTTGAAACGTGTTGTAGGCATCCAATGCAAAATTGGATACAAAAAAAGTTGTCCTCTGGACCTCTTTTTGTAGAGGTGTCCACCAAATGCTTGTGTAGCTACATGTTCGAACTGAGAAACCAATTAATGTGTTTAAAGGAAACCTACAATAAGACAATGATATGTAATCCTACGACATTTTCAGAAATAAGAGCCTCGTCCTGGCCCGTGGTGGAGTGGACAGCGCACAGAACATGTATGGACGGTTGCGCAGGGCGACGCAGGTTCGAGTCCCGAGCTTGTCGTCTTTCCCATCCCACCCCATTCTCTATAATATATATATATATATATATATATATATATATAT